>CAJGYO010000019.1:77850767-78168513 GCA_904845875.1 Miscanthus lutarioriparius | reverse complement strand
CTTGATTGTAGTATGGCTTGCAAATTCCAAGGAGAAGGGGCATAGCTCCATTGCCCATTTGATGATGCGCCCATTCGCATCCTTGTTGCTAATGATGTCTCACAGCGGGTACTCAGTCATGACCACCACACGATATCCATCGAAGTAATGTTTCAACTTTCGGGATGTTATCAGTATGGCATAGATCAACTTCTGAATCTGTGGGTACCTGGTCTTGGATGCATTGAGTACTTCACTAATGAAATAGATTGGTCACTGTACCTTGTAGACGTGGCCGGGCTCGTCGCGCTCGACCACCATGGCTGTGGAGACCACTCGATTAGTAGCCGCAATGTAAAGCAGGAGTGTTTCGTCTTCTCTAGGAGCAGTGAGGACCGGAGGTGACGTTAGGTATTGTTTCAGCTGTGTGAAGGCAGCGTCTGCTTCCTCCGACCACTCAAACTTTTTGGATGCTTTGAGCAGTTTAAAGAACGGTAATCCTTTTTCACCTAATCTTGATATGAAATGGCTGAGGGCGGCCATGCATCCGGTAAGCTTCTGAACATCCTTCACCTTTTTGGGCGGCTTCATGTCCAAGACAGCCTTGACTTTCTCCGGGTTAGGGCGTATGCCGTCCTGACTCATGATGTTGCCAAGTAGTATGCCAGAAGGAACACCAAAGATACACTTTTTTGGGTTTAATTTCCACTGGAATGTGTTAAGGGCTGCAAAGGTGCGTTCTAGGTTGTCAACAAGGGTATGTGCTTCCTTGGTTTTGACAACTATATCATCAACATAAGCCTCGACGAGGTCGTCTTTTATCTCGTCTTTGAGGCAGGCCTATATAGCGCGTTGGTAGGTAGCCCCGGTGTTCTTGAGCCCGAACGACATGGTCGTGTAGCAGTAGGCGCCAAAAGGCGTGATAAAAGATGTCTTGATCTGGTCGTCCTCTTTGAGAGCGATCTGGTGATAACCAGAGTAGCAATCGAGAAAGGAAAGCAGCTCGCAACCGGCGGTTGAATCTATGACCTCGTCTATGCGAGGTAAGCCAAAGGGGTCCTTAGGGCAGTGTTTGTTGAGATCAGTGTAATCAACGCACATTCTCCATTCATTGTTCTTTTTGTGTACAAGAACTGGGTTGGCTAACCACTCCGGATGATACACTTCTTTGATAAATCCGGCTGCCAAAAGCCGCATAACTTCTACCCTAATCGCCTCCTTTTTGTCGCGAGCGAACCGTCGTAGCTTCTGCTTGATAGGTTTGGCCTTGCCGTTGACATTCAAGGAGTGCTCAATCAAGTTCCGAGGTACACTAGGCATGTCAGCAGGTTTCCATGCGAACACATCCACGTTGCTCCTCAAGAACCTGACGAGCGTGTCTTCCTATTTGGGATCCAGGTTGGCCCCGATAAGGGCCGTTTTGCTGGGATCGCCGTTGACCAGCTGGATCACCTTGTGCTCCTTGGACTTGATGTTCTTGCGTGGAGTCTCAAGCTCCGGGATCTCTAGGTGGTTGGCCGAGGTCTTCTTGGCGTCGAGCATGGTCTCGACCATGCGGATAGAGAGGTCGTGAGCCTCTGCTATTTTGAAACTGTCGTCCTCGCAGGTATAAGCTACATACACGTTGCCTCGGAGGGTTAGGACTCCTTTCTCGGTAGGCATCTTGAGCACCAGATACCTATAATGAGGTATGGCCATGAACTTGGTGAGCGACGGTCGACCAAGGATAGCATGGTAGGTGCCGTCAAAGTCAGCGACCACGAAGTTGACGTAGTTAGTGCGGAAGTGGTCCAGAGTCCCAAATTACACAGGTAACATGATCTGCCCGAGAGGTGTAGAGCTCTGTCCGAGGAGAACACCCCAGAACTGTGCCTCATACGGCTTGAGGTCCTCCTAGGCTATTTTTAGGGCGGGCAGACTGTTCTTGAACAGTATGTCGATGGAGCTGCCGCCGTCGATCAGTACTCTGTCGAACTGAACCTTGTTGATACAAGGATCGAGGACCAGGGGAAAACATCCTGGCTCAGGTATTGCGGCCCATTGGTCCTTTCTGCTGAAGGAGATTTCGCGGTGAGACCATGGAGGGAGCCGCGGGCCGGTGAGGAGGTTGTCAGTGTTGGCCACGTTCAAGCAAGCGTGGGCAAGCAGCTTGCGTTCTCGTTTGGTCTCGATGGACACTTTGCCTCCGATGATGGTGTGCACGCGATCGGTTGGCTTGATGTACTTGTGACGAGGATCTGCATCGTCGTGACATTATCCTCGTTGCGCTGTTCCCCTGCGTCGTTAGGCTTGTCGGACGTATCCGGAGCCTATTGACGTGTGTAGATAGACCTGAGGACGTGGCAGTTCTCCATGGTATGGTTCGACTTTGGATGGAGCTGGCAGGGCCCTTTCAATGCTTTGGCATAATTGTCTTCGTAGTTACGTCGTCCGCTGCCTTTTTTAACGGTATTGACCTCGCCATCGTCTTCCCGAGCACGCTTGCCCCTGTAATCGTCACGGCAGTTACGCCGCTGATTACGTTGGTCGCGGTGGTCGCGGGAATCATTGCGCTGGTTGCGGCGGTCAAAATTGTCGTTTCGATCATGATTGCCGTGGTAGTCGTCGCGGTGTGGGGGGTGGTCGGAGCGTGGAACCCTTGCTGCTTCTTCGATAATTATCTTTTTAGCGTCGTCGGTGTCCGCATATTTCTTAGTGGTGGCCAGGAGCGCTGTAATCGATTCAGGTCTCTTGCGTAGGAGCTTGTCCCTTAGGGCGTCATGGAAGCGGAGGCCAGTGATGAAAGCCTCGATTGCCTCATTGTCGGAGATTGATGGGACCTTGATGCGCATCTCTGAGAAACGTCGGACGTACTCGCGTAGTGGCTCTTCTTTTCAATCCCGAATCCGTTGCAGATCATATTTGTTGCCGGGTTGCTCGCAAGTAGCAATGAAGTTGTCGATGAAGGCTTGCTTGAGCTCTTGCCAAGAATCAAAGTAGTTCGCCGGCAAGCTGACCAGCCATTGGTGACCTGCATGGCCAACAGCGACTGGGAAGTAGTTAGACATGACGTGCTCGTCAGCCATGGCTGATCTGCACGCAGTTTCGTAGAGCATGATACTTCTGAAGTTTCTCGAGCTTGAAGTTCTTGGGCCATATGACTTGGCGAAGGTGCGGAGTAAACTACTTCAAACCCGGTGGGCCGTGGGCAGTGTCATATTCCATACGGCGATAGCTTTCATGGGATGCACGGTCGTTGGCTCTCTGGTTGATGCAAGCGCGCAGATCACGTCCACTGAGGTAATGGCGGAGATCGTTATTGCCATCGTGGCGATCTCGATTGCCATCTGGATTAGCCCTACGACCGTGGTTATCGTGGCGATTGTCGCGGTTATCTTGGCGGTTGTCATCCCGAACGTCACGGCGGTTGTCCTCTCGACGGCGGTTGTCATCCCGACCACCATCATGACCACCGTTTCTGCCTTGACGGTTGTCTGATGGGTCGTTGTTGCGTGAGCCACGTTGGTTGGGTGGCTGTGAGCGACTTGAGTATTGGCGGCTGTGGCTTGATTCAACTAAAACGGATGGAGCCCGGGCTTGATTCACCATCTCTGTGGTCTGAGCCATAGCAGCCGTCAGATAAGCTTGTATATCATCGCGAACTGCCTAGGTTTCGGGAGTGTTGGGTAGCCGTTGCATTATCGCCATGGCGACGGCTACGTTGGCGCTTGGAGTCTTGAAGACCTGTTTGTCCCCCACCCTGTCGAAAGCATTGTTGAGGTCGCGTGGCTGGACCCTTATGCGTCGTGCCTCCTCTTCTGCTTCAGCTTCGATTTGCCGGCGATTAAACCGGTCAATATTGCGTGCCTCGCGTGCAGTCCTTTCTTGTTCTGTTTCGCTAATTGCTGGCGGTTCGTCATTGCTGACAACATTGATCAAATCCCCTCGCTTTGGCAGGAAAGACGGGAATTGTGGGACCCGCGGGGCGTGGTCTGGGATATCCAGATCGTATTCAACGCCTTCATCGTCGTGACGCTGGAGCTTGGTGTGGATGGAGGCATTAGATACGATGCCAGACAAGGAGCTGGAGTCACCCTCTTGGACCGTGTGGATGGATCCTTCTTGATAATCCTCAATCTGGATCATGTTGACAAAGTTGCGTGGCCTTGGCCGAGGTCAATGTACAAAACACAGATCCGAGCAACGTTGTATATTATACGCGTAGCTGGAGGCAGCGTTTCGCAGGCCGTAGGGCTGGGCCTGGTAGTTCTCCATCGAGGCTTCGTACTCGGAGAGCTGGAGGCCCATCGCGGAGGCTGGCCGGTGACGAGCGGAGCGCCCTTCGGGAGTAGATATGACCACGAGATCTGTACCAAGCCGTGCAGGACAGCTGGCCCAAACTGGTCGGGTAGATCTGTTGTGGGGAGCGGTTACCTGCTCATTAGGTTGACTTTGAATCGTACTTACCAGAGCTAGGGTTTCAGTGAGTTTGGCACCGACCTGATCGATGGAGTCGAGCAGGTCAGTGTTGTCGATCTGCTTCCCTTTGTAGCGGGGAAGCGGATGACGGGTTGTCGGCATGGCTGAAGATGATGTAGGCATGGTCGGAGCCAGATGTACCATGGTCGGAGCCAGATCCATCATGGTCGGAGCCGTATCCATCGTGGTCGGAGCCGTATCCACCATGGTCGGAGCCGTAGCCGATGCAAGTGAAGCAGTGGTCGGTGTAGACTGAGTCCACGCCTCCTCCGTGATCATGGAGATGAAGTCGTCAGAGCCGGTGGTCCAGGTGATCTGGCCGATGGTGAACGTGAGGCCATTCGGCATAGCCATGGAGCCAGAGATGATGACCATCTTGTTTGCTTGGAGAGTAGTACGCACACCCCCTACCTGGCGCGCCACTGTCGACGAAATATGGTCGGCAGTCTACCTAGGGGTATGCCCAAGGTAGTAGTTTGTCGGCAGACAGATGCGCAAGCCACAAACAAGACAGTGACGCAAGACAGACATGAGGTTTTATCCAGGTTCGGCCGCCAAGAAGGCGTAATACCTATGTCCTGCGTCTGATTGTATTGCTGTATGTCAATGAGAGATGTTTTTTAGAGGGGTCCCCTGCCCGCCTTATATAGTCTGGAGGGCAGGGTTACAGATCTAGAAACTAATCCTAGCCAGTTACAATTGCCATATGTGGCCAGATAAGGATTCCTATTCTAACCGACCAGGATCTTGCTTGATCGCCAAATCTGCCTTGACTCTTTGCGTGGGACTCCGAACAGGTTGACCAGGCCACGCGTCATCTTTTGGTGGACCGGACCCACTGATCCAGACTGGCCCAAGCTTAGCCATAAGGGTATAGGGGTTAATACCCCCACAATCCGCTGAACCCCCTTTATGTTCTGGATCGGGCCCATCTTTGTGATGGCTGAGATTTTCTCCGGGTTGGCTTCGATGTCGCGCTTGGAGATGATGAAACCGAGCAGCATGCCCCTTGGGACCCCAAAAACACATTTCTCGGGATTGAGTTTGATGCCATTTGCCCGGAGTTTAGCAAAGGTTTGTTCAAGATCGGCGACAAGGTGGTCAGCCCGTTTGGACTTAACTACGATGTCGTCGACGTAGGCCTCAATAGTCCGCCCGATGAGGTCCCCGAAGCAGTTGAGCATACAACGCTGGTAAGTTGCCCTGGTGTTCTTTAGACCGAATGACATTGAGACATAGTAGAACGATCCAAAGTGGGTGATAAAAGACGTTGCGAGCTGGTCGGACTCTCTCATCGTGATTTGGTGGTAGCCGGTGTATGCGTCAAGGAAGCAGAGGGTTTCGAACCCTGAGGTAGAATCAACTATTTGGTCTATGCGTGGCAAAGAAAATGGGTCCTTTGGGCACGCCATGTTGAGACCTATGTAGTCAACACACATCCTCCATTTCTCGCTCTTCTTTCGTACAAGAACGGGATTTGCTAACCACTCTGGGTGGTGTACTTCCCTGATGAATCCGGCGGCCAACAGTTTTGCTATTTCTTCACCGATGGCCCTGCGCTTTTCCTCATCGAAGCGGCATAGGTGTTGTTTCACCGGCTTGGAGCCTGGGTGGATTTTTAAAGTATGCTCGGCGACCTCCCTCGGGATGCCCGGCATATCCGAGGGTTTCCACGCAAAGATGTCTTTGTTGTCGCGGAGGAAGTCGACAAGCGCGCTTTCCTATTCAGAGGAGAGCACGGTACCAATGCGTACCATTTTACCCTCGAAGCTGCTGGGGTCTACGAGGACCTCCTTGGAGCCCTCTGCCGATTCGAATGACCCAGTTGATTTCTTTGCGTTCGGCGTTTTTTCGGCAACCTCCTCCCTAAGGGCGGCGAGTACCCTGGAGGCGACGACCGCGGCGGCGTGGCTACAGCATTCGACTTCGTACTCATAAGCGCGCTGGAAGGAGGTGTCAACGGTGATGACCCCGCGGGGACCCAACATCTTTAGCTTGAGGTATGTATAGTTGGGGATGGCCATGAACTTCGCATAACATGGTCGTCCCAGGATGGCGTGGAGGGTTCCCGAGAATCCCACCACATCGAAGGTGAGGGTCTCAGTCCTATAATTAGACTGATCCCCGAAGGTGACGGGCAGATCGATCTATCCTAGTGGCATGGCCTGTTTGCCAGGCACGATGCCATGGAAAGGCGCTCGGATCGGGCGGAGGTTCATCCGGTCGACACCCATCTCGTCGAGCGTCTTGGCGTACATGATGTTGAGGCCGCTGCCTCCGTCCATCAGTACTTTCGTGAGTTGCTTCGGGCCAACGATCGGGTCGACTACAAGCGGGTACCTTCCCGGGTGTGGGACGACATCTAGATGGTCAGTCCGGTCGAAGGTTATGGCGGATTCTGACCACCAGAGGAAGGTAGACGTGGCCGGTCCGGCCGTATAGACCTCGCGGCGCGTGACCTTCTAGCGTTGTTTGGAGTCATAGGCCATTGATCCTCCAAAGATCATAAGGGCGCCATTTGGCATCAGGAAGGCGTCGTCCTTCTCCTCGGCGTCGTCTGTGGTGGGGGTAGGTTCCTTCCCCTGCTCCCCTTTGTTGGTGCTTCCGAGCACGAACTTCCGCATGAGGCCACAATCTTTGAGCTTATGTTTTACAGGAAAGGCGTGGTTCGAGCAAAGCCCTTCGAGCATTTTTTCGAAGTGGTTTAGAGTGCCCTCCGCGGGCTTCTAGCCACCCTTGTGGTCGGCAGTGGCCACGAGCGAGTCGTCGCGCCATTGCTTCTTATTCTTTCTTTTGGCGGAACGGTTGGAGGCGCCTTCGCCGGCCCCCTCGTCCCGCCTTGCCTTGTCGTCGGAATGGTCGAAGATCGCTCCAACCGCCTCCTCTCCTGAGGCGTGGCTAGTGGCGATGTCTAGGAGTTCCTTGGTGGTCCGTGGGCCCTTGCACCCTAGCTTGTGAACCAAAGACTCGCAGGTTGTCCCGAATAGGAAGGCTCCTATCATGTCGGCGTCGGCGACGTTAGGGAGCTCATTGCACTGTCGGGAGAAGCACCGGATGTACTCGCGGTGGGTTTCATCGGCCTTCTGGCGGCAGTTCTTGAGGTCCCATGGGTTCCTAGGGTGCTTGTACGTGCCCTGGAAGTTCCCCACAAAGATTTCCCTCAGATCCACCCAACTCTGAATGGCGTTGGACGGTAGGTGCTCCAACCATGCTCGTGCCAAATCAGCCAAGAATAGTGGGAGATTGCGAATAATGAAATCATCATCATTCGCGCCACTAGCTTGATAGGTGAGCCGATAGTCTTCGAGCCAAAGCCTAGGGTTTGTCTCCCCAGAATATTTAGGGATGTTCGTAGGCGGTCGGTACCTTGGTGGGAAAGCAACGTTGAGGATGTGCCAGCCGAAGGCCTGAGGGCCCGATAGGTCGGGGCTCGGGCTTCGATCCTCGCCGCTGTCGTAGCGTCCGCTGCACCGAGGGTGGTAGCCACGTTTGCCTCCTTCTCCTGAGTCATTGTAGGCATGTCTACGGGCGTCGATGGTACTGTGTGCATCGCGGTTGTGGCCGAGACGTTGATGCACCGGGACAGCGGTGTGCTGCCTAACGCCTGGCGGTATCTGGTGAACCGACGTGTCCTTGGTGGGGCGCACTGAGGGCGTGCACTGGCTGGTGTCGGGCTCACATCAACGAGACAATGAGCTTTCCGCCTGCTGCGCCACCGCATGCTCGAGCAACGTGTGAATTTCTCGGTGGGCCCAGTGTTCCTCGGACGTCGCGACCTCTGGAAGGCCGTGAAATAAGGCTGTCGTAGCGGCGATGTTCTGGCTTGCCCAAGCGAAGTGAGGGAGGGTCCTGTCATTGGTGAGGATCCTCTGGTGTATGTTACGGGCGGTGGCGCGTGCGTGCCTACCGTCTCCGCGACGCTTGATTTCCTCATCGATCTTCCGGTACTCCCGAAAAAGCTGTTGTCCGGCATCATCGATCTCCAGCTTCTGTGCTCTCAGCTGCACCATCCTTATGTGAGATGGGGCCGCCGCCTCCCCTCTGGTCCTGGCATCGGGGTTGCCTATCAGGGTAGCCTCCCCCTCGGAGATGCTTTCAACATGCCCCTCGGAGGTTTCCGCCATGAAGCATTCCCGGGAAGGGTGATGACTCCCCCTGCTAGAGTCATAGCTAGAGGATGATTCTGGCTCCTCGGTGAGGAGTTTGTGGAGGGACTCCATGTCATGTTCAATTACCCCCATGAACTTGCTGTCCATGGGCGGTTGAACCATGCATAGTGCCACGAGGTGGCAAGCGGTTGCCATGGCGTTGCGGAGACCGAACGGAAACACTGTCGAGGCGCTCCGCACATGGCGCTCCAGAGAGAGGTGCCCCTCTCTAGAAGGTCATGCCACTTCATCGTCGTTGGAAAGGGCGAGGCGATGCTGGTTCTCCCTAGACTACTGGGGTTTAAGGGAGACGCCGAGCTAGTGCCCAAGCCTCTTGTGGTCGAGGACGATGGAGGGGAGAGATTGGATGGCTGTGTGCACCCATACCAACTCTCCTCCCACCGTGATGACGAAATCTAGGCTCCCGAAGTGCACGTGTGCGCCTGGGACCCTGCTAACATTGTGATTAGCCATCCGTGGCCTGGTTTGGAACGCGCAAAGGCCCCTACCTGGCGCGCCAACTGTTGGTGTTTCGAACAAGCATCGTCTAGTAAATTTATAATTGATGCGCGTTAGGCTTGGATGGTGTGCTAAAGGACACAAGGTTTATACTGGTTCGGGCTAAATGTCCCTACGTCCAGTCTATTGCTGCTCATGTTAATAGCACCGAAAGAGGTTCATAGTAGGGGGTACAAACGGTCGAGAGAGGGACTAGTCCTAGGTCTCTGATGGAAGGGTTGAAAGGATGCCAAGAGCCTGGTGGCGGCCTAGCTGTATGCGTGATGTGTCGAACCGAGCTCTCTATGAGTTCATCTGTGTGTGAGTTGTCCGTCAAAAGTCGGTCCCTCTAGTGGGGAGCCATGCCCTCCCTTTTATAGACCAAGGGGGGAGCATGGGTTACAGACAGGAGAACGAGGAAAATAGCAAGAGTATAGAAGGTCCTTCGAAGGATCCGGGTCTCCCTTTTTTCCCACGCCTGCCCTGCATAACATGGCAGACCGTGTCAGGAGTGGCATGGTTGTTGATCTTCATAGTCCATGCCTTGGCCTTATTTAGCAAGTGGGTGCATCCTATCCCGCCCCCGTGGGCAGCGTGTCGGATAGGGTTGTTGACCTCCGCCCTCATGGGGAGCGGATAGCGTAGTGACTGCTTGTTTGCCACTGTAGAGGACAGGAGTCCCTCCTTGGAACGTAGTGGTTGTCGTATGTCCATGTCGGGTTCTTTGCCCGGAGGCTGAAGGCGGCGCCTACAACATTGTAGGGTGAAGGGCACGCGCCTACAACACTATTCAGGCTCTGCCACGCCTGGAAGGGTCTAAGCGCCCATCCTGTCACGCCCTGACGGTACTTTCCTGTAGGGGCGCAGGGCATGGTCCTCGATGCCGCGGTTGACCCGAACATCTTGTCTTACCCTGTGCCTATCATCATGAGGGAGCGGGGTGTGGTTGTCAGGCGAGGCGGAGCCAGCCTTTGGACATCGGGCGAGGCAAGGTCCGTCCTCGGACGTCGGGCGAGGCGGAGCCTAGCTTCTATCCATGGGGCAAGGCCGAGCCCAGCCCTCGGGGGTCGAGCGAGGTGGAGTTAGAGCCCTCAGCCCTTGGGCGAGGTGGAGCTGGCCCACGGGCGTCGGGCGAGGCGGAGTTTATACCTCGGGGGTCAGGCGAGGCGGAGTCTAGCCCTTAGCCCTCGGGCGAGGTGGAGCCGAGCCCTCAGCCCTTGGGTGAGGCGGAGCCGTCCTCCAGCCATCGGGTGAGGCAGAGTTGGCCCACGGGCGTCGGGCGAGGCGGAACCAAACCCCCGTCGTTTGGGCAAGAAGCGCAGTAGTGCTCTTATCCGTTCGGGAGTTTTTAACATTCGATGGTTATTAGTTCCACCTCCTTGGGTACCCCGGTATTAGGTCCCCAACAAGTCCCTATTCCTCTGTCGTGAGAGGGAGGTCTAGGGGCTTGCTGCCGAAGTACCGTAGCTATAGGATGAAGTGGTGAGCCTCCAAACCAAAGAATGGGAAGCCCATCAGCACGCCAATGAGGCCGAGGACAAGCTCAAGGCTATGGTCATCATCATCGTCCTCATCTTCTTCATCTTCACTTGAGGAGCTTGAGCTTGAGCTTGGCTCAACTTTCTTGCCCTTCATCTTCTTTTTCTCACTACATGCGAGAGCTTTGCCTTTTCTTGATGAAGAAGCTTCTTCTTGACCCATCTTACATGACATTTCAAATGCCACTATCTTGCCAATGACTATGCCCGGGGTCATGGTGCTCAAGTCCTCCATATTGTGAAGGATGGTATGATGCTTGCATATTTCTTTTGTGGTAGCACGGAGATGATCTTCCTCACGATGTCCGCATCATCTAGCTTTATTAATCCTATTGAATGGAGCTCATTGATAATTAGATTCAAACAAGAATACATATTACGAACAAGCTCATCATCATTCATTATAAATGATTCATAATTTTGTTTGGCTAGACAATGTTTTTGCTCACGGACATTACTTGTGCCGTCATGGAGCTCTTGGAGTTTTAACCAAATTTCATGTGCCATATTTAAAGTGAACACTTGGTTAAACACATCCATGCTAAATGATTCAAACAAGCAATTTTTAGCTCTAGCATTGAAATGCATTTCTTTTTCATCACTCTTTGTGGGGTTTTCAGGATTCTGGATGGGTTTCATCCCGTCATGAGTGACTCTCTATACACCGAAATCAACTGCCTCAAGGTGGCAAGCCATTCTAGCCTTATAGTATGGGAAGTTAGTGCCGTCAAAGTGCGGAGGCCTAGAGGTATCCATCCCAACCACTCTAAGTAGCGTCGGCTCAACGGCGGTTAAGCCAAAGGTCCAAAATGAGCTAACCGGCTCTGATACCAATTGAAGGGACCGTCACGCCTAAGAGGGGGGGGGTGAATTAGGCAACTTAAAAATCTAACTCTGAAACTATGGCCTCTTTTTCTAACTCTAGCAAAACCTATGCAATAGATAATCTATCTAAATGTGCAACTATGATTTTGCTAGTGTGTTGCTATCTCTACCGCAAAAGAAGTAATACAATCAATGCAAATGCAGAAGCTAAAGAGCAAGGTAGAGATATGCAAACTTCCGTCGACGACTCTGATATTTTTACCGAGGTATCGAGAAGCATGCAAGCTTCCCCCTAGTCCTCGTTGGAGCCCCTCGCAAGGAATCCCTCGCAAGGGCCAAGCTCCCGGTCGGGTAACTCCATGGATAGCCTCGGGCCTTCCCCACGTGCAAGTGGGTCGCCGACGTGCCTTCCAGCAAGCCTCTTCTGGATGCTCCCCGCCGTCTTCACTATCAAGCTTTCGGCCGAAACGCCATGGGCCTTGTTCCCTCCTGTACACGGTGGCGGCCACACCACAAATGCGGTTGGTGTGATCTCGCAAGACTTCAAGCCCCTCCGATGTACAACAATGGTGCTCGCAAGCACTGAGTGGTAAGAGGTATGCAAACCTCACTAAACACTAGGCCTAAACCTAGAGCAAGCGCATAAGCGGTGGTCTAATCAACCTAAGCACTTCGCAAAAGCACCTACGCTAATCACCTAATGAAACACTAAGCACTATGCAAGTGGAGATCACTATCAACACCCTTGGTATGTTTCCTCAGCTCCACCACTGTCAAATGGTCGGTTGAGGGGTCTATTTATAAGCCCCACTAAGAAAGTAGCCATTGGGGACAAAATCCTGCTTTTTTGCTACTGGCCGGACGCTGAAGTCGTCCTGACCGGACGCGTTCCGTCGTCCCGACCATTGGAGCCGCGAACACTTGATTAAATGCTGCCAGCGTCCGGTCACCTTCCACCGGACACGTCCGGTCGTAGTTTCGCCGCTCTAGAACCTCTCTGTACTCGATCGGACGCTGCTGCCCTGCATCCGGTTGGTTGCCACCAGCGTCCAGTCGCTGCTGATGACACCTATCTGCCGAGCCTCCGGTCCAGCGTCCGATCACCTCTGTGAGCTTGTTTCTTCACGATCTTGCGTACAGCTTGGTTGATATCTCTGTACTCGATCGGACTTTGCTTGATATCTTGGGTCTTCTCTTGGGATCCTAAGGTCTTGCTTATGGTGTTGATCATCGGATCATCATGTCGCCTTCGTCCAAGTCACGTCTTGCACCCTATTAAACTACAAAACAATCACATGCAAATTCATTAGTCCAATTTGGTTGTGTTGGTCATCAAACACCAAAATCCAAAGTCCATGGGCCTAGGGTCAATTTTCCTTACACTCCTGATCGACGGCCACCGGTGGCATCTGGATCTTGGTCCATTCGGCCACAAAGTCAGCCAGTACCTGAGACTTGATGGATGTTCGTGGGGCATATGTGACGCCCTGATCCATTAGCTCGAGCGCCCATTTTGCGATTCTCCTCGTGGCTTCACAGTTTTGGATAACCTCGCCGAGGGGGAAATATGACACGCCGGTCACCCGGTGTGAGTCGAAGTAGTGGCGCAGCTTCCTCTTGGTGATCAGGATGGCATATAGGAGCTTCTGGATCTGGGGGTAGCGTGTCTTGGATTCGGACAAGACTTCACTAATGAAGTACATGGGGCGATGTACCTTGAGGGTGTGTCCCTCTTCTCCCCATTCTACAACCAAGGCAGTGCTGACCACCTGAGTCGTAGCTGTGACATAGAGTAGGAGCGGCTCTCCCTCAGCCAGCGCGACCAGAATCGGGGCCTTCGTCAGGAGCACTTTGAGCTTATCAAGTGCCTCCTGAGCTTTAGGCGTCCACGCGAATTGATCGGTTTTCTTCAGGAGCCGGTAAAGGAGGAGCCCCCATTCGTCGAGGCATGAAATGAAGCGACTAAGCGCTATGAGGCACCCGGTAACCTACTAAACTCCCTTTAGGTTCGGAATTGGGCCCATCTTCGTGATGGCTGAAATTTTTACCGGGTTGGCTTCGATGCCATGCTCGAAGATGATGAATCCGAGCAGCATGCCGCTCGGGACCCCAAAGACACATTTCTTGGGGTTGAGCTTGATGCTGTTCTCCTAGAGATTCCTGAAGGTCTGCTCTAGGTCAGCCATGAGCCGATCGGTCTGCCTAGACTTGACTATGATGTCATCCACGTAAGCCTCAACGGTCCACCCGATGAGGTCTCTAAAGCATTTGGTCATGCAACGCTGGTATGTAGCCCCGGCATTCTTGAGTCCGAACGGCATCATAATGTAGCAGAATGATCCGAACGGGGTGATGAAAGAGGTCCCGAGCCAGTCGGACTCTTTTATCACGATCTGATGGTACCCGGAGTACGCATTAAGGAAGCATAGGGTTTCGCACCCAGAGGTTGAGTCAACTACCTGATCTATGCGTGGCAAAGGAAACGAATCCTTCGGGCACGCCTTATTGAGGCTCGTGTAGTCAACACACATTCTCCGTTTCCCACTTTTTGTTTTTACAAGAATAGGATTGAACAACCACTTTGGGTGGTATACTTCCTTGATGAAACCGGCCGCCAAGAGCTTAGCGATCTCCTCGCCGATGAGCCTCTGCTTCTCCTCGTTGAAACAGCGCAGGCATTGTTTGACCAGCCTGGAACCCGGCCTGATCTTCAAGGCATGCTCGGCAACTTCTCTCGAAATTCCCAGCATATCCGAGGGTTTCCATGCAAAGATGTCTCGATTGGCGCGAAGGAAGTCGATGAGCGCGCATTCCTACTTGGAGGAGAGGGTGGTGCCGATGCGCACCGTCTTGTTGGTGGAGTTGTCGGGGTCGACGAGGACCTCCTTGATGTTCTCCACTAGCTCAAAGGATCCGGCTGCCCGCTTCGCGTCGGGCGGTCCTTTGGCGATGTCCTTCCCAATGGCTGTGAGCTCCTCTGAAGCGATGGTTGCCGAAGCGAGCTCACAGCTTTTGACCTCGCACTCGTAGGCCCTCTGGAAAGAAGTGCCGATGGTGATGACCCCGCGCGGGCCTCGCATCTTGAGCTTGAGGTAAGTGTAATTAGGGACGGCCATGAACTTCGTGTAACACGGTCTCCCTAGGATGGTGTGGTAGGTTGTGGAACCCAACCACTTCGAAGGTGAGTAATGGAGATGGGGATCCCAATCTTCCATCAGGTGATGGTAACTATCGTTGTGGCGGAGAATGACACACCGATCCGGCTTCAGATTGAAAGATCGAACCTTGCAATCTTAGCACCACAGCTCCTCTGGTTATCAACCGAGTCACGGACCAGGTTGACCTCACCAAGAAGGCTAATCCCTGCCTGCGCAACAAAGAACACAAGCAAGAACAAGAAAGAACGCAACCAAATTGCAGATGTATGATTAATCTCATGAGTTGGGGTCTCACAAACCGATGAACGGCGAAACTATTCTTGACAGAATAATCTAAGCAAAACCCAAACCCTAAAGGAGGGGCGGCGGCTGCTTATGAAGACTCTAGGGTCGTGCAAGACCCCTGGACGCGCCCCTAATGGGCCCAAACTCGGTACATGGTCCAACGGACTAAAAGACGGTGTCGCAGCACCCTGGTAGATTCTGGACGCTGACTTGTTTCGATGATTCCTGTTGATTCCGAACAGCTTTTGACATGAAACCACTTGGATTGGCTTCCTTGTCAAATTAGCTTTCCATCCATATGTAGATCATCAAAAACGGAGTCCGGATGCGTCCTGGGTGACCAGTTTAAGGCAGACTGATCCTGGAGGCCGAGGCAGACTCGAATTCTTGTTAGACTGGGCCTCCGGCTTGTGTTGGACGTCCTTGCTGGTCATCATCACCTCCACCACTTCCTGTCCTTCATGACCCTCTCCAATGTTCCTAAGCAAGATAACATCATTAGGTAGTAGTCTATTCTCAAAAGTATGAAAAGTATCGCTTAAGAATGAGCTCACCTCTAAATTGAGTTGTCGCTTTCGAGCCTGGGTCATTGGACCTTGCATGACGGTTGGAGGATCAGCGGCTACCTCTAAAGAAGTGATGTCCTCATCAGTGAGGGTCTCCATCGTATAGTTGGACGGACCCTCGAAGGTGAGGGGCAGATCGATCGGCCCAAGTGGCATGGCCTGCTTTCCAGGCATGATGTCGTGGAAGGGTGCTCCGGTCGGCCGGATGCATGCTCGATCGATGCCCATAGCCTTGAGCGTCTCGGCATACAAGATGTTGAGACCGCTGCCTCCGTCCATCAGTACCTTGGTGAGCCGCTTCATGCTAATGATAGGATCGACCACGAGTGGGTACCTGCCTAGGTGTGTGACACTATCCGGTGGTCGGATCGGTTGAAGGCTATGGGAGACCCTGACCATTTGAGGAAAGCGAGAGTGGCGGGCTCGGCTTCATAGACCTCTCGGCGTGCGAGCTTCTGTCAGCGCTTGGAGCCGTATGCCTCTGGCCCATCGAAGATCATGAGGTAGCCATCCGGCGACGGAAAGCCGCCGTCCTTCTCTCCAGCGTCGTCAGCTTCTGCCTCGAGCTTCTTCTTCTGCCCCCATTTCTTAAAGCCGTCGGTGAAGAATCGCTTCATGATGGAGCAGTCCTTGTACATGTGTTTGATGGGAAAGGCGTGGTTTGGGCATGGCCCCTTGAGTAACTTGTCGAAGTGATCGAGGGTGCCCTCAGCTGGCGCTCGACCGGCTTTTCGCTCGGCGGCGGCCACGAGCAAGCCCCCGTGCCCTTTCTGGTTCTTCTCCTTATTCAAACGGTCGGAGGGGCCTTCGTCGGTGTCCTCGTCCCGCTTCGCCTTGCCTCTAGAGCGATCAAAAATCGCTCCAACCGCCTCCTCGCCGGAAGCGTGGCTAGTCGCGATGTCGAGGAGTTCCTTGGTAGTCCGTGGGCCCTTACGTCCCAACTTTTGGACCAGGGACTCGCAGGTGGTCCCTGATAGGAAGGCTCCGATGACGTCGGCATTGGCGACATTGGGGAGCTCGTTGCATTACCGGGAGAAGCGTCGGATGTACTCGTGGAGAGTCTCTCCCAACTTCTGTTGGAAGTTCTTCAAGTCTCAGGGGTTCCCAGGGCGCGCGTAAGTGCCCTGGAAGTTCCCTACGAAGATTTGTTTCAGGTCCACCCAACTCTAAACGCAGTTGGGCGGAAGGTGCTCTAGCCATGTTCGTGCCGAGTCGGCTAGGAACAGGCGGAGATTGCGGATGAGGAAGTCGTCATTGACCACACCGCCGGCCCGGCAGGCAAGCCGGTAGTCCTCGAGCCACAAGACGCTGTTCATTTCCGCAGAGTATTTCAGGATGTTAGTCGGCGGGCGGTATCGGGGCGGGAGCGCCACCTTGAGGATATGCCAACCGAAAGCCTAGGGCCCCGTCGGTTCAGGGCTGTGACTTCGGTCCTCCTCACGGTCTTAACGCCCACCGCGGCGAGGGTGGTAGCCGAGGCTAGCTCCCTCCCTCGGATCGCCGTGGGAATGCCTGCGGGCATCGAGGGTGTCACGCACGTGACGGTTGCGGCTGAGACGCCCTTGGATTGGGGCCATGGCGTGCCTTCCGAGGACGCGTGCTGGCTGGCATCGAGCTCGCGTCGCCGAGACATCGAGCTCTCAACTTGCTGCACCGCTGCTCGCTCGAGCAATGTGCATATCTCCCGATGAGCTCGGCGCTCGTCGGGTGTCGCGGGCTCTGGCATGCCTCAGATCATAGCTGCCGTGGCGGCTATGTTCTGACTGGCGCGGGTGAAGTGTGGGAGGCCATCGCCGTCCTCGACGATCCTCCTGTGCATGTCGTGGGCCACGGCACGTGCATGCCCACCGCTCGCACGTTGAGCGATCTCGCGCTCGAGCTCCACTTGCTCCTGCTCCAGTTGGAGCTGCACATCCTCGAGCTCCTTCTGCCGCTCCCGCAACTGCTCCACGCATGGGACCCTTGCGCCCCCTCAACCTCATCGTTGAGGTCCTTTGTCGGTGCAGCCTCTCCCTCGTGGATGCTTTTGACGTGTCCATCGCGGGTTTCCGCCATGAAGCACTCATGCGAGGGGTGGTGGCTCCCCCCGCCGGAGTCGGAATTAGAGACGGTCTCGGAGCCTTCTGAGATCAGGTCGTAGAAGGACTCCGAAATGTAATCCGTCACACCCACGAACTTGCTGTTTGTGGTGGACGGGCGTAGGTCACTCCCAGAAGTGTGGGTTCCCAGGGTGTATAGCCGCAGCTCCCCGAGGGTCTTGATGACCACATCGAGACTGATGGCCTGAGGTAGTGTGGCAGGGCCGTTAGCCCGCGCCAGTTCTCCTTCTATGGAGACGATGAAGTCTAGGCTCCCAAAACGCATGTGCGTGCCCGGGACCAGCTCGCACCGTGGTTAGCCATCCACGACCTAGTAGTGTCGACATGACGCGCAAAGAGGCCCTACCTGGCGCACCAACTGTCGGTGTTTCGAGTAAACACCAACGAGTAAATTTGTATTATTGCGCGTCTGGCCCGGAGGGTGTGCTAAGAAGACACAAGGTTTATATTGGTTCAGGCAGAATGTTCCAACGTCCAGTTCGTGGCTGCTGCTCATGTTACTAGCACCGAAAAGTTTGTAGTAGGATTTACAAACGAGTGAGAGAGGGACATGTCCCAAGTCTCTGGTGGAAAGAACGAAAGGGTGCCGAGAGCACGGTCGCTACTCAGCTATGTGTTCGAGGCTCGATGCTAGTGGTTTTGGTGTGATGTACTGTGATATGCGATGCCCCTTAGTGGGACGCCCTGCTCGGGGGTTACAACGGAAGGGAAGAGGGAAAAAAGAAAGAGAAACAAGGCTCCCGGAGGTGTGCCGTCCTCCTCTTCATGTGGGTCCCGCTGATCCTGTAGATTGTGGTGGCAGCAGCGTCGTACCGGGGTCCTGTTGGCCGCTGCAGCATACGTGATGGCGTCTTGCGTCGTTCTTGTCTTCCGTCCCATCCGAGCGGACGGAACGGTCAAAGGGTCCCCTGATAGAAGCCATGCGGGGGGCTGGCGGTACAGTGCCAGTCAACTGACGTCGGTTGACTGATGTTAGACGGTGGTCAGGCAGGGAGTTGGCAGCACAGGGCCGGCCTGTTGGCGCGGTGGGCGACGTGAGTCTCCCAGCATGGCCTGATGGGACCACCAGTCGCATCAGGACGCACCCGAGACATGCTCCCGGGCGTGCGCCTCCATGCCGTAGTGGTTGAAGCGGTTCGGGTCCCATCATGGGGCCACTGCTTTTGTCCGGTTAGCAAATCCGACCCCCAGGGAACGGGCGAGGCGAAAATCTCGCCCTGGGGGCCGGGCGAGACGGAATCTAGCCCTCAGGGGTCAGACGAGGCGGAGCCCTCCCCGTGGGACCGGACGAGTCAGAGCCCACGCCTTGGGGTCGGACGAGGTGGAAACCTCGTCCTCGGAGTCGGACGAGGTCGCAGTTGCGTCCTTAACCATTGGATGAGCCGATGTGACGCTCATTAATCCTTTGGCTCAGATACCCGGGTATAGATATCCGATACTATCTCTTCATTTTGACATGATTAATCAATGAAGCAAAAAAACAATAAACACTAATATCATATAATCTGATACTGGCTCCGGCCTTTTTGCTTGGACAATACTCCCCAATTAATCTAATTTAACAACCATGATTAACACTAAAGTTAACCGGTTTTATTTGCTAATTGAACACACGCGTATGCACAAAACATACCTGGCCAATAATTTCTAAATAGATTATTAGTCATCCATTAGTAATATTGTCTAGCCGATTGATCATTTTACAAAACTTGAGAGCTTTGATAATCATAATATTAAATTTGATAACTAAGCCGAGTTCAACTCAAACTTAACGAATCGGCCGAATAAATTGTCTAAGCATACTATCAAGAGCTCAAACTATAAAAAGGTGTCAAATTTAGTTGTCAACACATGCCTTATATACTTTATTTCTTTTTACAAGAGACACTCCTTAGCAGTCTTCTTGTCTTGGCACCGGACTTTGATGATACTATCCCATACAGCTTGACGTTGACCTTTCTGATAGCATCATTGGGGACGTAAGTCTTGCTAGCGAGATGCACCTTGAGGCCATAGGCGTGTGGACATGATAGAACATCACCGCTGTTCGATAGTATGGCGAGTATTCATGGTGTGCCTTGTACTACCTAGAACACGTTTTTACACTCATCCAAATACAACAATGCAATGGAACTGGGTTAGCTTTGACTCTATTGGCATTGGTTGACTCCAGTATCTCAACACTCCAGTTAACTATTGGTATAGCGAGTGAATGTGCTTGCTGTTGGGTTACTACCATTCCCCTAACCATTAGTATCACACTCTGTGAAGTGTCTCTCTGGTATTGGGATAACTTCAAGCCCCTTAGCTCGCTTGTATCGGTGGGAGCTTACTTCACTTGTTTTCTTTAAGTCACTTGCCAGGAGGGACAGATAAAGAGCTCCATCACCTTACTTAACAAGAGGCGGTTTACGAAAGAGAGTCCCTACTTTATTGCTCTAGCTCTTGACTCTTATGGCACTGAAATTGGATAGGTTCACGCTTAGGCCTGGTTATGGAAACTCTTTAAGCATAGGAAATCTTTCCTTATCCATAGGAAACTCCAACTTAAACAGGACAGAGATAACTGCTTTGACTCCTTGCTGTGCTATTAGCCACCGGCCGCAATGATGTTTGTATAAAGTCACGACACAAGCGATATATAAAGTCACGACACAAGCGATGATGTTTGTATATGCGTACGGTACATAATGCATGGGAATGCATGCGAATGTTACCTCGCACAGGAGATTTGTGTGAGCATGTCATCATCTTGGTTTTTTTCAATGCAGGAAGCTTTATTTTACAAAACAAAGTTCTGGCATATCACGTCTCCTGCATGTGGAAGCAAGCCAATGCATATCTATACGATGTTCTTCACCCACGGAGGAAACGACACGAGCATGACGAATACATATTCATGGGCCGAGAGATACACAAACTTTCAATGAAATTCTTGTTGGCTGTACCTGCCGTGCATCTCATCGGCGTTCGGCTGTCATTGTGTGCGCCCCGCTCGTCCATCGCGCCGCGCAGCTCGTTGTCCGTCGCGTGCAAATCAACCGTCACGGATATCGCCGCCCTACTAGGTACTAGCCCATTGCGCCATGCAGCTCACCCATCGGGCATGAAGCTCGGCCGTCATGGACGCCGCCGCCCAGCTCGCCCATCGCGTGTGCAGCTTTTGGCCATCGCAGACGCCGCCGCCCCGCTCGTCCGTCGCACCGTGTAGCTTGGCCGTCGTGCATGCAGCTCGTCCGTGGCCGCCCCTCTCAGGCCATCGCACGGTGCAACTCATCCGTCACGCATGAAGCTCAGCCGTCACGGACGCCGCTGCACCGCTCATCCGTCGCACCATGCAGCTCGGCCGTCACGAACGCCACCGCTAGCTTGCCCGCTGCATCTCCTGCACACCGCGTGTGCACCAGCCCTTTCATTGGCCATGGAGGATGGCACGTTCCAGGCTCCTCACAATCAGGATGCGGAAGTCGCCGAGATCCAACAAAAAGCTGACGGGCGTTCCTGAACTCCAATAGCCAACTCTCCAAATCTGATGGCTGCCACAGTGCCAAATGCCACCGTCTCCGATGCCAGCAAGGCCGGCCACAAAAGATCTCGAGAAAATTAATCACTCAGAGAAAAATAGAAGAAAAGGAAATATTAGGAGACAAAGAAATAGAAGAAAAAGAAATATAGGAGATAAGTTTTAGAAATTTTGTTGCAGCACGCAATGCTGTCCTATATGTTGAAATGATATAACTCTAATATAAATTAGATTATACATCTCGTACTACACTCTTATTTGATAGAGATAGAGATAGAGATAGAGATAGATATAGACAAAGAGAAGAGATAGAGATAGAGATATATAAAGAGATAATGATAAAGGTAGATATAGTGGTAGTGAAAGAGAAAAATACTGGAATAGAGATAGAGGCAGATATATAGAAGAAAAGAAATAGATCTAGCTGGAGATAGAGATATAGACAACAAAACAAATATGATGTCCTTCCATGTCGTATTTTGTCTGTATTTGAATATTATATATAGATGCACCATTCAACAGCTCATGGCACGATTGTGTTTGGAGACGGTTAGATCATTCACAGTCCGATATGAACATGAGTGATAGGTTTGGAGCCCTGATGCTTATGTTGTTCCTCTTTGTATTCATTGCCCAATGTAAGTGTCTCATCATCAGATAGGCTTTTATCTTTTAATTATATTGGTTCTAGATATACTACGTCCTCATGAGCAAACAATCAATCAGGTCGTCCTCAGGAAGAGCTCGTTGTTGCAACTGCAATGGACCGACCTGCTCCCTTCCCTGATCCTTTGTATGGTGGCTCATCATGACAATAGAGAGCTGTACTGCTGTGGTGGCCATATGCGGTGCCTTGTTTGTTATGACACTAGGGATAAATGTAAGGCCAAGTGCCAGAGTCCACTTCCCAACTGCAACTGATGATCACCCATCAACGATTGCATGATCTGTGCAATCCTCAAGGCCATTCATGGTGCTCTAAAAACTGTTATCCCTTATCTCTAAACCATGCATGCATGTACTGTGCTTTGATTGATTATAATAAGAAGAAAAAAGTTCGATACTTGTTCCATCTATCAGTACTTGTTTTTGTTTCAATATTTGGCCTTTCAGTGGATCCTCGAAAGTGGTGCCGAGTTTTTTTGTTTTGTTTTGTTTTTACAGATGTCATGCATGAAAATCATAATATTATTAATCTGATGCCGCTAAAATTAAAGAGCCTCTAGGTTAATTCTCACAAGACACAATAGACATTCATAATAGCTCTAGCCTCTTGAGGAGCTCGATGTGTTGGAACTGCAAGGGGCTTTATCAGACAAGAATATTGTAAAGCGGTTCATCAAAATAATAGAGAGGTCTACTGCTGTGGCTGGCATCAACGTCCATCTTGTTATGACACTAGGGATAAATGTACCACCGAGTGCTACCATTATAATCACACAACGGATGACCGCCCATCCATTCAACGACTGCATGATGTTTGCAATCCTCAAGTCCATTTATGGTGGTGTTAAAACTGCCTTTACTGATCCAAATATTACACTTTTTTCTCGACTGTACCATGAGGCACGTTTTCATTACGAGGAAGTAGAGTTTAAAAAGTAACACAAGACTCGCAAGTAATCCTAGGATTACCACAGCAGTCCCAAAGACACAATGAGCAGCAAGAGAAAGCGGGGGGCAAAAGACCCTCAGACTCAACACCTTGACAGACTGAACCGAAAGACAACAACACAGTGGTAGCCTACAGTGCAGTGAAACCGTGGTGGCAACGAGGCGAGCTTCCAACAGCGGTGGCGGCAAAGTATCCGCTAGAGGAAGGACCAAAACAACCTCGGTGGCAAAGCATCAAAGTTTTAGGACTCATCGAGCTCTACAACATGATATAAAACCGGTCTTCACTTAACTTCGTTCAAAAAAATTATGAATTTATTTATGATAACTACTTTTAGGGCATCTTATTAAAATGAATTTCATGTGGTGGTCGATGTTTCCATCTGCCCCTAGAAATGTCATCATTTTCTGGGCCGGTCGTAAACAACAATCATCCCTAAAATTGTCATTTCTACAAACGGTTAACATTACCGACCACCTCTGACAAAGCACATTTCTATGGTTGATTGGAAACACCAACCATCTCTCGAAATCAACTTCTAATTAAAGGTGGTCCGTATATGGAACCATTTACAGATGTGGGCTTCTGAGCCGACAGTTGCTAAAAAGATGGTCTCTATGAAAATACGTTGCAACGACTTACATTGCAGATTTTGAGATTGATTAGATGAAAAATCTAGCTCCAATTTAAGATCGAGATAGAGATAGATATAGACAAAGAGAAGAGATATAGATATATAAAGAGATAATGATAAAGGTACATATAGTGATAGTGAAAGAGAAAATACTGATATATATATATATATATATATATATATATATATATATATATATATATATATATTATTTTACACTGAATAAAATTCAGTACTGTTCAATAGTCGTGTTTCAGTATTGTTTAGTATTTCGTGGTCTTATGTGTAGTACTGACTGATACTAAATGCGATTCAGTAATACTCAGTTTTTTTTCTGCTCAATTTTGGCTTGTGGTGTCGAATATTATTCTACACCTACTGAACCATGTTCAGCAGTACTACACCCAGCATCACGAAATATTGAACGATACTGGTTCAGCAGTACTACACACAGCATCACGAAATACTGAACGATACTGAATTCTGTTCAGTATAGCCGTCGTGGCTGGGGCACCATCCAGGTGGTGCGAGAGCTGTCATGGAAGGAGCGCTCTGGGGCCACCATCACCAGTTCGTGACTCGCGCCGCGCCGGTGGCGGAGAGCCGGAGACCCACGCCCCCACGCGCCGCGCTGGTGGTGGAGGAGACCCGCGCCGCCACGGTGACGCCGCTGCCGGGAGGTCGGAAGGGACGCCGCAGCCGGTGCTTGGATTGGAGAGGACTTGACGCTGCCGCCACCGGTGGTTGGATTGGAGAGGCCTTGACGCTGCCGCCACCGGGAGGATGCACTGGGAGGAGCCGCCGTGCGGTGTACTCTTGCGGGGCGATTTTTGTTCGTGACTGCCCTCTGGAAGGAAGTGACGTGATTAGCGGGATCGGAGATGCGGTCCAGTTTAATCCGTTGATTTACGAGCCAAGGCAAGCAACGGCTGGAGGATTGTGCTTTCCTGGGTAATTTGGGGGGTGTCGCTCAATTTGTATGGAGCACGCTACATTAATTAGGAGTCCAGCCAGCAGGGGGAATCGATCAATGCACTAGTCCGAAGGGGACCACAAAGCGCGTCAACTGCGGTGGATGAATGGACGGGCATGGTTCGCTGGTGGCTCGGACTCGGGAGTTTTGGTGTAGCTTGCTACAGGGTATTAATTCTATATATATTAGAAATATCCAAATGAAATGGATGGTAACTACCGGCCTATATATGCATGGTAGCTACCCTCGTGGACCACAAATACCAAAAATAGGAAAGGACCCGTGTAGCCAGTATAGCCACTGACAAACCACCTTTACATACTCCATTTAACAACGCTGACATCCGAACTCTTGCTCTCTTCACATGCAAGTGGTCCATTAGCATGCACGAGAATGCCAAACCAGCCACAACCTTACTAACCCTGCATGCATGCATTCTGTCATTCTCCGGATACTAATACCAATCAAAAAGTTCAGATTCTGATTTGTATTTTTGCATATAATTGAACTTTGTTGTATAAAGAGCGAGATTAATGCCATGGCCCATGTAGACCCAGGCTTCGGCTGGCTGCATGCGTTTTCAGTGCGATACGCACAGGCATTTGAAATGTTTGCTGTTGCACAGGAGCTAGGCTTGCCGATTGATGAAAAGATGTACACAAACATGCTTAGCTTATATGGAAAAGCCGGTCAGGTTCTTGTGCCCTGTAAACAAATCAACTAAAGATCTTTTGATTGATTATTTTTGCCCACTGCTTCAGTTTTCCTTCTATCCAGTTCTAAGACTATGGATTTTTCATATTTTCAGGTAGGCATCACGAGGCGTCTTTAATGTTCAAAAGAATGAAGGAAGATGGCATCAGGCCTGGAAAGGTTCTCTTTCATTGAATGTAACTTTTGAAATTGCTTTCAGAAAACAAGGAGTGTTGTAGTTCCCCCTTGATCATCTAAAGCAAACATGGCTAATCTGGACCAAACTTGCAATGTGCAGATCAGCTTCAATTCCATGATCAATGCCTATGCCACTTCAGGACTGTATAGCGAGGCGAAAAGCATATTCCAGGAGATGCAGGACTGTAGTCACGCTCCCGACTCGTTCTCCTACCTCGCGCTGATCAGAGCATACACGGAGGCTAAACTGTACACTGAGGCAGAAGAAGCCATCCAGATGATGCTGAACAGCAACACAACCCCTTCCTGCCCTCATTTCAGCCACCTGATTTTCGCCTTTCTGAAGGAAGGCCAGATTGGTGAAGCCCAGAGGATCTACAACCAAATGAAGGAGGCAAGTGTGGCTCCTGATCTGGCCTGCTGTAGGACCATGATGAGGATGTACATGGAGCACGGTCTCATGGATGAAGGCATCTCTCTCTATGAGACGACACGCGGCTCGCTGAAACCTGACAGCTTCATCTTGAGCGCTGTGTTTCATCTGTATGAACATGCAGGCAGGGAGTCTGAAGCCCAGGATGTCCTGGATGCCATCAGTGTGAGTGGTACCTCCTTCCTGAGGAATATGAAGATTGGATCGAAGCTTTGATGAACCTGAAGGACTACCCGTGATGTGTACATAATCTAAAAGAAGTTAAGTTAGGGCACTTAAACATGCAAAAAAAGATTTCCTTTCATTCCCTTCGGGGGGAGAGCACAAGTGCAACTGCTTCAGAATTCAAGAACACATATACCACAATGGTACAGAGCCAAGAATGAATGGTGTGACCCATGACTATTTTAGAAATTACTACCCCCTGTTTATGATTTGAGGGCATGCTAATTAGTTCAAATAAAGCAATTAGTTTGTCCTAAATATCTCCCTCGTAACTCAGCCATGTTCTTGGCCAAGAACGTAACCTGCAACCATGCTAGCTGTGTTCTTGGCAAACAACGTAACCCCAACTTCTGCCCATCTACCTACGTGGCATTCTTTAGCTGCTAGTCATGGACGTTGTCGAACAGCTCGTCCGTCGCCAGCACTACAACGTCGCCGTCCCTTAGCAGACATCTGAAAACGGCCGCCCACTTGTACCACACCATTGCCAGATGACGAGATGATGAGCACAATAGTTCATTGAGATTGTGGCGTACCATGAGCGATTGGGGCGCACAGTAGACAGTGAGTGACGCTGTAAATTTCACGGCTTGTGCAATACAGTGTTTTTACTTTCAAAACAGAGTTCAAACCTTGGGAACTTCAAGCTTAAAGTTGGTAAAAACTTCAGCATGAGTGCCAAACAAACAAGTGCCAATAAGTCACCCAGCTGCATCACTGAAATAACAGTGCTTCCAGTACTTAGTTCATAAAAACGCACAAGTATAAAGCTGGCTCAGAACAAGAAAAATGTAACGAATGCTAACACAAAACATAAAGTCGTCATACTCCAATTGCATAACTAGACATACCCAGGTTCCAACGGCGAATTCTTACAGTTTTTAGATCTCTAAGAAAACCAATGGTAAATTCTTACAGCAGAAATCATTGGCCGTCACAGCACTAAGAGAACATACTGGGAACAACCCATGTAGGTTGCACCATGCCCATGTGGTCGTCATGTAAGTGAGTTACATAAATAAAAGCTCGAAGCCAGGTGGCATCATCTCCAAGCAGTGGCTTGCCCAACTCAAATGCAACCAAATGGCCAGAACGAGAATCATAGCAGTATACACAGTTGCTTCTCCCTCCCCACCTCTCTGGGTTCATGCACGATAGAGCCTCAACTCTAAGGTAATTGATGATGAATATCGCCCATTTCTCCAACCTCTCCACCTTTACCCACTTTGCAGGTTCAATCGAAGTGTCCAGATGATAAGCTTCAAATGAAGGCCCAGTTCATGAGGAATCGCTTCGGCAGCCAACCACAAGAAGCATGTCGCCGCACACCACCAGCCAAGCGAATCTAGGATGCCATTCGGTCATGCTATTTCTTCCACCCCAGGAAACCGGTATCTCTTGTAAGTGGATCTGGGGAGTCAAGTGAACCATGAATAGCCTACGATCAGAACCCATGCCAAAGACCTGGTCTTTGAAGACTACAAATTTGGTGAGTGGCCCATTGCAAGGAGAGCATTTTGACCAAGAGTTACTACCAATAGGCCAAAAGAAGTTGGAGGACTTAGTATAGACAATAAGATGTGGGTTGGGAGATGCTAGAGGACCTGTGAGGGCAGCACCATAGCAGAACTTAGTGTTTCCAACTACTGGCAGTGGCAGTCCTAGCAGTGGTGGAGGTGCTATGAGGTCAATACCAGAGCGGAACCTAGTGTTTTCATCAACTGGCAGTGGTGGAGATGAAACCTCAATACCAGTGAACACATCAAAAAGAAAACATGATTTGTTGCTGCAGAAGATCATATGGCCAAATGAAGCACCCTTAAAACCAAAATCAAAATCAAACTCATCCAAAGCACTTGGTCAGTGGTTATTTCTATAGTCGATAGAAAGCAGAGGAATCTGAGAGCAAAGTAACGTATCTTGGTTGGCTAGATCAACGACGTAACATGGGCATTTGGGTACAGAGGTGTTTCTGGTAACATTTGGAAAAGGGCGAGGGGAGCAGAAAGAGACATTAGGGTCGAGGAGAAGAGGTGGAAAGAGCGCGTATAAGGTAGATTTAGATGGGTAAGATGAGAAGGCAGAGCGCCAGGTGGGGTAGGTGGCTGCAAAGGCAAGACAGTCAGGGAAGGACCCCAACAATTCAACAATGGAGTGCAGCAGGCCATCTGGGAGCCCTGCCCAATCTCGAAGCTTGGACATAACTTGTAGGTGAAAGCAGCTTCTCTGTGACAAATCGTAAACCCAAAGCAAATGTTAGCAGATTGAACTGGAGATAATAAAGGGAACAAAACTGTTAAAAAATTATAGAAAATATGACTAGCACATATGTTTTCTCAAAATGTCAAATTGTAAGCACAAGAATGTGGGAAAATATTGGGTGCAAACCACCCTCTTGGTGCAATCGTGAAAACCCTTCAAAAAACCATACTTAGATGTTTTAAAAAATTATAAAACTATGCACATCCATAGTTCATCCTCAGCCTGGGCACTTTTTACCCGCAAACCGCAAACCGAACAGAACCGAACCGCACCGAACCGAAATATCGGTTTGTTCGGTTTTTTGTTGTTGGTTCGGTTTATGGTTTTGCACTGTTCGGTGTTCGGCTTCGGCTTTGGTTTTCTTCGCAAACCGAACCGAGGAACCGAACAAACTGAAGTGCATGCTGCAGACCAGAAAACTGGAAACACCGAAACACCTCCGTCGAGTCGTCGACCGTCGCCTCACGCCCTGACGCCCTCAATCCCTCACGACCCATAGTTCGACGGCTCATCAAGACGCAAAGGAAACCCCCATCCGGCCATCCCGCAGCTCAGCGCGCAGAGAGGCAGCGCCGCAGCCGCTCATCCCGCTCTCTCGGACGCTCGCCATTCCCTTCCCTAACCCTAAATCGTCGAGTGGCGGCCGGCGGGCGACTGGAGCAGGTCACGGCGAGCCGGCGAGGAGAAGGGAGGCAGGAGGCGGAAGGCTGAGAGCACAGTCGCAGCCTCGCAGGGACCAGGTAGGAGGCGCGGCAGGTGGCCAGGCGCCCGGCAACACCCTCGTGAAGTTCTCTGACCAAGACAACGGCGGCACGGACGGAGCGGTCCTCCAATGTAAGTTTAGATCGAGCTTCAATTCTTTTTTTGGTCTTCTCCTCTTCTCCTTGCTGTTGTTAATTCCTGATTTGAAACATTTCGCATCTAGATGGGGGACACAGATGAAACTATTGCTTGTGAGATTAATCAGACTCAAACTCAAGAAACTGAAGCTGGAGCGTCAACGACTGGAGTGGTAGATGCAAGCAAGGAGCAGCAGGATAGCAAGGATGGAGAGAAAGCGGATGAAGAATCCAGGAAAAGGAAACCCATGGCTCTAAGATCTGATGTATGGGATAGTTTCAGCAAGGTCAAACTTGATAATGGGGAAGAGAGAGCCAAGTGCAAGTGGTGTCAAAAGCTGTTTCATTGTGGCTCAAGAACAAATGGTACGTCATCCTTGAAAGCTCATCTGAAGATTTGCAAAAAGAATCCAAACAAACCAGTAGTTGATAATCAAGCAACTTTGCAACTGACACCATGTGCTGGCACTAGTAGTATGGGTATTGTAACCACTTGGAAATTTGATCCTGATAAACTTAGAAGGATTTTTGCTGAGATGATAATTGAAGATGAACAACCATTTATGTTATCTGAACGTTCTGGTCTTAGGAAATTAATGGCAGAAGCATGTCCACGGTTTATTCTGCCATCTAGAAGAACAATCACTAGAGCTTGTGTTAAAGTATATGAAGATGAGAAAGAAAAGCTTAAGAAAATTTTTAAGGAAAATTGTGAAAGAGTTTGCCTCACAACTGACACATGGACTGCAAAGAATAGCCAAAACTACATGTGTGTTACAGCCCATTTTATTGACAATGACTGGAACCTAAGGAAGAAAATTATTGGTTTTTTCTTGGTTAAGGGCCATAGAGGGGAGGACATTGGGAAATCATTAGAGAATTGTTTGGCTGAGTGGGGCATTGACAAGGTTTTCACAATTACAGTAGACAATGCTAGTGCAAACAATAACGCAATTAAGTATGTGAGGCGGATCTTGAATGAGTCAAAAGGTTGTTTTGCTGAAGGAGAGTACCTGCATATGCGATGTGCTGCTCACATTATCAACCTAATAGTAGGTGATGGGTTGAAGGAAATTGATATATCAATTCATCGTGTCCGTGCTGCTGTTAAGTTTATCAGGTGTGGAACATCTAGGTTGGTAAAATTTAAGAAATGTGCTGAGTTAGCCAAGGTATAGAGCAAAGCATTTCTTAACTTAGATATTTGCACTAGATGGAACTCAACCTACCTTATGTTAAATGCTGCACAGAAGTACCAAAAAGCATTTGAAAGATATAGTGATGAAGACCCATACTACAAATTAGAATTAGAAGGAGAGAATGGTCTAGGGGTACCAACAAAAATAGATTGGGATAAGGCTAGGAAGATGGCTGAGTTTCTTGAACACTTTTATGACCTCACTCTCTGTGTTTCTGTACAAAATCGTCCAACATCTCACACTTATTTTCATGAGATTGCTGATGTATTACTTACTATTTGAGAGAATGGTGTCATAGTGAAGACAACCTGTAAGGAAATGGGTATGAGAATGTTAGTGAAGTACTACAAATCTTGGGGAGATAAGTATGGTGAGAGGTTGGGAGAGCAGAGAGAGAAGAGAGGAGAGAAAGATAAGGGGGGTCAGTTGCTCAACTTCATTGTTTTCTTCTGTGTTGCTATTGATCCTAGATACAAACTTTCAAAATGCATTAGAATGGGAATTAAGGTAATGTTTGGGGATACAATAGGAGAAAAGTTGTGGGATACAGTGAACACTTATTTTCGTGCTTTGTTTGAAGAGTACAAGGAAATGTATGCCCCAAAAGATAAGGCACCACAACCTCATCGAATCTGAATCATTTGAAACCAAAGACAAGAGTGAGTAGGTGGATGTCGAAGAATTCTGAAAGCAGATTAATGGTGAGGTGGAAGCATCAAATCTGAGGTAGACAAGTATCTATCGGAAGATAATGAGCCCGGACACAAAAGGATTTGACATTCTAAAGTGGTGGAAGGCTAATTCAACAAGATTCCCAATATTATCTAGAATGGCCCGTGATCTGTTGGCGATTCCTATCACCTCGATTGCCTCTCGAGTCACCTTGATCTTTGGTGGCGAACTCTTGATGACTTTAGGACCTCACTAACCCTAAAAATGGTTGAGCGCCTCGTTTGTGCAAATGATTGGCTTCGTGGAGGAAACTATGTTAGTGTTGAAGAGGACAAATGAACAAATGTTTTTGCTTGAGGAAGGTAACATATTAAATTATTAGTTGCTTCTAATGTGCTTCATGATTCATACACTGTACTAACTTAGATCATCTATTCTTTATTTATTTTAGAACTTGGTGGCCTGTCCATTTCTAAGGAAGCTACTACAGCTACTGAGTCCTGACTCCTGATCACCTGGTAAAAGGTACATTCATCTGTTTAATATTTCTTGGACTACTGAGATTCACTAACTGAGTCACTGAGATCACTTGATGGCTGCAGGACTGTGGACTGCTGATGCTCCAGACCTCCAGTCATATGATGCTTGTAGTACTTCAAATGTGATTCTGTCCAGTACTTGTCTCCCCACTTGGTGTCTTGGTGTATGGAATGGATCCTCAGATCCTGGCATATGATGCTGCTGCTGGCCTGCGGCTACTTCTCTATTTGAATAATGAAGAACTCTTGAATCTATGTAATTCTATTCTGTACTTCAGCACTGATCTGTACTGTTGTCTACTTGTCTTGAGGCTTGTAAGCTTGTAAACTTGTTGATTTGTTGAATTTATGTAAGCTTGTTGATTTGTTGAATTCATACACTGTACTAATATATCACTTGAGGCTTGTAAGCTTGTTTTCTGGAGTGCTTGAATTTATGTAAGCTTGTAAGCTTGTTTTCTGGAGTTTCGGTTATTTCGGTTAAAACCAAAAACCGAATAGAAAAAATCGAAACCGAATTCTGCGGTTTCCTGTTTTCTGGAGAACCGATTGGGGGCTGAAGTCTGAAAACCGAAGTTTTAAATAACCGAATTAACCGAACCGAATTATCGGTTAAAACCGAACGCCCAGACTGAGTTCATCCATAGATGTACGTTGTAGCAAAAGTTGGGAGGCAAACTTATTGTGTAAACATCCATACAAAATTGACAAATTTGAGGTGCAAGTGCACTAGAAGACAAAATTCCTGGGAATTTGTCTTCTAGTGCAAATACACATGAAATTTGTCATTTCCATATGAGTTTTTCTAGATTGATTTTGTTTCCCAACTTTTGCTACAACGTACATCTGTGGTTTGTGAACTTTTTTCCAATGTTATGGGTTTCCGCTTGATATTTCTCGTGCATAGAACTCCCCCCCCCCTTAAAGCATACAGATTGCATTGCATAGCATAGTAAACAAAAGCACAAATGCAATCACACCAAAGCGATTGCATCTCCACATCTGTGGTTTGTGAACCAGGGCAAATAGCAGCCTTAAATGAAGCTTAGGCCTGGCCCAATACCAAACTTGTCTTATTGATATTTTGGAATTTCTAAACAACAATTGACTATTTTGATATTTATTTACATGATTTATGTCGGTTATCCAATGTTTTTTATACTTTCAAAACAGAAGTTCAAACCTTGGGAACTTGAAGCTTAAGGGGGCATTTGGTAGCGCTCCCAAAACGGCTTCGGGAGCAGCTTCGCCTCATTGCCAACCAAACAGGGGCAGCTTCGTCGGCTCCGCTCATGAAGTCTTGGGAAACGTGCTCTCACAGAAGGTGAGCGCACGATGAAGCTAAAAAAGCAGCTTCGACCAGCTCCCTGGGCGAGGCGCGGGGGCGTAGACATGGATGCCCCTCACCAACGCCTCCAGCGAGCTCCTGCAAACGGTGAAGGACGAAGCTGCTCCGGTGGCGGCGCGGTTGGCTGAGGCAGGGACGGGCCTCCTCCGTGGCTCCATTCGCAGGTGAGGGAGGCGGGAGAAGAAAGAGACGACGGAGTCGATCGAAGAAGTGGAGGCAAAGCAGCGAAAAAGCCGAGGAGGATTCGTGCGGCGTGCGGTGGATGGATGGAGGCGATAAGGTGCGTGCGGTTGTTGGGGGTGGAGAGAGAATAGGGAAAACAAAATAAGTAAAGGGAAATTAAGAAAAGAAACAAAATAGTAAAAGAGTATTATGGACCTTTTACAATCTTCAACAATCAAGAAAAGTTGTTCTACCAAAAGTTTTTCTCAAACAGCTTGCACTTTATCAATATAAAGTTGCTTCATCAGCTGAAGTTAAAAAAAAATTGCTTCCAAACGGCCGGCCCCTAAAGCTGGCTTAGCTTTCACATGAGTGCCCAATACAATGTTTTTATTTTCAAAACAGAGTTCAAACCTTGGGAACTTCAAGCTTAAAGCTGGCTTAACTTCAGCATGAGTGCCAAGCAAACAAGTGCTAAAAAGTCACCCAGCTACAGCACTAAAACAATAGGGCTTCTAGTACCAGTACTCATCGGTTCATAAAAACGCACGAGCACAACAATCCTGGCTCAGAACATGAAAAATGCGATGAATGCTATACAGAGCACAAATGTCGTCATGCTCCAGTTACATAATTAGACTAAGAAAAAAACCAGTGGCAAATTATTACATTGGAAATCATTGGCCATCACAGCACAAAGAGAACATACTGGGGACAATCCATATAGGTTGCACCATGCTGCTGTAACATGAGAAACTAAAGACATCAGATTTGGGGGCATCATCTCCATGCAGTGGCTTGCCCAACTCAAATGCAACCAAATGGCCAGAACCAGAATCATAGCAGTATACACGGTTGCTCCTCCCTCCCAACCTCTCTGGGTTCATCCACGGTAGTGGCTGAGCTCTCGAGTCATTGCTGATGAATATCGCCCATTTCTCCAACCTCTCCACCTTCACCCACTTTGCAAGTTCAGTCGAAGTGTCAAGACGGTAAGCTTCAAATACAGACCCTATCACATGGAAATCCTTTCGGCAGCCAACCATGAGAAGCATGTCGCCGCACACCACCAGCCTAGGGTTGCAAAGATGCCATTTGGTCATGCTATTTTTTCCACCCCAGGAAACTGGTATCTCCTATAAGCGGATCTGGGGAGTCAAGTGAACCATGAACAAACTATGATCAGAACGCACCATGCCAATGACTTGGCCTTTGAAGACTACAAATTTGGTGAGTGACCCACTGCGAGGAGAGCATTTTGACCAAGAGTCACTACCATCATGCCAAAAGAAGTTGGAGTACGCAGTGTAGACAATGAGATGTGAGTTGGGAGATGTTAGAGGACCTGTGAGGGCAGCACCATACCAGAACTTGGTGTTTCCAATAGCTGGAAGTGGTGGAGGTAAAACCTCAATACCAGTCAACACATCAAAAATAAAACATGTTTTGTGTCACACCCAGCGACCACCAGTGAAGGGCGTGCCATGAAGAGGAAGTCGTATACCTCATTAGCTTTACGTATTTTGTTGTATTACGTTTTCATTATTGAACTGTATTGTGGGGCCGAATGTCCAGTGGCAGTAATGGCACATAAGTGCCCGAATCCTGTGCCATGTCCGGCAACGACTCTTCCAATTGGTAATCCAATTCGCCAAGGCAGTGGGTTTGCCCTGCCGGCGTCCTCGTTCCGTACTTGCTCGAGTGCTCACGTCGACGGTGATCCACCGGTGGCCATGGGTCTGACAGCTGGTATCGGAGCCGACCTATCCTCGGCGTGGGGGGGCGCTCGCCGCTCTTCATCTTCGCTTCTACCTCGACTCCGACCTCGCCCGGCAGCGGATCCAGCGCGCCGGCAACACCACCACCACCGCAACCACCACCACCACCACCACCGGCGCTCCGCCTACCTCGGTAACATTTCGACTCCGTTCGCTTAGATCGCGGTTCGTAAATCCGGTCAGCAGGTCACCTCTGTCCATGCCCTAGAGGTGTTCGACGTGAGGTCCCAGAAATCCCTCCTTTGGTTGAACTGGGTCAGCGGCGGCGTTGGCGTAACCTGGCTTGAGCGCCACCACACCCACTTCGACAACACCCTAAATCCCCATCCACACTGACAGTCTGCTACATCTACGGATCGCCAAACAACTGGGGGACTACACCAACAATTCTGAGTTCAGCGGCGAATAACTATCGTGAGCATATTCAATTCTGCTCCTTTACATTCATTTAGCACATTTGTATGAACGGCGAGGGTTGCAGGACATTTGTTCTTGCGTAAAATTCCGTAGTTGGTTCATTCAAATTGGTGCGGAGAAGTTGGAGGGGGAGTGTCCTTGAGTTTGGGTTGCGGGGCAAGTGTTCCCGTGTTAAATTCCTCGGCTCAACCTCACTCCCAGGCGGCGGTGAACGTGACAGACAACACCAAGGGTAGGAGCAATCCGAACCTATTGTTTGATCAACTGTTGGCTCAGTTCTATTCCGATCGGTCACAACGGCTCCAATCAAGCCATCAAAGCAGACACAACTTCTCTTGGACAATATGTCTAAAAACACTGAAGAGGAGAACACACAGTGGGATCAGGTTATGGAACACTTTGATCTCCAGTTCACAAGGGTCAATGACATTGGTGAAGTCCAGCAGCAGATCAAAACTCAAATGGATATCAGGGGACAAGCAATGGATAATTACACGGCTGAGCAGCACTTAATAGCCCAACAAGTCAAGGCCAATGGTGCAGCGGTTGCCCAGCTCACGCTGCGGCACTTTGAACATGAAGGACCATTTGAGGATGATTCTTCAGTGTCTGTCATCTTCGACGAAGAACAACAGTTTGAGAATGTCTTTGCTAAGGACAAGGGTCCTCACAAGCCTAAAACGTCCAAGACCAAGAAGCCACCCCCCAAGCATGACAAGAAGACAACCCTGCCGACACAAGCGATGCCAAAAATGCAGTTCCCAAAGTTCGATGGTCACAATCCTAAAATCTGGAAAGACAACTACAAGAGCGATTTTGAGTTATACCAGCTGCCCGAAGGCATGTGGATCACAGCAGCACACCTCCACTTTGAAGGTAATGCTACCAAATGGTATCAAGCTTATAAGCAAAATCACACCTTCAGGGATTGGGATCATTTCTGCTCGGCAGTGGAAGAGGAATTTGGGTCTGATGATTTTTGAACTGCTATGAATGCTTTGTTGGACCTCAAACAAACTGGCACTGTGGAAGATTACACCGCCCAATTCCAGACTCTTCAATATGATGTCACAATGCACAATTCCAGTTATGATGAAATGTTCTTCACACCACAGTACATAAGAGGACTTAAGGAGGAGATCAGGGCGGCAGTAGAACCTCAGATGCCAACAACAGTACAGAAGGCTTCTACCATTTCCAGAATTCAGTAGGGCATGCTGGAACGCAGTAAATCTCGCTATCACAAACCAGCTAATCAGGTCAGACCTTATGCTCCTCCAAAGGCTAACTACAAACCTCCTCAACCGGCCACTTCACTATGGAAAGATCGCCAATTAAGAGATTATCGCAAAGCCAATGGTTTGTGTTTTTCCTGTGGCGAGAAATTTGTGCCTGGACACCTCGAGGTCTGTTCCAAAAGGCAAAAACCATAGGTTAATGCTATGTTGCTCAATGACCTGGACAGGGAATTGTCAGATGACGTCCTTAACGAACTAGCAGTGGAAGATCAGCTGCATGAGGTGTTTTGCCAGCTATCTCTCAATGCACTATTTAGTCAGGACAACACCAGCTGCATCAAACTGAAAGCTAGGGTCCAAGATAAAGTTTTACTCATACTGGTTGATAGTGGAAGTACACACAATTTCATCAGCTCCAAGTTTGTTGAAATGGCTCAGTTACAAACCGTGCCCACTATTCCCAGAACAGTGAAGCTCGCAAATGGGGAATGGCTGGTGACAGATAGACTGGTACCTCAACTCCACTGCTATTGTCAAGGCCAAACCTTTGCTACAGACATGGTGGTTCTAGAAATGCAACCCTATGATGCCATATTAGGGTGTGATTGGCTCCAAGCCCACAGCCCTATGGAATGTGACTGGAGGAACCACACTCTCAAGTTCTCAGAAAAAGGCAAGACAGTGACACTTCAAGGATTACAAGATCCACCCCTTCAAATATCCTCTATTTCAGCAACAAAAGTATACAATTCCACCAAAGGTAATGACATATGGGCCTTTGTCCTTGTAGACCACATATCATATCCCTCCCCAATCAAACAACATGATACCTCCCAAACCCCAGAAGCCATCCAACATATTCTCACAGCATACAAAGATGTTTTCAATGACCCCCAAACACTACCACCCCAAAGAGCCTATGACCATGCTATTCCACTTATTCCTGGCTCTATTCCCATTAACTCCAAACACTACCACTACTCTCCTTTGCACAAAACTGAAATAGAGAATCAGGTACAATAGCTCTTGCAAGCAGGCCTCATTGCTCACAGCCACAGCCCCTTTGCCTCTCTAGTGCTCTTGGTGAAGAAGAAGGATGGGTCTTGGCGATTCTGTGTAGATTATAGAAAGTTAAATGACATCACAATCAAGAATAGATTCCCAATGCCTGTGATTGAAGAAATATTGGATGAACTTTCAGGAGCTAAGGTGTTTACAAAGTTAGACATGAGGTCTGGGTACCACCAAGTTAGAATGCTGCCTGAGGATGAACACAAAACTGCATTCAAGACACATCAAGGTCATTATCAGTTCAAAGTAATGCCTTTTGGCTTGACTAATGCACCTGCTACCTTCCAGTGTGTCATGAATCAAATTCTTCACCCATTTTTGAGGCAATTTGTATTGGTGTTCTTAGATGACATACTAATATATAGCACTTCATTGGAGGACCATGCTCAGCACTTAGAGCAAGTATTGGATACTCTCAGGAAACATCAGTTACATAAGGAATCCAAGTGCACATTTGCTAAGGACAGCTTGGAATACTTGGGCACACATTATTTCTTCTAAGGGAGTAGCCACTGATCCAAGCAAGATACATGATATGCTACAATGGCCTGTGCCTACTTCCATGACTGAATTGAGGGCTTTCCTTGGATTAACAGGCTATTATAGGAAATTTGTCAAAAATTATGGGCTCATGACAAAACCCTTGACAGACATCCTTAGGCACAAATAATTTGCCTAGAACCCTACAGCACAGTCAGCTTTTGATGATCTTAAAGTGGCCATGACAAGAACTCCAGTATTGGCCTTACCTAATTTCAAAGAACCCTTTACTGTGGAAACAGATGCATGCCAAGATGGCATTGGAGCGTCCTCATGCAGAAGGGACAACCAATAGCTTATCTTAGCAAGGATTTGGGAGAAAAGCATAGATCATTATCTATCTATGAAAAGGAGTTCCTAGACCTGATCATGGTGATGGAAAGATGGAGGCACTATCTGCAGAGAGGAGAATTCTTCATTCAAACTGACCATAAGTCACTAGCTTACCTCAAGGAGCAGAACCTTCATTCAGACATGCAGAGAAAAGCAATGACAAGACTAATGGGCTTATAGTTCAAAATTATCTACTAAAAGGGCAAAGAGAACATAGCATCATATGCTCTCTCTCGGGTTCGACACATGATGGCACTTCAGGCAGTATCAGTAGTTCAACCGGCATGGGTCCAGGAGGTTCTTAACTCATGCACAACTGACTCACAAGCACAAAAACTATTGCAAAGGTTAGCTATTACCAGTCTAGACACTCAGGGCTACAGTTTGGATAAGGGCATCATATGGTACCAAGGCAAAGTATGGATTGGGAGCAATTAAGCTCTCCAGACAAAACTCATCTCTACCTGTCATTCCAGTGCCCTTGGGGGTCACTCAGGCATTGCTGCGACTTACTACAGGCTCAAGAAGCATTTTGCCTGGAAAGGGATGAAACAAGATGTGGATAATTTTGTAAAACAGTGCAACATCTATTAGCATGCAAAGCATTCTCTTCAACATCCTACCCATACCAGAAGGCGTTTGGCAAAATTTGACAATGGACTTTATAGAGGGTCTTCCAAAGTCTGAAGGGTGCACTGTCATATTGGTCATTGTGGATAGGCTGACAAAATATGCCCATTTCTTACCTGTCAAACATCCTTATACTGCTGCTACCATTGCCCAATTATTCATGGATCATGTGGTGAAATTGCATGGATTGCCAGCTTCAATTGTTTCAGACAGGGACACCATTTTTGTCAGCCACTTCTGGAGGGAATTATTCAAGCTATATAAAGTGAACTTGCAGCTGAGCACTGCTTACCACCCACAAACTGATGGTCAATTAGAGAGGGTAAACCAATGTTTGGAAATGTACCTGAGGTGTGCTATTCAAGACTCCCCGAAGTCCTGGAAGTCCTGGCTTTCCTTAGCTGAGCTATGTTATAACTCTTCACTGCATTTTGCTTTGGGATGTTCCCCATTCAAAGCACTATATGGGTATGAACCTAACATTGGAGCAATACCATCTATTCCATCATCAACATCTACCTCTGTGGCTGAGATCATTGAACACTGTGAGCTCCATCTCCAATCCTTGAAAGAGCACTTGGCAAGAGCCCAAAACAGAATGAAACAAGTGGCTGATACAAAACGCACAGATTACTAGTTTACTGTTGGTGATAAGGTGTTACAGACCATAACCAAAGATTGCATACAAGTATTTTGGCCCATACACTATACTGGAGAAAGTGGGTTCAGTCGCCTATCGATTACAATTGCTAGAAGGCTACATGATTCACCCAGTTTTCCATATTTCACAGTTGAAACCATTCACTGAAGACTATACACCGGTCTTTGAGAACTTGCCTGTCCTCACTGATCTGGAAGCTGCTAATACGACACCTAAAGAGATCATTGATCGTCGCATGGTCAAGAAGGGGAATACTGCAATACCTCAAGTGAAGCTGACATGGGTGGGTCTTCCAGACAATGCAGCTACATGGGAGGACTACAACGTCATCAAGAACAGGTTCCCCAAAGCAGCAGCTTGGGGACAAGCTGCACCTCAAGGGGGGGGGAGGTGTCACACCCAGCGACCACCAGTGAAGGGCGTGCCACGAAGAGGAAGTCGTATACCTCATTAGCTGTACGTATTTCGTTGTATTACATTTTCATTATTGAACTGTATTGTGGGGCCGAATGTCCAGTGACTGTAATGGCACATAAGTGCCCGAATCCTGTGTCGTGTCCGGCAACGATTCTTCCAATTGGTAATACAATTCACCAAGGCAGTGGGGTTTGCCCTACCGGCATCCTTGTTCCGTACTTGCTCGAGTGCTCACGTCGACGGTGATCTGCCGGCGGCCACGGGTGTGACCAAATGAAGCTCATATGGCCAAATGAAGCACCTATAAAACCAAACTTATCCAAAGCACTTGGTGGGGGGTTATTTCTACAATCGATAGAAAGCAGAGGAATCTAAGAGCAAAGCAATGTATCTTGGCTGCCTATATCAATGACGTAACAAGGGCGTTTGGGTATAGTGGTGTTTCTGGCAACATTTGGAAAAGGGCGATGGGGGCAGAAAGAGACATTAGGGTTGAGGAGAAGAGGCGGAAAGAGTGTGTATATGGTAGATTTGGATGGGTAAGATGACAAGGCAGAGCGCCAGGAGTGGCAGGTGGCTGCAAAGGCAAGAAGGTCAGGGAAGGACCCCAACTATTCAACAATGGAGTGCAGCAGGCCATCTGGGAGGCCTGCCCAACCTCGAGGCTCAGAGATAACTTTTACAGGCGAAAGCAGCTTCTCTGTGACAGATTGTAAACCCAAAGCAATTGTTGGCAGATTGAACTGGATAGAGAATAAAGGAAACAAAGCTGGTAAATTTATAAGGAACATGGCTAGCACATATGGTTTGTCATAATGTCAATTGTAAGCATAAGAATGCAGCTGAACTGACATGCGAAATAATACTAGCTGCAAAACAGTGATTCACGTTATTCCCATGGTTGGATTATATGGATATTTCTGGTTTTACCAAGATAATGCATACCAATGTGTCCAACCTTCTTGCAATATAAAGTCTTTCGAGCACAGTACCTTCTATAGTAATTTCAAAGAGCTATACAAGGATAATAACCTACCATGATTTATCATCATTGTTATTCTACTAGTCTATTATTACAGAAATATAACTAAAACAATGATGTCCTACAATTTAATGGATAAAAGCTAAGCTAACACTATTGGGGATACAGTAGCCATTTTAGATCCGTTCAGCCAACGAAAATGATCGTGCCTGTTCGGCAGGACTGAAAAATAAGCCAAAATACTATTCTGGCTGATTGTTGTGAGAGAAAAAGACTGTTCTATCTGAAAACTGTGGGCTGGCCAGCCAGCCAGCCGCCAGCCGAACACCCTGATCCAGATCAGAGATAGTTTGATCCACAAAATATCAACTGCTGCAATCACCATAAGATGCCCTTATAAAAAAACTCCTCTGCACGGTTAATGGGGGGCAGTGAGGCCCTTCCCTTCATACAGCAGTGAAGTAAGAATACCTACCAAGATTTAATAAATATACTTCTAGTTCGTTCAAGATTTCAATACTTGTAAGAACCAACCAAGGCAGACGTTCTTGCAAGGGGGAATCCACACAACACAATGGAGGCAGAGGCGAGGGGGGAGAGGGTACAGCTTGGATGAGCAATGAGCGTACATGCCTGACCGGCAGACCGTGAGCGGTAGATGGCGATGGCGGTGCGGCGGCGAGAACCTCCTACGGCAGTCCGGCGCCGCCTTCGAGCCGGATGACCGATTCCACCATACTCTGGACCTGGAAGCTTCCGTGCGTTTGGGCTACCTATATAGATGGGCTTGGGCTTGGCTAGGCGCCTCTGGGGCCGCATGATTTGAGTATGAAACCACTTCATAATTTGAGAGCTGCTAGTGTTTCTTCTAGAGATTGGATTTCCGCTCATATTAAATTTTTACAAGAAGCACAAACCTCCTTTTTTTCCCCTCAAGGCAAAACGGATCGCATTGCATAGTACAAGAAGCACAAGACAAATCACAAGATGCCTGCATAGAAGCGATTGCATCTCCACATTTTGCAGGGACAGAGGAAACTACTCATTCAAATAACATTAATGGGTTTCAGCCTTCCAGGCTATCCAGCAGACCAGCACACACCTAACAAGTTCAGAACTACAGTGCAAAAGATCAAAGCTACTCCCTCCGTCCTAAATTATAAGTCATTCCAAGAATTTTAGAGGATAAAAGCATCTCAAGTTTAACCAAATTTATATGATAAATAATAACATTTATGATGTGAACTAAGTATCATTAGATTCCTTATTAATTATATTTTCATAGTATACTTATTTAATGTCATAAATCTTCGTAATTTTCTCTATAATTTTGGTCAAACTTGAGACACTTTGACTCTACAAGATTCTTGAAATGACTTATAATTTAGAACGGAGGGAGTAGGAGCTAAACACAGGGTTCCAAAGATGCTATTTGATCATGCTATTTCTTCCACCCCAGGAAGATGGCGCCGCCAGCGGAGAGGGCCTCCTCATGCAGTCCAGCGCCGCCGCCTTCGAGCTCGATGACTTATCTCTGCACCGCTGTGTTTCCACTCTGGAAGCTCCTCAAGTGTTTTTTTTTCAAATAATATTACTTTAATAAATAATTACAGATCTGGGTGTTACTTTTATAAAATTGCAAAACTAGTATCCGACTATCGGCAGATGAATAGCCGACAGCACATGTGGCAGGCAAAAATTACAGTGCAGTTCCCTATCGACAATCAGATAGCCGACTAAAGGGATATCGGCAGTGTAGAAGCAGACGAGTGCAATCGGCAGCTGGCCAGCCGATGAGCCTATCGGCCATTGGGAGATCGACTGCATCCACATCCAGCCACTTCCTTTTTTATGTTTTTGCTTTATTGATCACGGTTCTTTACTATTTAAGATTTTTATATTATTTCAACCTATCCAAACAAAATATCTAAAGACCTCAAAAGATATTGTAAATTTCTAAGTAGATGCTAAAAATCAAACGTAAGCTATTTTGTTTGCATCTAGCATCAATTTTTTCGAAGGGAGAAGAAATTATATTAAAACTCAACATAGTACATCTCAAAAAAAAATCTGAAATAAAAAGGTATAATATTCTATTCAGATTCTTCATTCCGTCTCAAGTTTTTTTTTGCTCGTTTTTTTCAAGCTCGTCTACTAACTTTTTTTCGAAGGGAAGGGGGACTTATATTAAATCTTGGCACAGTACACCTCAAATTACACATGAAAAATCTTAAATAAAAAATACATAATATTCTATTCAGATTCTTCCTATCGTCTTCTTTCCTAATGGCTTCGCTCAAACGCCTGCAACGGCGATCTCGTCGTGGCAATGACCGAAGTCATCGTAGGATACGCAACACCGACCAAAAATCATTTGATTTCGCTCAAAATTTATTTGGGCTCCTAAAACACTAGAAAACTGTGGGAAAAGGATGGGTCCCCTCCCCTTCTTGTCTCTGGTAGACGCACCGGAGAGAAAGAAGGAGAGGGGCCCTAGACGCGACTGCGGTGGCGGCGGCGGAGCGAGGAGGTGGCAAGGGCTCTACCCTAGATCGTCTACTTAACTTTTTTCCATCCGGTTGCCAAATTTGTTTTTTATTTCTGATGAGTACCTCTGATTTCTTATGTTTTTTTCATATAAACTTAAAAGAATAATAATAATAAATAAATATAAAATTATAAACTTTGAACTTTTGATCCCCTGATAAGAAACAAAGATTCCAACCTAAAATGTAAAAAAAATAAAAAAAAAAGAGCAGCAAAAGGGAATAATGGGTGCAAAACGGACGCAACACGTAAAAAAAATATAAAAATAAAACAAATAAACTAATTTTCCTAACTAACTAACTAGAGTCTACATCTTCTAACTACGTAGATACCTACGTATCAAAATATGTAACCTAAAATATGTACTATTTTTTATCTAAATCAATAAAAAGCTATCATATAAAAAAGGAAAAAGAAAACAAGAGAGGACCCTCAGATGCCGATATGTGTATCGGTGCCAATAGCGCTCATGTCGGTAATCCAAACGCCAATGGGCTTCTATCGGCCGCTAGTTAGCCAATTAGTTTACTGTTCGCTTTTGGACAGCCGATTGGCTTCTTAAATCTACAATTTTACTATTACAGCTTCTAGATCTACAATTAAATATAATAATAATATTATTTTAGAAAAAAAAAATCAAAGCTCCTCCTATCTCACGTCAAGGGGGGGGAGGGGAAGCAAAACAAGTCGATGGATAACCGGATGGGCCTAGGCTTTAAATGAGCTGGGTTCAACATCATGAGCCATGTGAACTGATTAGGTTTGATTTCTCAACAAAAAAGAACATGAAATTCTAAAAAAATCAAAAAATAGAAAAAGAATATGAAGTGATTTTAAAAGCTACCATCTGACCGTCTCTGGTCCAAAAAGTACGTAATTTTAGTTTTGTTAAGTAAAATTGATTTAAATTTAACCAAGTTCATAGAAATTACATCAACGTTAACTAACAACACCAAATCAGTTTTCATTAAACCTACCATGTAATATGTTTCGATAGTGAACTTATTTCGTATTGTATAGATGTTAACATATTTTGGTTTAAGAGGTTTGATTTAGGAAAAAAAACTAAAACGACCAATATTTTGAACAGAGGGAGTAATTCTTTTTCAATTCATTTTCTGACGTTTGTTTTGCTCGAGTAACCCGGACCCTAACTGTCAAAATCCAGGCCCCCAAAATCTATCATAGACAAAGCGGTTGAAGACAAAACTTGTACACACACTACACCATGACAGACAATTGCCTACAGTTATCTGTTGGCAAATCCTTGGTTTCAGCTACACATTATCTGTCGGCAATTGTACAACCTTTCGATGTCACGTAATCTGTCGGCAATGATGTTGTATGGCAACAAATTAACTGTCGGCGTTTCTCTTTAGACAATCAAACTGTCGGCAAACGTTTTTGGACAAAATAAGTGTCGGCGTAGCCTAAACGCGCCAACTATCTAAGTGTTGGTGAAAGTGTATAGGGTGCTGGCCAGCTTCAGATTTTTTCACAAAACGCACGGGAGCAAAAACTGTATTCTCCCTCTATCACCCTCACGCAAACCTGCTGCATAAAAGAAAAGCCACCACCGCTGCTTCCCACGCCAGGTCTAGCCACCGCCGCTGTCGCCTCCCACCGCCGCCGCCTCCCATGCCAGCGCCCGCCGCTGCCTCCCATGCTAGCGCCATTGTCCATCACTGACAACAATACCGTCGGAACCCTAACCACGCCAGCAAAATATCGTCGTTCTTCGCTACTCCGCACTCGTGGCGACGGCTCCTGACTCCTGAGGCCTCGGTTCTTCCCTTGGCCTTCGCCCCCCAACGCTTATCCGTCGCCCTCCCCAAGATCTGGCCGAAGGAACCAGTGAAAGAAGTTCATGCCGGCATCGAATCTCTAGCAAGCCGGTGAGAGGTAGTTTTACTTCCTCCTTTTTTCATTCATGTCCCAAATCTGAGATCTAATTTTATTTCTTCCCTCTCCTATTAGATCTAGGTTTGGTTTATTGAGGAGGGGAAATCACCTGGAACCCTAGAGCTGCTCGAGAAAGTGAAGATCACTGGACACTGCACATGGAAGATTGATGGAGGCTGTAGCTAATGGGGAGGTTTATTTGGTCTTTAAGCCACTTCCATATCTTTAACTGTCAATATTGGACTCTGTGTTATGTTGTATTAGTTTTGTCAGCCATTACCAAATTTCAGATAGTGATGTTCTGTATGCATTGACATATGTCAAAGTATGCAAAATCTTGGACTATTTTCAGCTTTCCCTGTTGTGACAATACTAAAACTAAAAGGAAGTATTGAATTTTAGCTCAAGGGTCTGTTTTCTCATGAAATTTTGCTATGAATTGTGCCAGACATTTCTAATTTATTTGTAGTCAACATCTGATGAAATAACACAAGGCCTAGGAAACATTAGGCTACTCAAATTATCTTTGGTAAGATGTGCCTGACATGTGGCCTTTAGGGTATGATCTGACTATTTGTTTTTTCATTTTTTTGTTCCATATGCCTATCCTACCTCCCCTTTAGATTGAGTCTTCCATTCAGTTCCTATGACTAATAAGTTGACTACACATGAAAAATAGTATACCTGATTTTGCATTAGGAACCATCAGCAAGGCTTAAGGTAGTGCTATACATGCGTAAGTAATAAAGTTAGCTGCTGAACTTGTGTAGTTCATCCTGGCATTCTTGTAGAAAGGATAATACAGTTATTTCCTTTGATAATATTTTTGGATGTCAGACTCACTACAACAGTTTATTATTTTGACCAGTTTTCTGAACATGTAGGCTCAAAGATATGAGCTAATCATTCATGCAAGGAGCAGGGGCGGGGGCTAGACAAGGAGGCAATTGATATGCTCTGAAAGCTTCGATGAACTACACAAGTTCAGTATGTGCTATTCCATAGGTCACCATCGAAATCATGTTGTCTAATATAACATAACAACTCTGCTGTCATTGCTATTTTTATTTTCCATTAAATTCTCGTTTCAAATCAAAGCTGCAGCAAGGATTTTAAGCTGCTGCCATTCTGTTCCGTTTTCCCCATGTGTTCTATTGCTGACATGCCCTCTCAATCAAGTTGTTAAATTATTTTAAGACCTAGTTTTATTGATCGTAGATTAGGATAAGTAAAGATCACTGGACACTGCACATGGAAGATTGATGGAGGTTGTAGCTAATGGGGAGGTTTATTTGGTCTTTAAGCCACCTCCATGTCTTTAATTGTCAATATTGGACTCTGTGTTATGTTGTATTAGTTTTGTCAGCCATTACCAAATTTCAGATAGTGATGTTCAGTATTCATTGACATATGTATGGCAACTGAGATTTAAATTGATCGTAGATTTTATATGTATGTGCTTCTTCGTGATTAGGATTTAGGAATGGCTATATATGTATTTCTGAGTAAATTCAGATAAGCTAGAGATTCTACAATTGTGGAACGGCTATCTGCATTAGACTATCTGGAATTCCTCACGAAGCTTCGCACCTAGGTATGTTCTTTTCTGGAAAGGCTAGTGTTCATTTGACATTAGTACAGCTCTATGATTGTTTTAATACATTTGAATTGTATAAAATACCTCAGTGTTCTACTCTTATGCTAAAGGTGGCTGCTGCTCTGCTGTGAATTGACTTTTAGCTGATGTGCATTTATCATGTGTCTGCTGTCAAACCCCTCTATTTCAGTATGCAATCACACCTGAACATCCAAGAGAAATAGCTTTGTATTTGCATTATTATAATAGACTACTTTTCTGTATAAGATTCAATTTTTTCTTGCTGATATTGCACGCCACATCAAAATCACCAGTTAATTGGAGGCCAACATGATAGCACATTCAGTTTGAGTTTCACTTAGCTGATCTCTGTATGGCAACTGAGATTTAAATTGATCGTAGATTTCATATGTATGAATTCCACTTAAACAATTAGACCCTTTAGAGTTGATGCTTAGGCAACAAGCTGCTTGTTTAATCTATCTGCGTCCATATGAAATTGGAAATTTCAATCGATCTTGATAGTGGGCCTCCCAGTGCCTCTGTAGATCCTAGGGCAAAGACCAAATGTGAGCATTGCAGAACAGAGCTCTGTAAACATGGCATTTCAACTAACTCATTGCCAAACTTATTCACCTTTTCTTGCATTCATTCTAGTTGTAGATCGTAATGATGCGTAAGAAGAAGTGGCAAACCACATCTGTGCATCAAGCAAGGGAGTTTTTCAAGTGTCCAAGAATACTTGCCCAAGTCATGATCATTTGATCTCTTAGCTTTAGCCAAAATCACTTAGCACAAGACTTTTAGTATATGTCTATTTATGTCTTCTACTAGCTCATCTATATCCTGAACCTGTATATGCATGATGGCTCTATGTACTGTGATAATCACTTGCTATATATCCAATTGATGTATGTATGGAAGATCAAATATGTTATATGTTTGAAATCAAATGGATTTGCTCTATGTGATGTATTCTCTATAAAGAAAAGTGAAAATGTGTGATGTATTTTGTACATGGAGGATCAAATATATTATATCCAAATCTCTTAGATACTTTTGCCAACAGTTTAGTTGGCACAGAGGGTATGCTTCATAAAATGCCTTGGAAATAGTTTCGCCAACATATAAACTGTCGGGAAAGGTCTAACTGTCGGCGTTGGTCTAACTGTCGGCAAAGGTTCAACTGTCGGCAAAACTTTCAACTGTCGACGTAGGTATACCATTTGGATACAAGATAAATGTCGGTGATTCTATTAACTGTCGGCAAAACTTTCGCCCACTGCTTCTAACGCGACTGTTTGTAAACTGTCAGCGAAGCTTTTGGTGGGAGGCTATCTGTCGGGAAAGATACCCTTTGCCCACTTTAAAAAGTGTCGGCAAAGGTGGGTTGTGTTATAGTGACATTTGGATTTCTGCTTCATATCCGGCGAGCATAAAACGATATTTTTTTCCTTCAAACAAACAGATAGTAGAGCACAAGTCAACCCCCAGATGCCTGCATACAAGCAATTGCATAAAACGATATTTTTCCCTTCAAACAAATAGATTGTAGAGCACAAGTCAACCCCCAGATGCCTGCATACAAGCAATTGCATGGACGGAGGAAGCTCAGACACATTATACAAACGTTTTTCTACTACTCATTCGAATAACAGTATCCAGCCTTCCAGGCTTTCCAGAATAGCTAACAAGTTCATAACTAATTCAAAAGATTAAAAGTAGCAATGGAGCACAGCTGGAAACTAAAATGCAAGTCTGCGAACTCTCATCTACCACAATGTGCATTATCCATTGCAAATGCAAGCCTCTGATCTCCGAAGAAATTTAAGGTGAAATTTTCAGCACAGGAAGATGGAGCACATAGATCACTTGCCATCAGCGATAGAGCATGCTTGGGTACACCCAGAAGGGCTGCAGTCGGGTGTTCCAGTTCCTCTTGAACACAAGGCTCTTGAACACAAGGTCATCAGGGCCATAATCTGGATCACACACAGCATCTGCATCATCACGAATTCCATGCAACACCAAGGGTGGATCGTAATACCCATAGTACAAGCAATTGCTCCTCCCGCTCCATCGTCCTAAGCTGGCGCAAGAAAACGTCGAGCTCCTCACATCACTCCCAATAAACAGCGAGTAATTCTCTAGCTTCTTCACCTCCACCCAAGCTGCAGGCACAGTTGATATGTTGAGGCGATAGGCTTTGTACTTGACATGTGCTCCACTGGACGAAAGGATTATTTAATTGTCGACCATCAGGAGCATGTCACCACACACCGCGATCCACGGCCTTAGACATGGGCATTCATCCTTGCCATCCCACCTCCTGCAGACCAAGCTAGGGGGCCAAGGACAGATTGTGGAGCTTATAGTGGTTGTCTATTGCAATTAACTGACCATTAAACTCCACAATCTGTTCAATCTGTGAATTATTGAGCTGTAGTTTTGACCAACAATCACTCCCAATCAGCCAATCAAGCAAGAAGCATTGACCCTCCTGTTTGGACACTGTGCAAACTAGGAGGTGTGAGTTTGGTGATGCAAGGGGAGCTGACAGCATGCCAGAGTAGAAATAAGTGTTGTCGCCAAATGGGAGCTGTGGAGGTAAAACTTTGGCACCAGTGAACACATCCACAACAAGACAATTTCTACCGTGGCCACAAATCAGCTGCCCATAGGATGAGCCGGCAAAGTGCAACTTCTCAAATGTCTCTTCAGGAACCTGGCAGCGAAGGGTACTTTTCATGTTGGCTGGATCAAGGACCTGGCACATGCCGAGCTTGTGACCATCGTCACTTCTGGAAGGTAGATTAGGAGCACATACACTGATATGGGGCTGGACGAGGAGAGGCGGGAGCAGGGTGCAGAATGTGGATTTAGATGGGTATGAGGCGAAAGCGGCACGCCAAGAGCGGCAGGTGCTAGCAAAGCTGAGGAGCTCAATGAAGGAGCTCAACAGAGGAACGATGGATCGGAATGGAGCAGACCTTCTTGGAGATCTGCCCACCCTTGAGGTCCATACACAGCAGGGGCTGTAGTGGAGGCAGAGGTGGCGCCGATTTTGCTAGGGCTTTGCATGATGTCAGACTCTCTACAACATAGTAAAAAAAAAAGGTGAACAAGTTAGAACTGAATCAAAAATGAAAAATAGACAGTAAACTTGCTAGAGACTTAGGTAACATGCAAACATTTTAAACTTTATGTGTTGTCCAGTACAGATCTGAAGCCAGTTGTTAAGTTGTTATACACTGTTACAGACAAGAAATTATATGCGCTGGGTGAACCCTAATGTTCAGGCTAAGACAGATCGAAAAAATACAGTTTTTAAGTTTTGCTTGAATTCAAACTTTTCTTCAAAACTACCTAAACCCATATCTATTTACAGAACATAATATTTAGGATGACCTACACATTAGTGAAGCATGAAACAAAGGTGAAACCTATGGCAAAATGACCAATTATGTGCTGCCGTTCACAGATCAACCATGGCATACAGAAAATACTTCAAGATCCAAAGCTGAACCCCCACCTAACATAAAATTGGTGTCTTTTATCGTAGCCATGTGAGGCATGGGCATATATTTTCTTAAATCTACCTGATCAATGAGAAGTCCATCTATTCCAGGGTACAGCAGAAGCAGAATCCAGTGGAAACAAGATACTAATGAAATTTCTTTGCTTGGTTTGGATTAAGAAATCAGAGCACCAAAGAAAAGACACAAGTGTGCCAAATGAAAAATTAAAAAGAAACTAGGAACTAGGTGCCAGAGCAAGCCTTTCTACTACCTACTAGATATTATCCTACAGGCATCTGAAATCACAAAATTTGACATAACACACACAGGATTTTTTTTGTTTTTTTGTTCTCCAGATTAAAGGCTCCCAGTTCTACTTCCTACTTGCCTAGTCTGCACAAATGCCACACGAGTGAAAGAAAAGATGCAACGTTTGTTCAAATGGCATAATAAATACGCGGTAACACGCCAAATATATACAGTAAGTATTGTACTTCCGAATTCCAGGAGGGCTGAGCCCTAACATCAGGATATAAAGTGGATTACATCAATGATGATCCAAAGTCAAGCCTCATGAGTCATGAGTCATGACGGCTGCTAAAACACCTAGCCGCTACAAGGAAAACTACCAGATTTATTGACAACAATGATAAGAATTAGAATCCGAAACAAAACTAGAACCCCCCCGTGCACTGATACTGCTCTTTTTCAGATTAACTGTGACATACACACACAAAATGAGAGACATCAAAGCCGTGTCTTATATAGTTTTATTGTACCCACATTAGCCGTGGGGCATAATCCCATTCAAAATCTACTCGATCAGGTACGGTCTATCGATCTAGGGTTCTTCCATGACCTGTACATCTTACAATCAAACCAAAATCCAATCAAAACCTAAACGTAACATCTCGATTCTAGATGAAACCACAACAACAAAGAACAAACGCGTGAGGCAATTTCTCGGATCGGTTCAAGAAACCCAAGGCCAAAGGAGCAAGCACACATATGAGCAAAATGAACTGAGAGAGAGAGAGAGAGAAGGAAACTTGTGTTAAGGTTCAGGACTTGCTTAAGAAGCAGGCGTCGATCGGCGACGACGGCGCCGCGGCTGGTGCCGGCGCCTTCGCCTGTGATGACAGTGTCGCTTCCAGTTCTAGAAGCGCCGCTTCTCCTGCTTCTTGGCTCCCACTGCCTCTGCTCTGTGGTGGTAGTACTGTAGTAGTATGCTCTCTGTTGCGGGCCAAATTTGGGCTTTGTGAAACAGGGCTGTAGCAGGCCCAAATGGAGCTTACAATTGGCCCAAAAGCTACTAGTCTTGTTAAAATTTCGAAACTTCTAAATAACATCTGGCTTATGATTTTGTGATTTCAGTTGATTTTTGTAGCAAATTGATCTGCTATAGAAACTATAACACTTATAAAACTAAACCCCATTATTTTTTTTAGTTCAAGATAAACCCCACTAGATATTTCTCTCTTCATGTAAGGTGTCCACATCATTTCCAACTAAGTGACCCCACTAAATGTTCTATCTCTTCATGCAAGGTGTCCACATCATTCTCCACTAGGTCCGCGTCGTCCCTTATTAATTACAAAAAATGTTCATGTCATCTCTATCATGTGAAATACTTTAAATCTTTAATTTATTAACATACAAATCATCTACATACGCTATTTGTTTCATCACCCATTCGTCTACAATGTAACCAAATATTCTATTGGTTTTTCTTCTATTAACTTGCCAATTTTTTACCTGATCTAATACAATAAAATAATATGCAAGTCAAATTCATATATGTGTATACACATTATACATAATATATATAATAATGCTATGTATATAACAGATTTATTTTTAAGAAAATCACACGGCAACGCGCCGGGTATACTTCTAGTTGTTGCTATCCATCATCCGTCGTACGGTTCAGCTCCCATTCCTTTGCCCCATGGCCCCTCTTTATTCTCGAAACATGGGAAAATTCTTTTGCCCCCGTCCCAGCATTTCACGGAGTCTGATTTTCCTCCCTCGTGCATAAAGGTGGATTTTTGTCCTCCTTTGTAACTTTTAAAATGTTTGCGACTTTATCTGATGTGGCGCCTGTTCAAATCACATGCTAGGCCTAATTTTGCGGAAAAAAATTCGGTAGTGATGATCCTTACGAAAACACGGTGCGAATGTGCAGCGGACATGTGGATCATGAGGCATCTGATTACAATGCATGTGGTTAAAATGATACGGTGACCCACATATCAGCCAAACAGTCCGCACCATGTCCTGGAAGGAATGGTCCTCACCCAATTTTTTTCCAATTTTACACACCAATGATAAACTTCCGCTACGTCAAACGACTAGAAAAATAATTCGCTGCTAGTGCCCGGACGTCCAGATGGACGCCCGCAGGTGTTGGCCTGCAGCGCTGATCGTCCGCCTACCTGTCCGCACTTGCTACTGCATGCCTGCGCCGCTCCATGGGGACCACCCACCCCCACCTCACTTCTTACATGCATGATGGGGACCGCCTCCATCTGCGTCCGCTTCTTGCGCCTACTCATGAAACACTTGAAACATGAAGAACTTGCTACAACATAGATACGTCTGAAACAGATGAACCATTTAGAACATATGCTTGCAGCATATGTGTATAGCTGGCCGATGCAACATATGCAACATCCAGATAAAAACACTTGCAACATAAGTCTAAAACAGCTAAAATATTTGGAACATACACTTGAAACATACATGTATAGCCATTGAAACATGTGCAACATCCTAAATCTACTTTTGCAATATCCAGATGAACACATATGCAACATAAGTCAGAAACAGCTGAAACACTTACAACATACATCGGAAACACTTGCAAAAACACTCAAAAACACTGGAAAACCATTGCAAACGTACCCAACATTAAGATAAAACACTTGCAACATATGTTTAAAACATATGCCACATCTAGATAAATACACTTGCAACATAAGTCTAAAAAGCAGATGAAACATTGGGAACAGACGCTTGCAACATACGTGTGCAACCATTGCAACATCCCGATCTACTTTTGCAACACCCATAATTTCGTATGAAACACTTTAAACATACATCTGAAATACTTGAAACATAGGCTTGTAACATGTCTGAAAATGACTGGAACACTTAAACACAACGTCGCCGAAGGCCATGGCTTACCTAGTGAGGAGCTGCGGTAGCCAGCAAGCTTGGGTCAGGAGGACATCGAGAACAACGGTCCATACGTACACCTCCTATGCAGGACTTCCCGTCCTGTCATGGTGTCAGTGTTTTGTTAACCGGCTAGTAAACTTGTACGTATGTCGTGCTGCTCTAGGAAGACAATGTTAGCATCCAAAAGATACGAGGAGTTATACTGGTTCAGGCCAGAGCCCTACGTCCAGTCTCAGAGATGATCGAGTGCATGTTCCTCGTTTGAATGCTCTGAAGTTCTTACAATGGGGGTGCAAGAATGGTAAAGAGGTAGGAGATGGAGCTAGAGCCTATGGATGAACTGCCTGAAAGCATAAGGAGTCTGACTATCGAGAATGTAGTGGGTGCCCTGGCTGCCCTTATATAGAGTTTGGGGCCAGGGCACATATAGAGGTGGTCCTAACTAACTTGGCTTGCAAGTACGCCATCTTGAGTCGTATGTTCGGGCATGGCTGTTGTCATGGTCTTGTGCCTATGTCGCGGCATGGTGTGGCGTAGCCTATAGTGCCGATCACGGTGACACTATTGGCACGGCGGTAGTTCGCCAGCCGTCCTATGCAACATGGTCTTCGTCATCGTCTTCTGGTCTTTTGGGGGCGTCGTACAGGAGTTGGCAACCACCCCCACGCAGTCGATCGCCTTGCTGCTTGTGGAGACTGTGGCCATGATCCCTTGCGTTGGGGTTGTGGCCTTCGCTAGCTTGGTGAAAGGTCCTAATATGGCTAGAGGGAAGGTGAATAGCCCATTTAAAATTCTACAAAGCACTAAGGCAAATTGATTAGTAAGACAAATGGTACAATGCAATTTTGCTCTAGCTCTACAAGGGTTGCAATCCACCAATTCCAACAATTCTAGTTGCTATGGTCACTAGCACACACAATGGTTAAGTCACTACTCACTAAGCTAGTGTGCTTTCACGGGCTAACTAAGGAGCCACACTAACCAAACTAACAAGCTCTCAAAGACTAGCTACACTAAAGAGCTTGACAACTAGTTTGCGGGAAAGTAAAGGAGAGAGTAGGGTGATTATACCACCACGTCGAGGGATGAACCTATCACAAGATGAATACCAATCAATCACCGAGAGAAATCCAAGGGACAAGTGACACACCAATTTTCTCTCGAGGTTCACGTGCTTGTCAGCACGCTAGTCCCTGTTGTGTCGAACAACACTTGGTGGTTCGATAGCTAATAGGTATCACACACCTAGCCCACCACTAGAGGCACCGCAAGAACCTACCCACAAGTGAGGTAACTTAATGACACGAACAATTTACAAGAGCTACCTTGTGGCTCTTCGCTGGGGAAGGTGCAAGACCCCTCACAATCACCGGAGCCGGCCACGAACAATCACCAACATGTGCCAAAGCTCCTCTACTGCTCTAAGCCATTTAGGTGGTGGCAACCACCAAGAGAAACAAGAAATCCACAACCACAACGATCTCCAAGTCCCACTAGATGCAATCACTCAAGCAAATGCACTTGGAATCACTCTTAATCTCACTATGATGATGAATCAATGATGGAGATGAGTGGGAGGTATTTGCTTAGGCTCACAAGGATGTCAAGTATGTCAAAGTGCCAAGAGAGTGAGCCCCAAGCCGGTACCTTCCTATTTATAGAGCCTCAAGACTCAAAGAGCCGTTGGGCACTCTCGGGCTGACCAGACATACTGACCGGACTCAGCCCAGCGTCCGGTCGCACCAATGGCTGCCATGTGTCCTCATTCAAACCTTAGCCATCGGATCCCAACGGTCACTTAACATTCAATGCCATAGTCAACGAGTGACCGGACACGCCGCTCTAGTGACCGGACTCCAAGCCTCTCAGCGTCAGATCGACTCCAGAAATGTTCTAGAGCTGATAAAAGCTAACCAGACGTGCCCGGTCGAACGTGACCTGACGCACCATGGCGTCTGGTCTCCACTAGCCTCCTCTCTGTGCGCGCAACATCAACGTACGTCAGCGTATTTGCTTTACTCCTGTGCATCTGGTCACTTCACTGCTCCTGCGTCCGATCGTGCCACCGAGCACTGCCCCTCCACTGTTGTGCGTGACCGGACATGACCCCGCGTCAGGTCTAGCGTCTAATCATGTTCCCTGCACTCTCGGCCAATGCTGCGTCACCTCGCTATAAATGGCCGGACACGCTGGGGTGAGTCCGGTCAACCCGCGGCCAGCGTCTGGTCGTGTACTTTCAGCTCCTTTTCTTTTTCTAAGTCCAGAACCACTTCACCCTTACTTCCAACTTGCTAATCACAAAGTGTAGAAGTTGTGTCCACATGTGTTAGCATTTTTCAAAGCATTTTACAAGGGTCAAAGTTAGCACACTAGATTCCTAAATGCATATGCAAGAATCATGTCACCTAGTGGCAATCGATAAACCATTTAGCCAAAGATTTCCCCTCTTTATAGTATGGCTATCGATCCTAAATCACTCACACCCTCTATGGTGTCTTGAGTGCAAACAAAAAATGGCTCCTATCATTATACCTTTGCCTTGAGCCTATTTTTGTTTTTCTCTTTCTGCTTTTCTAAATGTGAAGCACTTGATCATCTCTTTTGTGGCCGTCACCTTCACCATGACCATCTTCTAGCTTCACCGCTTGGGTTGGACCACCTTATCTAATTCACACACTTAGATCAAAGGTTAGTCCTAGGTTTCATCAATTAACGAAAACCAAACTAGATCTTTCAATCTTCCCCTTTTTGGTAATTGATGACAACCCATCACAAAGATATTCAATGAAATTTTCTTGGATTCATGTTGCTTGCCCAAGCATATTACCATGTGTAAAGGTTATGGACATGTTTCATAAACCCAATTTGGTAGCATTAGCTCCCCCTACATATGTGCTAAGAGATTGTATTTGAAAGCTTGCACATATGCATGGATTAGGAAGTGTGGGAAAGTAATGTCTACCAAATGATGCTAAGGTGTAAAGAATGGACCTTTGAAGCGTGATACCAATCGGAGTTGCCATTTGAAACACCATCCTTAGCACCATGATTTGCTAGATACCACTTGAAAACAAAAGACACTAGATACCTTGTGAGATCAATGCTAGAAACAAGGTTCTAGCACCACTTGTAAAACCAAATTCAAGTGTCTAGCTATCCAATGCATGCTAGTTTTCATTACATCAATCATTTTCTATAATCTAGCATACACGAATACACCACGTAAGCATGGATATGGAAATTAAAAACTTGTGCCATGCAAGCATACATATGTAATGCACATACAAATGCAACAAACGAGTTTATGAGCTTGCTCCCCCTATTTGTGTGCTTCAAGTTTTAATTGATCCCCTTCATTTCTCCTATCTTATCTTTGTGCGTGTTACTTCTCCCCCTTTTGCAATATCTTTGGGAATTTCTCTCCCCCTTTGTCATCGATGACCACAAAAAGGTGAGCTCAAAATTTTAGATAACCATGTGAAGTGAGGATCATTTTCTCATATTTGGTTCAATCTAAATTACTTGCAAAAGATATTTAACTCATTTTGATCCAAGGACAAGCTTCTTCACACCTCCAAATAAGGGTTATCTTGTACCATGTTGAGTTAAATACTTATAGCTCATTTTCTAGATCAAACTCTAGGTTCACAAGCCCACAAACATGTCATATGCTATCACTAGATCATGTCAAGCATACAAGCAATAGTGGTACCATACAAGCATCACATTCATTTGATTTTCATGAATGAGTCTAAGACATGATAGGAATGACTAAATGCACTAAACAAGTCCTTAGCAATGGATGAATGACATGTTAATCAACTTTACCCTTTCTTTGCTCGAAGGAGAGGTATGTCATATAATGGGGGTACATTAACACATATTTGAGAAGTCAAGTTTGTTCAATTAATTCCTTATCCTGCAAAACCTCTTCTCATCAAGTGGCTTGGTGAAAATATCGGCAAGTTGATCATCGATGCCCGCACTCTCAATGCAAATATCCCCTTTTTGTTGATCTCTTATGAAATGATGGCAGACATCTATGTACTTCGTTCTTGAATGTTGAATTGGGTTGTTGGTGAGCTTCACGGCACTCTCATTGTCACATAGCAATGGCACTTGTTTGAATTTGATTCCAAAGTCACTCAAAGTAGCCTTCATCCAAAGAAATTGAGCACAACAACTACCGGCCGAAATATATTCTACTTTGGCGGTTAAAAGTGCTACACTATTTTGTTTCTTTGATGACCAATACACAAGTGATCTTCCCAATAGTTGACATGTGCCCGATGTGCTCTTTCTCTCAACTTTGCATCCCACATAATCGGAGTCCAAATATCCAATCAACTCAAATCTAGCTCCTTTGGGATACCATAATCCAACATTTTGTGTATGCTTCAAGTATCTCAATATTCTCTTGGTTGCCTTCAAGTGAGGCTCTTGGTGAGGCTTGAAATCTAGCACACATGCATACACTAAACATCACATCCGGCCTTCATGCGGTCACATAGAGTAGGCTTCCAATCATAGACCGATACATCTTTTGATCCACCATGTTGCCACTAGCATCACTATCCAAGCTTCCATTTGTCCCCATAGGTGTACTAATAGCTTTGCTCTCATCCATGCCAAACTTCTTGAGCATGTTCTTGATATACTTGCCTTGACTCATAAATGTGTCATTCTTCATTTGATTGATTTGAAGACCAAGGAAGTAGTTAAGCTCTCCAATCATGGACACCTCAAACTCACTTGCCATTATTCTTCCAAATTCTTCACAAAAATCTTGATTGGTTGATCCAAAGATAATGTCATCAACATAGATTTGCAACACAAACAAGTCATTGCCTAGCTTTTTGGTGAAGAGAGTGGTGTTAACCTTGCCCATCTTGAATCCCTTAGAGAGTAGGAAATCCCTCAATCTCTTATACCATGCTCTTGGTGCTTGCTTCATGCCATACAAAGCCTTTCTCAACTTGTAGATATGGTTGGGTTTCTTCTCATCTTCAAACCCGGGAGGTTGCTCAACATAGACAAGCTCATTGATGTACCCATTTAGAAATGTACTCTTCACATCCATTTGGTATAACTTGATGTTGTGGGTACAAGCATAGGCTAACAAGACCCTAATTGCTTCAAATCTTGCAACCGGAGCATAAGTTTCTCCAAAGTCAAGACCTTCAACTTGAGTGTAACCTTGAGCCACTAATCTTGCTTTGTTTCTTACAACTATCCCATCTTGATCTTGCTTGTTCCAAAAGACCTATTTAGTTCCAATCACATTATGATCCTTAGGCCTCTCAACTAACTCACATACTTGATTTCTTGTGAAGTTGTTTAGCTCTTCATGCATAGCAGTCACCCAATCAACATCCAACAAAGCTTTATCTATCTTCTTAGGTTCAATGGATGACACAAATGAGAAGTGTTCACAAAATGATGCCAATCTTGTTCTTGTTTGCACACCTCTTGAGATATCACCAATTATGGAGTCCAAACGATGATCTCTTGCAACATTGGTTGGTTGGAGCACTTGCACTTGATTTCTTTCACTTTGTCAACACTTGCACTAGCTTGATCTTGATCATTAGAACCACTAGCTTGCACATTTAAGTTAGAGAGCACTTGATTCTTGTCATCTTCAACATCTATCACCTCTCTAGGCCTTATGTCACCAATGTCCATATTCTTCATTGCATTGACCAATTGAGTGCCCCTCACATCATCTAGATTCTAATCTTCCTCTTGGGAACCCTTGGTTTCATCAAATTCAACATCATGTACCTCCTCAACAGTTCCACTAGCTAAATTCCAAACTCTATAAGCCTTGCTAGTAGTTGACTAACCAAGCAAGAAGCCTTCATCACATTTCTTATCAAACTTGCTTAATCTTGTGCCTTTCTTCAATATGTAGCATTTGCAACCAAAAACCTGAAAGTATATAATGTTGGGCTTTCTATCATTCAAGAGCTCATATGGGGTTTTCTCCTTCAATGGGTGACAATAGAGTTGGTTGCTATAGTAGCAAGCCGTGTTGATTGATTCGGCCCAAGAGGAATGACTAACATTGTATTCACTCAACATTGATCTTGCCATGTCAATCAAGGTTCTATTCTTCCTCTCAACTAGGCCATTTGATTGTGGAGTATACTTGGCCGAGAATTGATGTCTAATCCCAAACTCATCGCACAAATCATCAACTCTTGTATTCTTGAATTCACTTCCATTGTCACTTCTCACTTTCTTGATGGTTGTTTCAAACTCATTGTGAATTCTCTTGATGAATGTCTTGAAGATTGCAAACACATCACTCTTATCAATAAGAAAGAACACCCATGTATATATAGTGAAATCATCCACAATCACAAATCCATACTTGTTTCTACCAATGCTTGTGTATGTGGTTGGTCTAAACAAGTCTATGTGCAACAACTCAAATGCTTTAGATATGCTCATCATGCTCTTCTTAGGATGTGTGTTACCAACTTGCTTTCCGGCTTAACATGCACTACATAGCTTATCCTTCTCAAATGTGACTTCTTTCGAGCCTCTAACTAGATCATGCTTAATCAACTTGTTCAATTGTTTTATTCTAACATGACCAAGCCTTCTATGCCATAACCAACCCATGCTAGACTTAGTGAGCAAACATGTTGATAATTGAGCTTCTCTAGCATTGAAATCGACCAAGTATAGATTCTCTTATCTAAATCCTTTGAATATCAAGTTAGAGCGATGAAAGGACCTAGGATGCCGCCTAGAGGGGGGGTGAATAGGCGTTTCTGAAAATTAACACCTTTAAAAGCGGAAACAATTAGAAGGGGGAGTTTCCAAAATGGAAACTCCAAATCAAGAGTACTACCACCCCTCACAAGTTAGCCACAAAGTAAACAAGGTATAAAGAATATATCTAGAAGCTACAACCCTGCAACACCAAGTTAGAACAGAGAATAAATATTTTCAGTGCAGACAGGAAATACCGGACGTGTCCGGTATGAATACCGGACGTGTCCGGTATACACGATTTCTGCAGATCTGCCCCGAACTTGCTCCTTTCGATTTCTATCTTCAAACCAAACTGCAGGCACCTAGTGGAGATGACAATATACATAGAGAACCTGCAGAACAGCTAGAGCAACACAAATATCAAATGAAATGCGAATTTAGACACGATATTTGTTTTACCGAAGTTCGGACTCGTTCGAGTCCTACTCTCCGTTGAGGGGGCTGCGGGCGACCCAGCGAAGGTCAGCCCTAGAGGGTACCACGAAGGTCACTCTAGCCGGAGTCTTTTCCAACTCCTTTTCCTCCTTCCACTAATTTGATTCCGAGGCGGTGGAATCGACCGTTACAAACTTTCCGAAGCAACCACAATCTCTAGGTTGCTCTCCGGCGACGCCTAGCCGTCTAGGACCGAAGAGTCCAAGAGTAACAAATGTGAATCACGAGATTGACAATATGCACAAGTGCTCAAGTGGTGGCTTGCTCTCTTTTTCAAATTCTCTCTTAACCCACAAATTGATTTTGTAATTTGGATCACACACTCACTAAGAGAGGGTTTAGGAGAGTTGGCAAGGCTCAAAAATGTGTGTTTATCTCAGCAGAATCAGCAGCCTCCAAAGGTGGAGGCTTGGGGGTATTTATAGCCCCCTTGAAAAACTAGCCGTTTTATAGCCGTTGCAATACCAGACACGTCCGGTATGCATACCGGACACGTCCGGTATGACTCATACTGCGCCAACGGTAACTAAGTTACAGTGAAGTTGTGAGGCGTCAGAACTCCCGAAGAACGCCGGGACTTCCGACCATCGGAACTCCTGACTCAAGTCGGAACCCCCGACCCTCAGTAATTTTGAAAAACATGTAACTGAGTTAAAGTTAGTGAGGTGTCGGAACTCCCGACATATGTCGGAACTCCCGACCGTCGGAACTCCCGACCCTCACGGCTTTTGAAAACTAGCCGTTGGCTTCTGGTCATTCATACCGGACATGTCCGGTATGCATACCGGACATGTCCGGTATGACCAGGACAGTGAACCCTCCAAGTCGGTCGAAGTGCGACACGTCGGAACTCCCGACCCATGCCGGGACTCCCGACCGTCGGAACTCCCGACCTACGTCGGAACTCCCGACTAACCAACCCGAGAACAATAATTTTACAGCTGCTGGACAAATACCGGACACGTCCGGTATGAATACCGGACACGTCCGGTATTGCCAGACCAGCAACAAATCAGTTAGCTCTTTTGTCTCTCAAATACTCAAAACTCACATGGGTTGGCTTGAGCACTTATGAAACATTATCTATCAACATGATGCATCCCTCTTAATAGTACGGCATACCTATTAAACTCAAGATAAACGGAAATATGAATTTGTACCACTTGAGTTGTTCTTTTTGAATTGATGCCGTCCTTTCCAATCTTCATCAAGTAGGGGTGCTAACATGTTGATGTTGATCTTTTCACTTGAGCATGGCCATCTTGAGCATGTGACTTGATTCCATTCATCAAGTTTGAATAATCCCAAATGTATCAAGTCACTTCCATCAAATACTTCATTATAGATTTGATCCTTCACATCAATATGACCATCTTAGCTTGATTAGTACCTCAACTAAATGCAAGTACTTTCTTCTTCACCCTAGCTAGGTTCTTCGGCCGCCAAGCCGTCGCTTGCCCTTCACCCTTGCTTAGTACCTCGAAGCCTTTCCTTGCTATCTTCACCATCTCAAGCCATCAAGTCACATCTTGTGTTGAATCATCCATTCATATGTATTGTTATCTTTTTCATTTTAATTTAGCAAGCTTCAAATATGAGACCATTCCATATGCAATCCCTCATGTCTCATTAACTAATAATCATGAACTTGCTTTCTCATAGTACATGGAAATCCCACAAGAAATAAGCCTTCACATGAATTCCATTTGCATTGTTGTCTTGTGCTTGAACTAGATTGTTTATACAACAATACATCATTTTGGCTTTCATTAAGTACCTGTGAGATAACCTATTACCTGTTCACACTTAGCAAACGGGTTAGTCCTTTAATCACGTTGTCATTCAATCATCCAAAACCCACAAAAGGGCTAGATGCACTTTCAATCTCCCCCTTTTTGGTGATTGATGACAACTTGATTAAAGCTTACAAAATGATATAAATATTTAAACTTTTGGGTTCAATGATTTATGAGAGGCTCCCCCTTAATATGTGCTTATGATTAGAATCCACAAAATGACCTCAAATGTCAATTGCACATACTAAAACAAATAGGAGACTCCCCCTAAATCATTGCATCCGTGGGGTGCATGTGTGTGTGACAAAGAGAAACCGTGATGCATATGACATGATATATCATACAAGAATAAATATAAAGGCATCACATCAAATATTTTCATTCTAGCATGCATAGTCCTTATGAAAATAAATATGACACATGTAATTCACACATAGCACTCATTACAAATTTTCTCAAGTCCAGAAACCACTGATATATATAGATAAAGATCATGTCTCAAGAGATACATAGATAAAGCATAAGTAAGTCTCATCTCTCACATGATACAATCTATCTCAAATCCAAGATACATCAATGAAGCTCAAAAACAAACTACAGCCTGCAGTACATGTCTTCAGGTACAAAGATAAGCAAATGAAACTATCCTGAAGCATTAATCAGTCTCTCTCCCCCTTTGTCATCGATCACCACAAAGGTCCAACAATGACATACTAAGAACAAAGGGGCTACAAGCTGTCACGGAAAGCTGGGATCACTCATCATCATCATCATCTCGACCAGCATCCTCATCATCTGAGCGTGCAACACCGGCTGGACGAGAACCACCCGCACCAGACGCGTCATAGCCACCAGACCCGTAGAAGCCACCACCACCTGTCAGGTCACTCCACCAATCTATAGCATAGTCGTCTGCAGTGCTGGGACGTGGCTGAGAGTGAGTAGGCACACGAGCCTGAAGTGGTAGAGTGTCAGGGAGCTCAGGTGCCTGCTGCTGCTGCTGTCGCTGTATGAACTCAACATACTCTCTATCATATCTAGCCTGCTCAATCATATGCATGATATAAGGAGCAAAACCACAGCCCTTGAGGGGCCTCTCTCCAACACTCATGATCTCGGACCAAATAAAGTCAAACACGCTGAAGGGCCGAGCATGAGGTGCCATCCTGTGGAGTAGGTTCCTGGAGTAATTAGCAATGGTGCCCTTGTCTCCACCCTTGCAGTCAATAGTCTTCCTGAACATCCTGTCCAGGTACCTGTAGGTAGGGTGAAGACCTAGAACCTTCCCCACAGCTCCTCTCTGACCACCAGGAGGATACATATATGCGAGCTGCTCAGGAGGTAACACCTGCTCGGTGTGGATCCTGTCCCTCTGGAGATCATCCTTAGAGAAGCCAAGCTGGGCGGCAAATACATCATAGTCAACACTGTACCACTGGCCCTCAAGCATCCAGTGCATACGCCGCTCATCCTCCTCAACAAATAGAGTAGCATAGAACTGAGCTACTACCTCTGTGTTCCAGTCATGCTGGAACTCCATGATCTCATAGACCCCAGTGCGCTGGCAAATGGCAATGGCATGATCAACTGAGGCCTTCTGCAACTCTGTAACGTACTGCCAGTCAATCCACTGAGACCTGGCAATCACAGGATTCCTGGTGAGAATCACACTGGAGTAGAAGTCCAGGTGAAAGGCTGTCTGGAAGCGGTGATCGTACTGAACCTTAGGTAAGCCCCTCGGATCAACCCTTCGCTCATCTCTAGCTCTCCTGGTCATACCCTTTCCTCTGTAATCAACTCTGGGAACATAGGAGGGCACATTGGGCAGACGTGTCTCAAGAAGACCATAATGCATCCCCTGACCAGGCTGATGCTGAACTGGAGGAACTGACTCCTCCTCCTCAATCTCCTGCTCCTCATCTGAGCTGTCACCATCTGATCCTCTATCAGTGCTCTTCCTCTTTCTTTCATCTCTAGACTCCACTCTGAACTCATCAGTATCTGTGTCAGAAGAAGAGCTCCCAGACCCCTCTACATACTGAGCTGCTGCACTAGTGGCAGCCCTGGTGGACCTCCTGCTGGTCGGCTGAAATCCAGGATGCATATCCTGTCTCGCCTTCTTGTACTTCTCAAGTGCTGGATCATGCCTGTGCTTGGACCTCGGCTCCTGTCGTCCACTCATGGCAGCTGTCCTTGAGAGGAGAGAAGAGAGAGCGATGTGAAATCCAAATCCACGGGCCTTCAATCCTTGATCCAAGCCTTCTCCAATGCAATCTCCCTCTCTCTCTTTTCCTTGGTGAAATCCTTGGTCGCCTTAGGGGAGAAGAAGGGCGCTGGCTGGTTGGTTTGGAGGAGGCAAGTCTGTTTGGGCCGAAGGGGTACGCTCTGTTTTTTTTTATAGTCCCGCTCATACCGGACACGTCCGGTAGCATACCGGACACGTCCGGTATACGCGGGCTGGCCCAAATAATTCCAAAATGTGTTCTCACTCTTCCAAACCCTTTCTCTGTTGTTGCTCAGTCCAAAAAGGTGTATGATCTTGATCCAAACCGAGTACTATCACTTTTCTTATCGAATGCCATCAATTTATTTTCTCTTTTCCAAATAAATGGCATAATCAATAATTTGCTTGCTTGAGAGAGATAAAGTGAGACAAAGTAGATTGTGGACTTAAGAAAGCCATGTCATGTGTGATTAGCCAATCAAACAATCAAGGAGAGCTATAATCATCACATGGCAAGGCTAGGTCACAAAGACCAAGATTCAAATAGTTTTTCAAATTCACACCACCTACACATGCTAGTTGTGGGTTTTGAAAAACATCTCTCCTATGTCACACAAATGCACATTCTAACATGTAAAGGGCCTTAGATGCACTTACAATACATGTATGTAAAAACATACCTTTGCCTTGAGCCCACAAGAATACCACTAAGAAGACACATGGCATGATAATCTTTATGTTGACCTTGATTGCCAAGTAATCATGCTTGATACAAATTCAATTCTTCATCCAAAGGACTACAAAGAGTGCTAGATAAATTTGTTAGTCCACAATGGTGCAAAATAGAAATTTAGCTCCCCCTAAATAAGTGCTTCAAGTATTTTGAATGACTTTCAACGAGCACTTTTATTCTGATAAGAAATTGAGAGCCAATTTTCATTTTGACCATGAACCAAATAAGATTGCCATATTTAAAAGTGAGCTTAAGAGATGCTCACAATCCACTTAGATTTGATAAAACACAAGCTTCTGAGTATGTTAGGGATATATGAAAAATGTATGGATCGAATACTCAGTTGCAACACAATTAGTGTTCTGGTCCATGCAATACCGGACATGTCCGGTAGTGTACCGGACACGTCCGGAATACACAGAACAGAAACACTTTCTGTCTCTGGTCATACCGGACACGTCCGGAAGTAATACCGGACACGTCCGATAGGTTTAGGACAGAACCAGTTAAATCACTGCATGTAATTTTTTTTTTGTTTAGCTTTATTATTTATTGTATACTAGCATCTCAACAGATAAATTACTCTACTAGAGAACGATCAAAAGCATCATATGGCAAACATGATAAATCTCAAGTGAAATTAATTAGCCACTTTTATTATTTCACAAAGGTACCTATTTGTGAACTATAGAACACGAAACAAACAAAGTGGCTATCCTACAAGGTTTAGGTACTTGTTACCAATGTTGAGGATGAAATCTATGATATGTTCATTGAATTATCTTCGGGTCAACCATATAAGAGATTATGATGAGAATTGGTTGATAGATTGAGTGAATATTGTCAATTTACTTGCTCAACCACCCCGAAGCTTTCATCTCACCACCAAGTACCTACATCATTAACCTAAGCACACTTTGGTACCCAACTCTTGTTGGGTCCTTTTGAGTTAGTTAATAAGTGCTTAGGCACCCAAATGGCTTTAGCATTAGTTTGTGGTGAACACATCACCTTACTAGTGCTAACTCCATTTGTGGTCTTCCTAAGCATATCATTATAAACAAATGTGTTTGGCTTAGGAGTCATACCATTTGGGCATTCATAGCTTAGATGCCCCTTTCTTCTACAAGCATAGCATATGCGGCCTTTGTGTGCTCTATGCTTGCTTTGCTTGTATGGACATCTATCAACCTTGTGGCCCATCTCATTGCATCCATAGCATCTTCTTGTTGCAACTTGGGCTTTCTTTCTTGCCTCTTTGTACATTTGGCATTTCTTGGTGGAAGCCTTTTGATTTGTGGCTTCAACCTTGTCGGCCCAACTCTTGTGTGGACACATAGCCCACTCATGTCCATACAATCCACAACCATAGCACATCCTTTTTCCATGTTTCTTGCTCTTGGTTGTGTTGGCCTTGCTTGAGATGTGATTCTTTTGTTGGGCTTTGGAGGAAGCAAGGTTTGAACCATTCTCAAGCTTCTTCACCATGTTATCACGGTTATCTTGAGAAGGTTGTGCTTTCTCCTTACCCTTCAACCGAATCACATCTTTCTTTAATCTTTGCACTTCTTCTTTGAGCTCTATGTTTTCTATAAGATTTAGCTCAATCGAAGATTGGCTTGCTTGAGGAGCACATTCATTAGTACAAGAAATATTTAATTGAGATGGTGTACTAGTGAGCGGATGTGTTAGAGGTTGAGAGAATTTTACCGATGTAATCACAACCTCATGAGCCACCTCAAGCATGATGCTTGATTCTACTACTTCCTCATGAGAGCACTTTAGATGAACATAATTTGCTTGTAGCTCATTATACTTGCTTGATAGTTCATCTAGCCTTGCTTTGAGCTCGAAGTTTTCCTTCTCTAGTTGTGAAACACTAGAAGAGGAGTTAGTAGCTAAAGCATGCTCAATTGACAATTTTTCATACCTCTCATTTATTGCCTTTAGCTCTTGTAATTTGGAGATGAGAAACTTTTCTTGATTTTGAAGCAATTGCTCTTGCTTCTCAATCTCTTCTTCAAGCTCATCATTCTTTTCAACTATCTTCATGATGATGAACTTGTCTTTATGGTTGAGATGATCAAGGTTGTAGTTGTCTTCAACTTCAATGTCACTCTTATCTTGATCATCCACTTGAGCCTTCTCCTTTTCTTGATCTTTCTTGTTATTCTTCTTCTTGCTTTTCTTGGCCATGAGACACAAGTGATGAGTATCATGAGATACTGAGATTGACTCATCACTTGGTTGCCACCGGGCTTGAGCATCATTGCAAACAGCTGCTTGCTGGTCTGCTGCCTCGGCAATACCGGACACGTCCGGCAGGCATACCGGACACGTCCGGTACATGCAGGCAGACAGCAGGTCATGCGCTGCTTGCGCTTCTTGCTCCGGCTCGGCACTCTTGAGGTCTTGTGAGGCTTCTTCGCTGTATGAAGACACAATGGACACACTTTCCATTGACTCAATCTCAAGTGCATCATCACATTTGGATTTTCCATATAAATCAAAAAGTCTAGTCCAAATGAGATGAGCACTCTCCGGAGGTGGTTGTCCATTGAATATTGCCTCATCTTGAACCTCTACACTTAATGTACTCAAAATGACATTAATAGCTTGAGCATTGAGTTGCACGCATATCTCTTCCTCTTTTGACAAATTTTTGTAGTTGCTCCAATCAACTATAGGAAGAGGTATGCTTGCATCCACAATATGCTCAACAAGAGGACTAATATCTCTAAAAGCATTGAGTACATTAATTGACCAAGGTAGAAAGTTTGAACCATCATTTTGGAGAAGCACCGGCTCCAACTCGACAGGCGTCGACATCCTTTTCTCACGGCGGTGAAGCTTTAGGTGAGAACCTCGCTCCGATACCAATTGAAAGGACCTAGGATGCCGCCTAGAGGGGGGGGTGAATAGGCGTTTCTGAAAATTAACACCTTTAAAAGCGGAAACAATTAGAAGGGGGAGTTTCCAAAATGGAAACTCCAAATCAAGAGTACTACCACCCCTCACAAGTTAGCCACAAAGTAAACAAGGTATAAAGAATATATCTAGAAGCTACAACCCTGCAACACCAAGTTAGAACAGAGAATAAATATTTTCAGTGCAGACAGGAAATACCGGACGTGTCCGGTATGAATACCGGACGTGTCCGGTATACACGATTTCTGCAGATCTGCCCCGAACTTGCTCCTTTCGATTTCTATCTTCAAACCAAACTGCAGGCACCTACTGGAGATGACAATATACACAGAGAACCTGCAGAACAGCTAGAGCAACACAAATATCAAATGAAATGCGAATTTAGACACGATATTTGTTTTACCGAAGTTCGGACTCGTTCGAGTCCTACTCTCCGTTGAGGGGGCTGCGGGCGACCCAGCGAAGGTCAGCCCTAGAGGGTACCACGAAGGTCACTCTAGCCGGAGTCTTTTCCAACTCCTTTTCCTCCTTCCACTAATTTGATTCCGAGGCGGCGGAATCGATGAATTCTAAACTTTCCGAAGCAACCACAATCTCTAGGTTGCTCTCCGGCGACGCCTAGCCGTCTAGGACCGAAGAGTCCAAGAGTAACAAATGCGAATCACGAGATTGACAATATGCACAAGTGCTCAAGTGGTGGCTTGCTCTCTTTTTCAAATTCTCTCTTAACCCACAAATTGATTTTGTAATTTGGATCACACACTCACTAAGAGAGGGTTTAGGAGAGTTGGCAAGGCTCAAAAACGTGTGTTTATCTCAGCAGAATCAGCAGCCTCCAAAGGTGGAGGCTTGGGGGTATTTATAGCCCCCTTGAAAAACTAGCTGTTTTATAGCCGTTGCAATACCAGACACGTCCGGTATGCATACCGGACACGTCCGGTATGACTCATACTGCGCCAACGGTAACTAAGTTACAGTGAAGTTGTGAGGCGTCGGAACTCCCGAAGAACGCCGGGACTTCCGACCATCGGAACTCCTGACTCAAGTCGGAACCCCCGACCCTCAGTAATTTTGAAAAACATGTAACTGAGTTAAAGTTAGTGAGGTGTCGGAACTCCCGACATATGTCGGAACTCCCGACCGTCGGAACTCCCGACTTACGTCGGAACTCCCGACCCTCACGGCTTTTGAAAACTAGCCGTTGGCTTCTGGTCATTCATACCGGACATGTCCGGTATGCATACCGGACATGTCCGGTATGACCAGGACAGTGAACCCTCCAAGTCGGTCGAAGTGCGACACGTCGGAACTCCCGACCCATGCCGGGATTTCCGACCGCCGGAACTCCGACCCACGCCGGAACTCCCGACTAACCAACCCGAGAACAATAATTTTACAATTGCTGTTGGACAAATACCGGACACGTCCAGTATGAATACCGTCACGTCCCGGTATTGCGGACCAGCAACAAATCAGTTAGCTCTTTTGTCTCTCAAATACTCAAAACTCACATGGGTTGGCTTGAGCACTTATGAAACATTATCTATCAACATGATGCATCCCTCTTAATAGTACGGCATACCTATTAAACTCAAGATAAACGGAAATATGAATTTGTACCACTTGAGTTGTTCTTTTGAATTGATGCCGTCCTTTCCAATCTTCATCAAGTAGGGGTGCTAACATGTTGATGTTGATCTTTTCACTTGAGCATGGCCATCTTGAGCATGTGACTTGATTCCATTCATCAAGTTTGAATAATCCCAAATGTATCAAGTCACTTCCATCAAATACTTCATTATAGATTTGATCCTTCACATCAATATGACCATCTTAGCTTGATTAGTACCTCAACTAAATGCAAGTACTTTCTTCTTCACCCTAGCTAGGTTCTTCGGCCGCCAAGCCGTCGCTTGCCCTTCACCCTTGCTTAGTACCTCGAAGCCTTTCCTTGCTATCTTCACCATCTCAAGCCATCAAGTCACATCTTGTGTTGAATCATCCATTCATATGTATTGTTATCTTTTTCATTTTAATTTAGCAAGCTTCAAATATGAGACCATTCCATATGCAATCCCTCATGTCTCATTAACTAATAATCATGAACTTGCTTTCTCATAGTACATGGAAATCCCACAAGAAATAAGCCTTCACATGAATTCCATTTGCATTGTTGTCTTGTGCTTGAACTAGATTGTTTATACAACAACACATCATTTTGGCTTTCATTAAGTACCTGTGAGATAACCTATTACCTGTTCACACTTAGCAAACGGGTTAGTCCTTTAATCACGTTGTCATTCAATCATCCAAAACCCACAAAAGGGCTAGATGCACTTTCAAGCGATCTACAATTATGATCTCTACATCATCCACACTAAATATGCACTTAAAACCAAGATCACACAATTGAGCTACCAACAATAGGTTGAAGTTCAAGCTTTCTACTAGTAGCACATTGGAAATGCTTAAGTCATTAGATATTGCAATCTTACCAAGCCCTTTGACCTTCCCTTTGCCATTGTCACCAAATGTGATACTATCAATCACATTGTTATCATTTTCATTGATTGAATTGAACATTCTTGAATCACCGGTCATGTGTTGTGTGCACCCACTATCAAGCACCCAATGCCTTCCTCCGGCTTTGTAATTGAAAGAACCTTGATGTCGCCTAGAGGGGGGTGAATAGGCGCTACTAAAAATTAACAACAAATAAAACTTGCAGTAGATTAGTAGAGTGCGTGTCACTGCTACTCCATCGCAAGGCACTATTGCACTACAGCACTGCCTCACTGAGAATGTGGCACTGCCGCACCTACGCAAAGAGCTTCAACAGCAGCTACGCCTAGAACCCAAACTTGGAGATATGCATGGAGATGTCCAGTGGCAAGTGCACTAAGTACCTGCACTCACAAACATGCACAACCAATTAGATCGAGTGGAACACAAATAATGCAAATCAACACAAGAGAGAGGACACACAATTTATCCCGGGGTTCAGCTCGCCACCAAGGCTTGCCTATGTCCCCGTTGTTGAGGAAGCCACAAAGGATTTGGGTCTCTTCCAACCCTATCCTCTTCTCAAGTCCAACACCGAGGTTGAGCTTGAGGTTTCCACTTAGATCTTAGGGTAATACAAACTTTCACTTGGCTCACCACATGCATGGGAGCTCGCCGGGCGACACCTAGCCATCTAGGAGGCTTCACCTCCAAGAGTAACAAATACGCAACGAAGATTGACGAAGCCCGACAAGTGCTCAAGGATTGGCTTGCTCTTAATTGCTCTCTAACACTTAATCAATCACTAATCACTCACTCTCACAAAGAGAGGGGTTAGAGAGAGCTCACAAATGGCTTGGGAAGGATTTGGAATGGTTGGAGCATCAGCAGCAACACCAGGAGGCGTGGGATGGGGTATTTATAGCCACCCCACACAAGCTAGCCATTATAGTTTAAAAACTAGGCGTTATGACCTGTACAGGTGCGGCACTGCCACGGCGCGGCACTGCTACAAAAAATCGTGGCACTACCGCAACTCCCAGAAACAGCACAGGTCACCTCACAGAAAATGTCATAACTTTTTACTTCGAACTCCATTTTCAGTGATCTTGGACTTTCTAGAAAGCTTGTTTCGAGGGCTATCCAACCTAGAAGAGAAAAAGGCCCAAGATCAATAAGTGTAAGTGTTGTGCTAATGTGTTTCTCTCATGTTAGCACTTGGGTTTATTTAGTTTGAGCACTTGAGACTTGTCTATGATTCGTATTGTAGCCCCCTTGATAGTACGGAATACCTATACTCAAGATCAAGAGAATATAACCATTTTAACCACTTGAGTCTTCAGTGTCTTTATATGCCATTTGTTCTCAATATCACTTCATAAGGGGTTGCAATCATCTTTATCTCATCTATTCGAGCAAACACACCTTGAGCATGTGACTTGAACCATTTCCATACATATGAGTTCACCTCAATGGCTTCAAGTCACTTTCACTAATGATTTGATCTTCAACACAATATGACTCCTCATAGCTTGATTAGTTCCTCGACTCAATGCAAGTACTCTCTTCTTCACCTTAGCCATGGTACCTCGGTCCTCAAGCCATTGCTTGCCCTTCACCTTCGCTTAGTCCCTCGAAGCCATTTCCTTGCTATCTTTAACTTATCAAGCCATACTCAAGTCACATCATATTAAGCATCCATTGAAAACCCATTTCTTCAATAGTATGATCCTTGCTTGAATATCTTATAGATATGAATGTTGAGATCAATCAAGCTTTAGTTCGATTCACATAAAGACATATATGAATCAACATCAATATGGTCAAGCCAATTCATGATTCCTTATATCCTCTTTATCTTGGCTTAACACTCCTAACACTCACTTCAATATCTATCTTCATACTTCTAGCTTGATCAAAGCAATGCAAAGTGATTTTCCAAATCTTTATCCATACAAGCAAACCAACATAGAGACCGACTTATATCCCATGTGAGTAGTGTCCTTTGTCATTTAAACCTTTGCCTAGTATTTCTTCACTTATGCATTCTTGACTCATTCTTCAATCATTGATCAAAGCTAATCCACTATCAAACTCTTCTTGTTCATGCAAAGCAAGCCATTATTGAGACTAATCCAAAATCATCAACTCATGTCTCTTTTAACATTTGCCAAATATGCTTGCTTTCTCATGATACTATGATATTACTCAACACAGAAGCCATTTCATCAACTCCATTTGCATTGTTGTCTTTCTTTTGAACTATATTGTTTCCATGATCTTCCAACACAACAATACACAATTTTAGCCTTTATTTGAACATTATGTGGAATATCGTCAAGTTTGCCATCTTGTTGAACCTATATACACTTCTCATTCCACAATCCACAAGTGTATGCAATAAACTCAATTTCCTGTTCAACACTTAGTAAACTTGTTAGACCTTTAATGGTGTTGTCATTCAATTCACCAAAACCCACTAAAGGGCTAGATGCACTTACAGTAATTGACCTACAAAAGAAAATCAATTCTTTTTAGGTACCTAAACTTGCTTGGGTCCTTGAAGGTTAGTTACCAAGGTCTTTGGTACTCAAATGGCCTTCTTCTTTGGGCCCACAATTGGTGTACCAATGAACTTAGCCTTCACACCATTGGCACCCTTAACAAACATGTAATAACAATCAAATCTAATTGAGGATACATTAGGTTGCTTGTTATTGTTAGTTTTGCAATACTGTTCTACATGCCCAACTTGCTTGCATCTATTGCAAAATCGACCATTGCCCTTCACAAAGCTAGCTTTAGGAGTGACAAAGGCCATCTTGCCTTTCTTGGGGGTATAGCCTAATCCCTCTTTGTTGAGAGAAAACTTTTGGCTACCCAAGCACTTTAGCAAGCAGGCATCTCCACCATAGGCATTGCCTAAGGTACGAGTGAGCTCGTTCACCTCCTTCTTGAGGGTCTCATTTTCCACCATTAGTGAGGCATCACAAGTGAAACCATCACTCAAAGGTGAAGTAGAAGTGGTAGTGCTACAAGAAGGGTTAGTGGGAACAATAACAATGGGCTTATAAAAAGATTCATCAAGAATATTATATGTTAGTCCCACATCACAAGTCACAATCACCTGCTCCTTCTTGGCTTCCTCCTTCTTGACTTGCTCGAGGAGAGAGGAGTGAGCTCTTTCAAGCTTAGTGTGAGCATTGCCAAGCTCCTCATGGTCTTCTCTTAGACTCTCATGAGAAGCATTGAGCTCATCAAAGGATCGCTTGAGAGCTTTGAACTATTTCCACAATTCTTTGCACTCCTTTCTCTTCATCTCAAGACATGTGTGGGAATTTTCCAACATGTCTATGAGAGCCTCCTTGGAGTCCTCCTCATCATCATCATCATCACTCCTACAATCATCACTTTCACAAGCATCATCATCACTTTCATCATATTTTACCTTGGTGGTCTTTGCCATGAGGCATGTTGATGAAGTGTCAAAGATGAAAGGCTTGTTGTTGATGGCTATGCTTGCAAGTGCTTTCTTCTTGGATTTCTTGTCATCACACTTGAGTCATCATCCTCCGAAGAAATATCACTACCCCTTGTTACCACATAGCAACCACCCTTCCTCTTCTTTTGGAAGGTCATCTTTTTCTCCTTCTCTTTCTTTTCCTTCTTCTCCTTCTTTTTCTTCTTCTCATCCTCATCATTATCACTATTGTAGGGACAATCCACTACAACATGATCTGAGCTCTTGCAATCGTAGCATCTTCTCAGATATTCTTTGCTCTTCTTGTTGTCTCTTCTCTTTCTAGCACCATAGCTCTTCTTCTTCACAAATCTTTCAAACTTGCACACAAAAAGAGCCATGACCTCATCATCAATGTCACTAGCATCTTCATCATCAATTGATTCTTTCTTGGACTTGCTCTTGTTTTTGGATGATGAGCTAGCCTTGAATGCTACACTCTTCTTCTTTTTGTCTTCATCTTCCTTCGTCTCATCATTGTCAACCCCTCCCTTTTCACACGGTATGTCTCTTGTGTCATGACATCACCTAGTACTTGGTTAGGGGTAAGCTCCTTCAATCCTCCTCTTATGATGAGCAATCTCAACATCTCAAATCTTAGAGGTAAGCACATCAAGAACTGATGAGACACATCATCAACTTTGATCTTCTCTCCCAAGGCCTTCAAGTCATTGACAATCACTTGCAATGTATGGTACATCTCCAGAATGCTCTCATCATCCTTCATCTTGAAGCTTGTCAACTTGTCCTTGAGAATGTATAGCTTGGCACTCTTCATCACCGGTGTGCCCTCATAGGTCTCCTTCAATCTCTTCCACACCGCACTAGCTCTATCAAGATCCTTGATTTGCTCAAACACTTTTATATCAATAGCATTGTAGATGGTATTGAGAACCATTGTATTGCATTGCTTGTTTGCCTTGTCTTGGTTGGTGAGATTGGTGGGATCAATAATTGCAAAGTCATTCTCGGTCACATCCCACACTTGATCATTGAATGAACCAAGATACATCTTCATCTTTCTCTTCCAATAATCATAGCATGTGCCATCAAAGAATGGTGGTTTGCCCCGCACATGATTGAACACAACTTAAGCCATCTTTTTGACACCGAGGTTGTTAAGCCTTCAATCAAACGGTGACCATGGCTCCTATACCACTTGAAAGGTCCTAATATGGCTAGAGGGGGGTGAATAGCCTATTTAAAATTCTACAAAGCACTAAGGCAAATTGATTAGTAAGACAAACAACACAATGCAATTTTGCTCTAGCTCTACAAGGGTTACAATCCACCTATCCCAACAATTCTAGTTGCTATAATCACTAGCACACACAATGGCTAAGTCACTGCTCACTAAGCTAGTTTGCTCTCACGGGCTAACTAAAGAGCCACACTAACCAAACTAACAAGCTCTCAAAGACTAGCTACACTAAAGAGCTTGACAACTAGTTTGCGGAAAAGTAAAGGAGAGAGTAGGGTGATTATACCACCGTGTCGAGGGATGAACCAATCACAAGTTGAATACTAATCAATCACCGGGAGAAATCCAAGAGACAAGTGACACACCAATTTTCTCCCAAGGTTCACGTGCTTACTAGCATGCTAGTCCCCATTGTGTCGACCAACACTTGGTGGTTTGGTGGCTAATAGGTATCACACACCTAGCCCACCACAAGAGGTGACACAAGAACCTACCCACAAGGGAGGTAACTCAATGACACGAGCAATTTACTGGAGCTACCTTGCGGCTCTTCGCCGGGGAAGGTGTAAGACCCCTCACAATCACTAGAGCCGACCACAAACAATCACCACCACGTGCCAAAGCTCCTCCACTGCTCCAAGCCATCTAGGTGGTGGCAACCACCAAGAGAAATAAGAAATCCGCAGCCACAACGATCCCCAAATGCCACTAGATGCAATAACTCAAGCAAATGCACTTGGAATCACTCCCAATCTTACTATGATGATAAATCAATGATGGAGATGAGTGAGAGGTATTTGCTTAGGCTCACAAGGATGTCAAGTACGTCAAAGTGGCAAGATAGTGAGCCTTAAGCCGGTACCTTCCTGTTTATGGAGCCCTAAGACTCAAAGAGCTGTTGAGCACTCTCGGGCTAACCGGACGCACTGACCGAACTCAGCCCAGTGTCCGGTCGGCCAGCGTCTAGTCGCACCGATGGCCGCCACATGTCCTCATTCAAACCTTAGCCATCGGATCCCAACAGTCACTTAACGTTCAACGCCATAGTGAACGAGTGACCAGACGTGCCGCTCTAGTGACCGGACTCCAAGCCTCTCAGTGTTAGATCGACTCTAGAAAGGTTCCAGAGCTGATAAAAGCTAACCAGACGCACCTGGTCAAACATGACCTGATGCACCCCGGTGTTCGGTCTCCACTGGCCTCCTCTCTGCGCGCACGACGTCAGTGTATTTGCTTTACTCCTACGCGTCCGGTCGCTTCATTGCTCCTGCGTCCGATCGCGCCACCGAGCGTTGTGCATCCACTACTGTGCGTGACCGAACGTGACCCGCGTTAGGTCCAACATCCGATCACGTTCCCTACGCTCTCGGCCAACGCTGCATCACCTCGCTATAAATGATCGGACGCACCAGGGTGAGTCCGGTCACCCCGCGGCCAGTGGCCGGTCGTGGACTTTCAGCTCCTTTTCTTTTTCTAAGTCCACAACCACTTCGCCCTTGCTTCCAACTTACTAATCACAAAGTGTAGAACTTGTGTGCACGTGTGTTAGTATTTTTAAAGCATTTTACAAGTTTCAAAGTTAGCACACTAGGTTCCTAAATGCATATGCAAGAATCATGTCACCTAGTGGCACTCGATAAACCGTTTCGCTAAAGATTTCCTCTCTTTATAGTACAGCTATCGATCCTAAATCACTCACACCCTCTATGGTGTCTTGAGTGCAAACCAAAAATGGCTCCTATTATTATACCTTTGCCTTGAGCCCATTTTTGTTTTTCTCTTTCTTCTTTTCCAAATGTGAAGCACTTGATCATCTCTTTTGTGGCCATCACCTTCACCATGACCATCTTCTAGCTTCACCGCTTGGGTTGGACCACCTTATCCAATTCATACACTTGGATCAAAGGTCAGTCCTAGGTTTCATCAATTAACCAAAACCAAACTAGGGCTTTCACTTGGGTAGCCTCTAAGTCAAGGCCTCCATCGTGGTTCCCATCCCGTAGTGGGTGGAATCGTACATGTATCTCGTCGAGCCGTACGTGGACGGTGAGTTGTTGTGCCGGCTGTTACCGCTTGAGTGGTATTGTCTTTTCCCTGCGGCGTGACAGAGATGGTGTCTGACCGGACCGAGGTGACCATTGTCCCCTCGGTCCTTGTGAGGTCAGTGCGGCATGCCTGCTCGTGTCAGAGTTGGTACTCTTGGCGGGACTTGGTCGCTTTTCGTCTCTCCTAGAGATCGTGGTGGAGAGATCGTGAGCTGTTACCTCGGTGCGTGGCCAAGGTAGGGGGAGAGGTCGTGGTAGGCCTTGGTGTCGTCACTTGGCCTGTCCTTCGCAGTATAATTGGGCTTCGGTCGTTTGGGCTTATACTGCTAGCGTATTCGACCTACCAACTAATCGATGCCTTGAGATACCTGGGGTATCATAACCCCGACACGTGGTGTCTTTGGCTGGCCGCAGGAGATGATGTCCCGGCCAGCAACGACCTCCTATTGGTGGCGTTGGGTTGGTGGTGGCTCGATGACGCTGCAGCCGCGAGGGGCGAGGTGGATGGGGCGCGGTGCGACCGGCGATGGGGTGCATCGTGGTGGGGGGAAGTGCACAGTGCAGCAAGGGGCAGGGCATGGTGGGGAAGGGGGCGTGGCAGGACGGAGTGGTGCGGGCGGGCAGGAGTCTGAAGAAGAGGCAGAGTAGGAGGCAGCGCCGGTAGAGGCTGAGAAATGAGTGGATAAGAATTAACGTAGAGAATGAGTGATTGATATGAGCCTGGAGTCCGTCCGATATTTCTGGGAGCGTCGGACGCTCAGATTGGAGCGTTTCCGAAAATAATTTCCCTGACAGTACGTTCTACGCATTGGCAAATAACTCATTTTATGTTATGAGGAGTTGGATGAGCAGCGTGCAGCTGATCGCCGACAGTTGAAAGGTGGCGGTGCGGCGGCGAGGGCCTCCTCAGGCAGTCCAGTACCGCCTTGGAGCTTGATGACTCGTCTCTACGCCGCCGCGTATGCGTTTCGACATCCTGGGCCATGTGAACAGGTTAGAGGTCTCTCAACAAAAAATATAAAATAATTTTTAAGAGCTACCATCTCTGTTCCAAAAGGCATGGTGATTTTAGTTTTGTTCGCAAAATTCATTTTTTGCATTTTCATGGAATTATTTCATGATTTAAGTCAATTTCAAAATCCGTCAGATAATCATTTTTTATGAAGCGTCAGCTAAATCATTCGTCGATGCTCGTAGGGGTAGGGTTGTTCACAGGGTATCAGTGTTGTGCTTGTTGTTCACAGGGACTATTTCTTTCCAAATTCATTTTCTGTCGTTTATTCGTTTAGCTCGTGTAATTCAGATTCTAACTGTCAAAATCTATGCCCTGAAATCTATGAAACGAAAGTGGCTGAAGACAATACTTATACACATTTGGATTTCTGCTTCATGACCAGTGTGCATACGACAACCTTTATTTTCCCTTTAGACAAATGGATTGCGTAGCATATAGCAAACAAAGGACAAGGCAGCAACCAGATGCCTGCATGGCTGCATACACACAAGCAATTGCATCTTCACATTTTACATGGACAGAGGAAACTCAGACATATTAGAAACGTTTCTCTACTACTCATTAAAATAACAGTATCCAGCCTTCCAGGATTTCCAGAATAGCTAACAAGTTCATAAGTCATAACTAGTGCAAAAGATAACAAGTAGCAACGGGACACAACTGATAACTGAATGGAAAGAGAACCCGATTTGTAAACTCTCAGGCTAATTCAGAGCCACTATTAATTAATCAAATCAATCAGGTGGGGGATTCTTCCTGAACTCCAAAACCAGGCAAAACACCTCCCTCAACTTTTAAAACCTTTCATCTTACCTCCCTGACCCTGTTATAAGCAGTTTTGATCGGTTTGGTCTTTTTCTTTTTTATTTATTTTGGCCGAATATTTGAAAAATCATAATAAATCAAAAAAAATCATAAAATAGAAAATCCAATTTTGTTGTACTCCACATGAGTAGATCTACACAGTGAACATATAATATGGTAAACTTTAGTACAAAGTTTTTGTTGTGGCTTTAGATATATGTTTTTTTGTAATTATTTGGAATAATTTATAGCTGCAGTTTCTATGGTCCAATTATGATGAAATTTTTATGGTGGGCTAATTATTGTATGATTGAACTGTAGTAAAAAATTTCATAATCATTGGATCATGTATAGCTTAGTTATAGATTTATTTATATTTAACAAGCATAAACCTAAATAAAATCTATAACTAAGTTATACATGATCCAATGAGTATGAAATTTTTACTATAGTTTCAACATACAATAATTAGTCCACCATAAAAATTTCACCACAATTGGACCATAGAAACTGCAGTTATGAATTATTCCATTTAATTACAGAAAAGCATAGATCTAAAGCTACAACAGAAACTTTGTCTAAAGCATACCATATTATATGTTCACTCTGTAGATCTACTTATGTGGAGTCCAATAAAATTGGATTTTCCATTTTATGATTTTATGTGATTTACTATGATTTTTCAAAGATTCAGCCAAAATAAATAAAAAAGAAAAAGACAAAACCGCCTTAAAACCGCTTATAACCGGGTTAGGGAGGTAAGATAAACGGTTTTAAAAGTTGAGAGAGGTGTTTTGCCTAGTTTTAGAGTTCAGAAAGGAAAAACAGACTTTCACAAAAGTTGAGGGAGGTAATGTGAATTTTTTTTCCGTAGAGATATCACGTACTGGAACTTTGGGCCAAAATGATGAAGCTTACAACTGGCCTAACAATTTCTTCCAATTTCAGAATTTTGCCCTCGTTTGTTTTGAGCGACTATACAGCATTTCCTATCCAAAATAATAAAAAAAACTGACGCGCATTTGAGTGTTGAAATTGGACTTCAGTTATTGTTTTACTGAATATAAATTTGTTCACGTCAATTCCAGTTCCAAATTCTTCTGTTTGGTAACCATTACGAATTAAATTTTGACTCTTTTTTCTCACAGTATAGTTTTTTTTATAGACATTAGTCTCACACACATTTCCTTCCAAATTCGAATTCCAGAATTCCAAAAAAAAACATAATCTAAACAGGTCGGTTCAAAAGCAAAAAAGAATAGACAGAAAGCTGATCTTGAGTACACATAGTGGGTTTCCCCTTCATATTCCAAAAGCATGCATCAACATTTCCTTCAGATACACGCACTATTTAAATGCAGATGGAACGTTACCAACACCTCATTCAGACAGGGAAAAAGGAGTGTTCAGACCAGGGCACCACTCTCAACGAGAAAAGTGCCTTATTTCAACTACTAAGTGCTAGTACCATAGTGACATCTGTTAGTTGATCTCTATCCCGGTCAATTGGGCCCTTGGATCCACACCCTGATCAGGGGCGTCCAACCCTACATGGTTGGTGGGCCCCCATCACACCGTGCTATAAAAGAAAGGTGGGGCCGGCGGCTCAGATCACGAGGTTGAACGAGCTGCAGTCGCCCCACCGACGCAACCCTAATCCGATCTAAGAGAGGGTGCGCAGCCAGTGACGGGAAGCACCGCCACCGGCCAACGCCGCCACTGCACCGTCACCCTTCGACACAGTGCCTACACCGAGTCTTCACCAAGCGCCGCGATGGCCAGCCCGTCTTCCTCGAAGGTAGCCGATGGTTTGCAATTCTTCCACCCCTCTCCCTCTCACTCGATCTGTTAATCCCATACTGGTAGATGTTCTAAGACTCGCTGTTTACTCCAAATACAAGTACACCTCATTCAAACAGGGAAAAAGGAGTGTTCAGACCGGGGCACCACTCTCAATGAGAAAAGTGACTTATTTCAACTACTAAGTGCTAGTACCATAGTGGCATCATCTATTCGAATGCAGAAGTCTTCCTACCAGCAACATAGGGCGGGCACAGATCACTATCCGTCTAAGTAGAGCATGCTCGGTTACACCCAGAATGGCTGAAGCTTGAGACACAGGCCCCTGCTGTACACAAGGTCAGGGTTAGTGGAATCATCCCAAACTGCATCTGCATCATGACCCATCCCATGCAAGACCCAGGGTTGACTGTCATGGGCGTAGTACAGGCAGTTGCTTCTCCCGCGCCATCGTCCTAGGCTCATACAAGAGAATGTCGGGCTGTTCACATCACGCCCCATAAAGCGGGCATCATTCTCCAGCTTGACCACCTCCACCCAACTTGCAGGTTCAGTGGACATGTCCAGGCAGTAGGCTTTGTAGTTGACAGGTGCTCCAGATGATGCGAGGCTCAAGCTGTAGTGAACAATTAGAAGCATGCCGCTACATACCACCAACGATGGTTGTGTATATGGGTATCCATGTATGTCGTCCAACCACACAGTTGCTATCTCCTGCAGACCAAGCTGGGGGGCCAAGGACAGAGTGTAGAGCCTGTGGTAGTTGTCCCTCGCGATAAACTGACCATTGAACTCTACAATCTGCACAATCACTGAATCATTAAGATTGAGCTGTAGTTTTGACCAAGAATCACTTCCAATCAGCCAATCAAGCAGGAACGGACCGCTCTTTTCTGGTAGCGCACAAACTAGGAGGTGTGAGTTTGGTGATGCAAGGGGAGTTGTCAGCATGCCATAGTACAAATAAGTGTTGTTGGTAAATGGGAGGTGTGGAGATAAAACTTTGGCACCAGTGAACACATCCATGATAAGACAATTTCTGCCATAGCCACAAATCAGCTGGCCATAGGAAGAGCCGGCAAAGCACAACTTCTCAAATGTCTCTTCAAGAACCTGGCAGCGAAGGGTACTTTTCATGTTGGCTGGATCAAGGACCTGGCACGTGTCGAGCTTGTGACCATCGTCACTTCTGGAGGGTAGATTAGGAGCATGGACAGTGATATGGGGCTGGACGAGGAGAGACGGGAGCATGGTGCATAATGTGGATTTAGATGGGTATGAGGAGAAGGCAGCACGCCAAGAGCGGCAGGTTCCGGCGAAGGCAAGGAGCTCAATGATGGAACCCAACAGAGGAACGACGGAATGAAGCAGACCTTCTGGGAGATCTGCCCACCCTTGAAGCCCATACACAGCAGGGATTGTAGTGGAGGTAGAGGCACGTGTGATTTTGCTAGGGCTTTGCATGATGTCAGACTCTCTGCAACAAAGTAAAAAAAATGAGCAAGTTGGAACTGAATCGATTCAAAAATGAAGAATAGACAGTTAACTTGCTAGAGACTTAGGTGACCTGCAAACATTTTAGAATATGTGCTATACAAGAGCTACTTTTTAAGTTGATATACACTGTTACAAACAAGGAATTCTATTCGCTGGGTAAATCCTAATGTTCAGGCTAAGACAGATTGACAATGGAAAACCAGTTTTTATCTAAGTCTGGTTTCAATTCAAACTTTTCTTCCAATAGCCAAAACCCATGTCTATTTTCAGAACATGATATTTAGGATGGCCTGCAGTAACTTTAGTGAAGCATGAAACAAAGGTGAAAAGTATGGCAAAAAAATGCGCAATTATGCTCTGAAATACAATTTCGTGTACCCTTCACAGATCCACCATGGCATACAAAAAATATTTTCAGTATCCTGGGTTTACTCCCCACCCCCCAAAAAAATTAACATAAAAGTGGAGTCTTTTATCATAGCATTGTTAGTCATGGGGCATAGCCATCTGTTATAGGGGTCATTCATCAAAACTCAGAGGATGATGCTGCCAAAATTCCTTTGCTTAGTTTGCATTATAAGAAACCAAAGATAAGGCACAGATGTGCCAAATGAACCAAGCCAAAAAGACATTAGGGACTACAAGAGGAAAAAGTCTACATAACCCCCTCACCTATTGCGACTCGACTACTTTACCCCATAACCTATAAAACCAGGTATTTAACCCCCTTACCTTTGCAAAACCGGTCAAATAACCCCCCACAGTGGTTTTGCATAGCAGGTTTGCCACGCTGGCGCGCTGACGTGGACTTTGATGCTGATGTGGACGAGTGAAAACTAGACCCCGCTTGTAAGTGGCGCCCCTTCTCTCACCTATTGGTGGTCCCCACCCGTCATCCTCTACCTCCAGCTCCTACCTTACATCCATGTTGGGCGAGGGATCACCAACCACTCTTCTAGATCGCTCGGTTACCCACTGTAATTTCTTGCTGGTTCCCGACCGGCTTTAGTACTAAGAGCTACGAACGCTGAAGAAATCGAGCTAGCTATGCACACATAAGAAACGACGTTGCCGTCATGCCGGTGCCGCCATTGCTTGCATGCGCCGACGATGCACACGACGAACGGACCGGATGCCGGATCAGCCCCGCACGACGCCCCGGCTTGTACCCAGCGCGGGCGGCCAGGCCGGCGCTGCCCACAGCGATGCTGCGGGCCCTGCGCACAGCATGGCTGGCGACGCGCATGACGTCATCGGCGCCAAACTCGCACGGCGCGTCCTCGTCGATCCGCCCCACTACCACGCTCCGGCTGCGCACCGGGAGTCTGGGACCTTCGACTTCGCTGCCGCCATGTCATTGCCTCCGCGTCCGGCCACTGCCTGGCGTGGACGAGCTCATTGACATCATCACCGCCGTGGCGCCAGGAGCAGGAGCTGAACATCCAGGCCTCCATGGTCCCCGGCGTGAACCCGCCACGGCCGCCATACGTGCCCGCGGGCGTCGGCATCCGACCCACGCACGCCGACATCCCACGCACATACGAGTCACACGCCAGCGACAGCACCCGCACCGGCGTGCCCAGCCACAGCCCTAGCTTGCTGCTGCCCTCCGCCTTCTTGCTGCTCATCTCTCTACTTTGTCGCCTCAGCTGCATGAGCATGGAAAAAACCGGCCGAGAGCCAACAAGAAATCACCGTGGGTAACCGAGCGAGATCTGGAAGAGTGGATGCTGATCCCTCATCCACGGATGGAAGGTAGAAGGAGCTGGAGGTTGGGGATGACGGGTGGGGACCATCTATCAGTGAGAGAAGGGGCACCACTTACAAGCCGGGCCCACTTGTCAATCTTCCACATCAGCATCAAATTCCACCTCAACACGCTAGCATAGCGAAACCGCTATGCAAAACCACCACAGGGGTTATTTAAAACGGTTTTGCAAATGTGAGCGGGTTAAATACCTGGTTTTATAGGTTAGAGGGTGAAGGAGTCGAGTCGCAATAGGTGAGGGAGTTACGTAGACTTTTTCCGACTACAAGAGAGAGAGTCTCCACTGGCAATTAGATATTAGCCTTCTCTCTCTCCTTCAGATCACCTATCGTGCCAGCCAGAAATCAACCACCTCCAGCCAACTCCTCACACCAGGCAGGCAGACACTAGCAAAATCGATCACCCATTGTCTCCTCTTCTCTTTTGTGTTCTCAGTTTTGTTGGAGGCAGATTAATTTTATGTTTCCTGCTCCTGCCTCCTGCACCCTAATTCTATGGTAGTCTTCTTCAACGTCGGTTGCGTCCTACATCGCAGCAACAACAAGATCCATCATTTTCCCTTCCAATCGTCTCTACTGCTTTTCGATACAGCTCATGGATCCATGGTATGTTCCTACTGTAGAGGAACGACGACCCAAGAAGAACAGGGACATCGACCCTGTTCAACCCCGACCCTCGATTTGGGACGGCGTCCCTGGGTCATGGATTCATGTCTATTGGCACTAGGGTTTTCCCCTACCGTACATCTTACCATCACACCATAATCCAATGCAAACCTAATCTAAATAGCTCGATTCAAGATAACTTCACAGCAACAAACACGCGACGCAATTTATCGGCTTGGTTGGTTCAACAAACTGAAGGACTAGGAGACAGGGATGCGCGGATGAACCAAAGGACCAAGAAAAAAGAATACAAAGAAATCAGGCAGGGAGAGAGTGAGAGTACAGGCCTTGCTTAGGAAGCAGGCGTCGATAATGTCGGTGTCTCCGCGTTCGCCGGCAAAGGCGTCGGCAACGAGATCGCTTTCCCAATCTCCTCTTCCCTCACTTCCAGAGTTCCAGTAGCGCCGCTTCTCCAGTCCTGCTCCCTCTCTTTTATGGGCCAAAATTGGACCAGGGCCGTAGCGATTTCACGTATTGGAAGTCTGGGCAAAAATTATGAAGCTTACAAATGGCCTAATAGCTTTTCTTCTAGTTTTGGAAGTATATATATGCCCTCATTCATTTTGAGCGATTATACACATTTTCTTATACCAAAATCAAAAAGGTGATTCGCGTTTGAATGTTGAAATTGGACTTCAGTTATTGTTTACTATAGAATATAAATTTGTTCACGTCAATTCCAGCTCCACATTGTTCTGTGAGGCAACCGTTACAAATTATATTTTGGTTCTTTTTTTTTCTTTGACAGTATATATAGATTGATTCTTGTAAACATTGGTCTCACACACACCAGTTCCTTTCCACAAATCTGAATTCCAAACGAAAAACCTAATCTAAACAGCACGGTCAAAAGAGAACAGGAAAAAGACAGAAAGCTGGTCTCTGAGTAGACATCGTGGTTTTTCTTCATATATATTTCAAAAGCTACATCAACATTTTCTTCAAAAACACAAATTACTTAGCAATTAGACAAAAATGAAATCTCAAATACACACGTTATTAAAAACTTCATTCGGTTAGGGAGAAGGCTCGAGCAAACAGGGGTCACAATTATCAACGGGAAAAGTGCTAAACAACCTCTTTTAAATACAATATCACATAGTGGCATCATCTATTCAGATGCAGAAGTCTTCGCTACCCAAAGAAAACAAAAGGCGAAATTTCAGCAACATAAGGCAGGCAAGGATCACTACCCATCTAAGTAGAACATGCTCGGGTACACCCAGAATGGCTGAAGCTCGCCGTACCAGCCCCTGCAAAACTCAAGGTCAGGGTCAGTGGAATCATCCCAAACGACATCTGCATCGTCACCCAGCCCATGCAAGACCCACGGTCGCCTATCATGGGCATAGTACATGCAGTTGCTTCTCCCGCCCCATCGTCCTGAGCTCAAGCAAGAGACTGTCGGGCTCCTCCCATCACCCGCGCAATAAACACGGTATCATTCTCCAGCTTCACCACCTCCAGCCAAGTTGCAGGTTCAGTGGACATGTCCAGGAGGTAGGCTTTGTAGTTGACAGGTGCTCCAGATGATGTTACGCTCAAGTAGTAGTCAACAATTAGAAGCATGCCGCTACATACCACCAGCCATGGCCTTCGAAATGGGCATCCATGCATGTCGTTGTTGTCCCAAGACACAGTTATCATCTCTTGCAGATCGACCAAGCTAGGGGGCCAAGGACCAGTGGCGCGGAGGTAGGAATATTTTCTAGGTGTGGCGGGTTTATAAAGGTCGAACATGTATAATATAACTATCAATTATGCAAGGACACACTAGAACATTATCTAAATATGTATATTACTATATGATCAGCAAATATAACAAAAACCAAAAGTAAAGCATCGGTACATAAAATACCTCACTAAATAAATCTTGTTGTTGGAACAAATACATACCCACAATAAAGCTTTATTTGGGTGCAGACCTTGGCAATGGCATTATTCTTTTTTTTTTCTTTTGAAATTCTTTCTTAATTTCAGCAAGATCAAGTCCCTTGAATAAGCCTCGCTCAATGTAGCACACCATCAGGTCATTAAGCCAAGCATCAGCCATCTTATTGCATAATTCGATCTTAATAATCTTCATAACTGAGAAGGCCCTCTCAACCTGTCGCCACTGGCAGTAGCAACCTCAACTCAATAATACGATAAACTCGAGGGAACATAATATTTCTTTCAAGTCCGTACATCTTTTTAGCTAGGCTTGCAAGATCATAACAAACTCTAAATTCGTCATGCCTTCTCATGTGGTTGATGAATAATGGGAGGTCTGTTTTTATACAGTTACGATCATCCTAGGAGAAATCTGCATCATAGATATCAGTAAGCTTAGCAATTCTGTCCACATCAAATTTGGCAAACGAGTCTCTTGGGTCAAGACAAGCGAAGCCAAGAAGCAAATCTGAAGTCATGTCATTAAAGCGATGATCTAGCTCGGTGGTGATAGCATCTATAGCTGCATAGAATGTATCAACACTGAAAAAATGATCTTGAGTGAAGTTATTTCTCCCCCTTTTTCTTGATCGGCCCCATCTTGACACAGCTTCATCCATATTTGGTACTAGGATATCATTTTCATTGCAAAAGGTTTTGACATCTTCAAATAGTGGATCCCAATCGTTAGCTCTCAAGTTGATCAAGCATGATTTCACATCTGTAACCAAAGACATGGCTTTGAACAATATTTTTATCCTTCTTTTGTAGTAGAAGTGACCTTCTGTTTTAGACTTGAGCTTTGGTTTTTGAAATCTTCATATGCTGTCTTTGCTTGATTGTGGATACTCCTGGCACCACCTACAGTGCCGTGGGCTCTTGAGTCTTGACGTAGGCCCATGAGATACCAGCTCACAAACAAAATCCATCCGGGCATCAGGTCATCAGCAGGGGATGGCGGCCGTGTCATCAACAGGGGATCGAACGGTTTCACGTATATACAGTATATATACTAGTGTTTTGTATACATTTTAGGTATGGCGGCCGTGAAACCTCGCCATACAGCTGCCTCCGCCCCTGCCAAGGACAGTGTAGAGCCTGTAGTAGCTGTCCATCGCGATGAACTGACCATTGAACTCGACAATCTGCTCGATCAGTGAATTACCGAGCTGCATTTCTGACCAAGAATCACTTCCAACTGACCAGTCAAGAAGGGAGAGGCCGGAACGCTGTGCTGGCTGGATACTACACAGACAAGGAGGTGAGAGTTTTGTAGTGCAAGAGGAGCTGTCAGCATGCCAGAGTTGAAAAAAGTGTCATCGTTAAGTTTGAGCTGCAGTGCCCAAACTCTGGCCGGCCCCAGTGAACACATCGACAATGAGGCAATCTTTGCGAAGGCAGCATATTAGCTGACCATAAGAGGAGCCGGCGAAATGCATTGCCTCCTTACATATTTCTTGAGGAATCTGCCAGCAAAGATCTGTTTTTGGATTGGCTAGATCAATGACCTGCCATCTGTGATCTGTGCAGCTCGTGACCGTCAGGTGCACGCACGGGGATATTGGGGGCCTAACGAAGAGAGGTGAGAGCAAGGCATAGAACCTGGATTTGGATGGGTATGACGAGAAGGCAGGTGCTTGCGAAGGCAAGGAGGTCATTGAAGGAGCCCAGGAGGGCAACAATAGACTGGAGCGGGCCTCCAGGGAGAGATCAGCCCACCCTTGAATCCCACATGTAGCAGGGGCTGTTTCTGTGGAGGCAGAGGTGCCAGATATTGTGAATTGTGATAGGGCTTTGCATGATGGCAGACTCACTGCAACAAAAGTAAATTCAATAGATACATAAATTAGATGCATGAATTGAATACAAAATGAGAAATAGGCAGATAACTTCCAAGAGACAAAGACAACCCCACAAAACAACTGCATGACACAATTTGTTGGCCTGATTTGAGTCGAGAAGAGAATGGTCTTGCAAAATGAACAGAGTAAGAAAAGAATGTAGGGATTAGGTGCCAGGGAGTGTTTCTATACTCACTGCTTGATATTAGCTATGCCATATGCCCACAGGTATCCTGAAAACAACAACAATATACACTGATACAAATTAGAATTCTGATGGTGTGCGCAGAAGGTTGTTTAACGGTCCCCAATTGAACTACCTAATTTCCTGGTATCCTACCGGATAGTCACGTGAAAGATACCAAGCAAGGTTGTTCAAATGGCATAAATGCCCATTGTCTAATATTTTTCGCGAACATGCGCCGTAGCGCAAGTTTTTCATTAAGAGGAAAGGAGATTGCAAGATCATACAACCAAGGCAAAGTAGTGCCACAGCAATGCAAGATGTATCCCGAAGACACTCCTTTCCTTGCAAACCCCCGTCATACATACGCATGATTACACGGCACAAGATTGGCGACAAAGCACTAAGCAGCCTAGACAACAGCCGACGCGAGCAGTAGCGCTAGCGGCCTGAATCCAGGTGTTGGCATCCTCCAAGATGAGCAGCAGTAGTTGATGCGGCTGTTTGGATTCGCCCCGGAACACGCGTCGATTACACTCGTAGCCAAAGGGGCCAGGAAATCAGCAGCACGAGCAGGCAGCACCTAGTGTTAACGTCAGTGTGTAATATGTCAAAACGAATACGTTATGTGACTTCTTCTTTTTTTTTTGTTTCTGAATCTAAAGAGATCAGGGCACCACCAGTGCAGGCAGCACCTAGTGTTAGTCTTGGTATAAAGTTATACTCCACCTAGATCAAAATGAGTTGAGGCCAATAGCCTCCCAACGCAAGCAGCAGCTTGTCCTCTGCCATCGTCCTGCTACCGTGCTCAGCTTTTGTCCAAAGCTCTTCAGCTTTTTTATACCACAACGCAGGAACATATGGCTGCTTCAAACTTTTTGTTCTCTTCAAGAGAACATGACATCCTGCGAGGCTAATGTTCTTGATGATTTGGACACTGAATGCATAGGTGAAAGTTGGGGTAGTACTCCACGGTGGAGCGTTGGGCATGGCACTGTGACTGCAGAGCAACATTTATTAAAGTGGACTACAGAATAACAATCAAAGTTGAAGACCCATCCAGGAAGCTAAAACATTTATTTACATGAAAAAATACCAAAACTTCTTCGTACCTAATAAAAGCATTAGATCCCCAATCAAATTAAACCTAGACGTACCACCAGTTCCCGTTTGCAGAGGAACCGCGACAAATATACACAGTTACACACAACGTCAAAATTTCTGTTGGAGACTACCGCGAAGCATCGAAGTCGAGTCTTTTTTTTACAACAAAGTCGAGTCTTTTATTGTGGCCACATCAGTTACGGCGCATAAATCCGTTTACGTCTGCTCGGTCACTGACCAATTAGGTGCATTGATTCTAGGGTTCTTCCATTCCATACACCTCACAAGTACACCAAAATCTTAAGGAAACTAGACTGCAATAGCTCGAGTCGGGAGATCCCCGCGGACCTCAAGAACAAATACGCCGCACGATTTCTCGGATTGGTTAAGAAACCACAAGAAATGGACCCAGAAAAAAGAGTGAAAAATAGGGCCTAGGTGACAGGGTGGCGGGGTGTGAGATAGAGGGGGGGGGAGAGGGAGAGTGCCGACCTTGCAAGCGAAGCCGCTGGCGGAGGCGTGGATACCGGGGCGGTGGCTGGTGCCGGCGTCAGGGGCGAATCCACGTTGGCTTTCCCTGGTGCACGTGCACCATGGTAAAATAAAAGTTTGCTAATATCTACCTTAAATTTTCCATGTATTTCCTTTGAAATTGTACACATTCCTTTATGTTTGATAGAGTGTGCACCAGGGTTGGTTTTGAGCTGGCTTCGCCCCTGGCCGGTGTTGTCAGCGACTGAGCTCCCTTCCTTTCCCTTCCTCTCTTTTCCTCCGTTTGGTTCTGTGGTTATGGGCCCGTTTCGGCTTTATGGGAGTCCATCAACCCTCTTTCGAGTGGGCTGCCCAGTCGGGCTTCCAACTAGCCCAACAGAAAGGTTCAATTTTGAATGGTGCATTTTGGAAGGAGTTTCCATAGTTTTAGACCCCAATTTATTATTACGTATTTCCCTAATCTTGATCTGGCCTTTGAAAATGGATTTATATTCTTTTTTATTATATTATTAGAATTCATATTTGACTTCGGCCAGCTTCAATCGCATTTGACAGTTTGGCTGTAGTTTGAAATGTCAGGACAAAATGTAAGTAGTTATATCACTTATCAGCAGCCACGTTTACCATCCAAAGCAAGACGGGGAATAGTGGTGGCTTTCAATTTCAACATGAAAAAGAAGATCCCATAACCCACATATTGGAGAAAATTACACGACATAACTGAATTAAATGTTGCACTACCGTACCATCTAAGCACAAATGTCAAAGGCGCACATATAGAAAGGGCAGATATAGAACAACATTGCTAGGAGGGCTTTTTCATCTTGTATTCTAAATGTAGTCTGTTTTTTAAGAGCTTCCATGACCAAAAATTTATATGTGTTCGATTAGGAGGGTATACATGCTACAAGCAATGATAAGAACTCGAGCCCATACGCGCAGATGCTATATCCGCCCCTGCATATAGGGTATGACCCAAGTGAGAGTGGACGACAAACAAAAGTCATGGACATGCCAGAGAGAGCCTAAACTTCACAGAAGCTAACATTTTTTTACGATCACCCCAAATGACATTGTATGTTCTCATTGTTTCATGCTAAACTTTGTTGGAACATGCTTAGCAGTTTTTCATTAAGGAGTGAAGAGGTTTGCAGCGATCAAACAACAATAAAGAGTATACATCAGCAATTCACAACAAAAGAACGGCCTATAACTCATGACACAACTATACCAAAGGCAACTGCGTGATGTACAAGCAAAGCACCGGTCAAAGACTAAACCTACAAACATACTAGACCTCCAGATATAGGACGCCACAACCACCAAGGCAAAGACACATCAAGGATATGAGAATGTGTGATAAAAGAGCTAGCCCCATGACTCCTTGGTCGAGCGCATCTCTTGTTTGATTTCTGTTTTGATTGAGCACAACGAGAAGAAAGTCTTGGAAAACCTTATGCTAAAATTCCTTGTTTTCTTTCCCTTTTGGTTTTGTCGTTTTGGATTGGTTTGTTAAATGTGGGAAAGTTTGCTTACAAACACATGACTCAACCGTTGCAAACTTATTAGCATTATATTGTACCTACCATTAAATTTGTGCCGCATGTCAACTAGTGGAATGTAAAGGGAATCTGTTGTGTAGTGAACTAGTGGTGGTTATACATTTCATATTTGGCAGGAAACATCAATCCTATGACATATGAAAGACCCCAACCCTACTACTAACTTATCTCTCAACCAAGCCCTTTGATCACATGTTGTTGCTTGTTGGTTGCATGGTGGGGACAAGATATCATAATGTTGTTGGCATTTGTCAAATAGAACCACTCTCGTAGGCACCATAAAAGCTAGGAGGCAACAGAAGCAAGAGAAATTAGGAAGAGGATGTCACCCTGCCATAGACTATGAAACCCTTAGCAATCACCCATCGTGCCTCATGCTATCACGAACCATTGTACCCTTGCGCCTCAGCACCAATGCGCGTGGTTGTGGCATGAGGCACACCACAAAACCTCAATTATCGTGACATCATCTATGGGTAATAGATTCATTCAGCATCTTCTAATATCTCAACTCATTTGGCAAGTAGCATGGCATATCTTCGGACTATCTGAACAAATGCAGTAGGCATAAGTGGTGTAATGAGTATGGAAATATATATAATAACTAGAGCATGGGAATATATATAACAAGTAGGTGAGCAGAGTTGCTTGGATCAACAACGCGGTATGTGTGATTTTGGAAGTTTTAACTCATGAGCTATGAAGTAAGGGCTGCATGAAGAAATTCATATGCTCATGTAGTTAGGGTGATACTAATGAAAGTAATAAAGCAAATGTTGGCTAAGGACTAGATTAACAAGTCTAATGGAATTAATCTACCTAAACCAGCATGACATCTAATTGAGATATGGTTCACCTATGACATTTCAAAAGTCATAGCTACGCTTCTTATCCCAACTCCATAGATGATTGAATAATATATGGGCCCAAACTAATCCAGTTCTAGTAATAATAGGACTAGACTGTTCTGATGCACAAGACAACTCTCAATCTCATATTGTCAGATGTCTAATCTGCTTCAACATGAAATTTCACTTCATTAGTAAATTTCACATCAAATTAGAGTTCAAACCATGAGAACTTCAAACATAAATTTCATATGGAATCGCTCGATATTATACTTCTGCACTGGAGCTGGGCACCATAGTCTAACGCTTGGAGGACAAAGACACTAGATTGTCGCCAAGTAGAAGCCAAAAGTGGAACACGAAGAGTCAGGGTAGCCAGCTCAGTCAGCGTCAGAATAGGCAGTGATAGACGACACAGTGCCACTACAAAAGGTAAAGCCTGATGTCTAGGGTGCCCTTCACATAACACAATATGGCAGTGGGCAGTAAACACTAGATTCCCAAAAGGCATTTTTTTGGCAAAGCTCTGCATGTCAAACGAAAAAAAAATCTCTTGGAGCAGAATTGACTAACACATGATAATAAACAAAACATTAGGCATATACATGGTATACAAATTAAATTGTATGAACATATTAATGTAGCCGAAATATAATTATAACAAATATAACAAAACATTAGTACATATAAAGCAAATATTTTGGCTTTTGAATATTTAAGCATATATATTCAATTCAATAACAGAAATATATTGTTGTGGACACAACGTATGATTATGGCTCCTTGTCACAAAATGATTAGGATATTGAAATACATAATAAAAACCTGAAGATTATGCCAGAAACATGATTTCAAATGTATAATCAATTATATTTGGAGAAACATATCATGGCACATGTATTAACAGCATATATAGAGGTGAGATCAGGCGCCCTGTTCGTTTGGGCTGGTTTGGCTTATAAGCCATGGCTGAAAGTACTGTTAGCTGGTTTTGTGTGAGAAAAAAAATACTATTCGTTGGCTGATAAGTCATGGCTTATAAGCCAAATACGACCAAACGAACAGGCTGAGGAGCAGTTAGAATATAGCTATTGGAATATAGTGAATAGCAACATTTCCTTTTGAAGCCGTTGGAAAAACAGAGTTGATTCAAATATAAATAGTCATTAGAATATTGTCGTTTGAGAAATAGTATAGCATTAATTTGGTAACACAATTTACATATAAAACAGTTGGCTTGCTAGTTATAAGTTATTAATAAAATATAGGCAATATAAAAGTAAGAGGCAAACACGAGGAATTGATCGTAGTGCGTAGAGAAGTAGATGTTCAAATAAATTTAGATGGAGCTAACTTGGGATAAGGTGATGCATCCCGTTCTTCTGGTAACCAAAGGCCAAAGAAGGCTCAATTCGTCTATGAAACCCTAATTTGGCTGCCATGAACATGTCGCTCTCCATAGATTTAGCCTTTAGCCGAGATGAAAGAAAGAGCCTAATAAAGGATGCTGAGAGAGGTAGAGGTAGAAGACGAAGATGACTTGATGATAATAGTGAAGAGATAAGGGTACAATGCACCAAAAAATATATAAATAAAAAAGATGCTAAATAATGGAAGTGACAAACAGTACGTCATGTGTAAAGGGGTTAAAAATGGATGCTAACCAGTCTATTAAAAAGCAATATCTTCTGTGGTTCCTGTGATATGAATTCCTGCATTCCAAACACATCTTTCCTTCTATTCTATGGTCCTATTCGCTTTGCTGAAAACCATGGCTGAAAGTACTGTTCGTTGATTTGTTGTGAGAGAAAAACATTGTTCGTTCGCCGGCTCATAAGACAAACAAAACAAGGCCATAGATGTTTTTCCAATCATGTGTTCTACTACTACACTCTCTTTCCATTCATGAATTTCCCCCTTTTCTCTGTAATCTATTGATCCATTCCAAACAAGGCTTTAATTTTTTTAGGGGACCAAACAAGGCTTTAATAAACAGCTAGAATTCGTTCTTTATGGGCGTCAAAGATTTTGGTACAGATTCTTCGCTCTCATGATGGGCTGGCTCACTTGATATTATTTTGTTCATTTTGGAATATTTTCGCGAACGGGCCCTAAATCAAATTCACCTTCCTGCATGGGACTTTAATTTTTTTTTAGCAAAACATGGGACTTTAATTTCATGCAGATAGGCTCCAGCTCTAAGGCCTATCATACCCATGGACCCAACCAGCCTAGCGCTTCAACTGGGCCGAAACCGTTGACGGGCTTTAAGGGCCCTCCCTCGCCTCGACGAGATCGACGCATCGCTTCAGAATTCAGACTTCGAGTGTTCCGCTCCTCTCGTCTCCTCGCCGCCGGCTCGCGCGACCATGCGGCGGAGCCCATGGCCGGCCGCCGCCGCAGCAGCCGAGGATCACGTCGGGCGCCGGCCCCATCGACAGACGAACCCGCACTGCAGGATCCCGCCGATCTCGGGCCCGTACTCCCTCCATTTCCCAAACCCTCGATGCATTGTTTGTTTGTCTTTGGTTGGATGGATATGGAGCCGAATCGGAGCAAATGGAGAACCCATGCATGTCACGTGTATGAGACAATGGACTCTCATGCATGGCCTCCTGTTAGATGCTGTGATCTTCTGTTAGTTGGTGTTTTAAGGGTCATCCTCGATCCATCATGGCATTCAGTTTCTAATAAACATTATTCAGTATCCTTTTACAGTTCAGTTCAGAAACACAAATGTACGTGCTGAAGGCAAGAAGGGCACTAGAGACACCCTTCTAGAGTGTTTCAAATACCACCTGGAGTGCAGAGCGTTTCAGTTGTAGCTGCTCCTCGATCAAATACCACCTGGAGTGATCCTTGCTGGTCTCGCGAGTACTAGTAGTGATCTGCTGTTAGTTAGGACATGGTCATCACTAATCTCTAGATTATAACCTGTCAGAGAAAAAAAGTCGAGCCTGCCATTGTGCTCTCGGTCTAGTAAAAGAGTGTAGATGTTAAACCTCTGATACATCGCACATAGGACATATGGGGTTAATTTTGGCACTGCAGGTTGCTTATGTAGTTGTTTGTTATGGTATTTTGGGATCTACCGAATAGTGGGAGATCGATTAATTTCTGCACTACATTGTGATTGGGCTTGCTCTGAATCCTGCACTTGGTGTGTTATAAAAACCTTTTATGTTCTGTTGCTTCATGCTATTCATCTTGAGGACTTACATATGAAGCAAATTTAAATACCCCTTTGTTGTGATTCTAAAAATATTACTAATGTAAGTTTAGTGTGTTGATTGTTAGATAATCCACTGTTACCTTGTGTAAACACAGCAAGGGAAGACGGCGCCGAAAAGGGCTCCCTGCTGTGATACTGTAGCCGCTGCAGGTGCGGGCGCCGCATGGCTCACCTGCAGCACTGTAGGCACATGCAGTGGCCGGCGCAGAGTCAGCCCTGTATGTTATGTAGTCACTGTTACAGCAGGGCAGCTGTACTGGGACTAGAAGGATAGAGTTGTATAAATAGGCTACCACGGCAACTCAGTAAAGAGAGTTTAGATTTGCCATCTCATGAACAGGGCTCCGGCCAACGCTGGTGTCTCTGCCGTGTGTGTATGCTCTGTTCTCCCTTCTTCTTCAAGCTCTAGCTATAGTGTGTGTGGTCGGACAACGTTTGTTCGTGGTCGGCACGGCTAGTGGGTGCTCGGCAACACTAGCGGATGCTCGGCAAGATCGGTTGAGTGGGAAACTTCTGTGAGCCGGTGATCCTGTGGGCCAACATTGATATGCGTCCTATTATGCTGGTAGTTCAACAAAATGGAAGGAAATCATTGTTTTCCTTAGTGTATAGAAAGATCTTGTTACATTTCTAACAGTTTATCACAGTGCTCTCTGTTTTCTTTCTTCTGATCAACATGTATTGAATTCCTTGTGTTTGACAGGAAAAATGATGTTGCAAAAAGGCCATCTAAGAAGCCCTGCCATGCCTCGAGTAAGAGCTGTACATCCTCTGTCGTATCCAGCCCCAATGTTTGGGCAGATCTCCTGGACTGTCTGCTTCACCAAATTATTGCTCTCCTTAGCTCATCCAATGACATAATTGCTTTTGCTGCAACCTGCCGCTCTTGGCGTGCTGCATTCACATCCTTCCCATCTACATTGAGTTGCAATGTCCCACCTCTCTGCCTGCAATCTCACATCCATTATCCTCATCGCGGCCACAGCCGCATCAAGTACAGTCTTCTATACAATTGTGAGTGGCAGCTCACCGATCCTCCTCCTGTCGCTTGTCGCCACCCCACAACCATCCAAACCGCATGCACTATTTGGGTTGCTCATATGGTAATCTTATATTCTCCAACTCGAATCAGTGCCTCCTTGTAGATGTTTTTGGTTTTACTACCATGAGGCCTCCCAAATTGAAATCGACAGGCAAGCATGAGATCTACTACGGAATCCTTGATGGTTCCCTCAAGTCACCCAACTCACATCTCTTCCTTTGCTCAGGGTCATCCATTTTCCAGTGGCAAGTTGGGTCTAACTCTTGGTTGGAGCATCCTCTGGATATCCCAAGCATCTTTCGAATCGTGTTTTTTAAAGGCGAGATGTTTGCCAGGGATCACTTGGATGGGCTCCACACCATTCGCTTGGCACCTCAACTAAGCATAGATCAAGTAGATATTGACTGGACAGAGTACTGGAGAGAAGATAGTGTTGTGGACCGCGCTGTGATGTCTTGGCTGGTGGTATGTGGTGACATGTTTCTCATGGTTGACCTCTCAATGAGCACTGATAGGCCTACTGTCTTCTTTAGAGTTTTCAGGCTTGATTTCTCCATCGTACCACCTAAGTGGGTGAAGGTGGAGAATTTGGGAAACCATGCCATCTTTGTAAGCTTTGATCAATGGAACCCGGCATTTTGCTGCACGGACCCTGAAAGATGGAGAGGAAAGAGTAACTGTGTCTATGTTGCCACACAGTCTAAGAAGAATGATAAACCTTGGACTGTGGTCGAGCTTGGTCAGGCAGTGTCTGGTAGAAATCGGAGGCCCGTTGTGTATCCTGATGCTTATCCCTATGGCAATCCCGGTCGACCAGATAACCTTTGGGTGTTTCCTAGTTTGGTTTATGATGTTGGGCTGTGAGCATCTTTTGTTTTCCTGGAGTTTTAGCTAAGTCATTTTGATGTAATATTTTCTTGACTTGGCATGCCATGTTCTCGTGTTCAAACAAGTTAAATGTACTATAATCCAGTGCAAATTGTAAGCCTAGCCATAGTCCTAGTTTTTTCTGCGTTGAACATTTGAGCATTGATGTTGCTCGGCTTGCAGGTCTTTCTAGATATATACTCCATCCGGTCTAGTTTATAAGGCATCTTTCTGACATGTCATGTCTCCTAAATTACTCTAATTATTTATTTAAACTTTTGATTATTTGATATTAGATTTAATTACAAATCTAACAGTATCAAGTTTGTAATACAATAGTTAAAAGTTGTTAGCCAAATTATTGGTCACAATTATAAAGTTTGACGTTTGACCTACCTGAAATGTCTAGTAAACTGGACTAGAGGGAGGAATGCGTACTAGTGGATATACTAGTGAACTGAAATGTCTTGTAAGCTGAAATTAAACTGAACCTGTCAGTGTCAGTCCACACCAAGTTCAGCTTAAAATAGCTTGCCGGACGACGACGATATTATATATGCTATTGATGCAGACCAAGTTCAGCTTTGTGATGCTGCCTGAAATTAAACTGAACTTGTAAGTGCACACCAAGTTCAGCTTAAAATAGTTGTCTGCCTGACGACAACGATATTATATGCTGTTGACCCCCCCCCCCCAACACACACACACACACACCACCGCAGTCAATGTAGGAAAATAATACATCATGGGATGGGACTGCAGTACATTTCAAAAGGAAAACAATAGGACCAAGAAATGGAGAGCTAGCCTGGAGCTCTGTGTGCTAACTAAATTACCTTCCGAAGAAACTAAGGGTATGCAATACATTCTTTCATCAGAAGAAATTATGGAGATTAGCTTCAGAAAGGGTATGCAATACATTTTTCCGTGAGTCGCAAGAACGACCAATCATCAGCCTGTTCGGCAGCCATGAATTGGCTGGTTGGAGTTGGTGCTGAACCAGCCAGCCAAGCAGCAGCATCCAGCCAGCCCCCAGCCATTTCAAATCGGTTGAATAGCCATTTCAAATTCAAACACAAAAAAAGGCGCCAACAACAATGGCCATTCATAAACAGTCCACTTCTAGTTCTTACCAAACAGTTCATCAACCTTCACTGGTCCTTACATATAACCAACAAATGACAGTCCATTTGTCCAATCCATACAACAAAAGAATACAACATATACTAGGGTTAACAAACTAGGCATATATGCAACATATACAAAAATTCTGGACTTCATGAAGCCACTAACCAAACTGCACACATACGTGCAATCTGCAGCTGCACATACAGCGCCTACCTTCATCCTACTCCTGCGATCAGTACCAATTGTCACACATAATGCATTCAGTAAATACCTAACTTAAATGGAAGTACTCAAGTAGCTTCATTACATCACCTTTCCTCAATCATATTCCAGTCTAGACAACAGTTGATATCAACTCCCTTACTGCAACTGTTTGTGTTCCACGATTTAGATCCACCCACTCCGACAGCTCATACGACAGTGCATTAGATCCATACTTACGCAGCCACAAATAATTATCCATTGCAAAGCATGATATGATAATCATTGCAAAGCACGACCAATCAATTAATGTAATTTCTGGGACCCACCATCTCCTACTACCAAAGTTTACTAAACATGCTCAAATCAGAAATTGACATCAAATTGAATGCAGATGGCGCTTCAACTAGAATGCTCATAGTACTCCACACATCCAAGTGAACATAGTTCTCAACAACGATCTTTATTACAACGAACAAAAAGAACATAACGCTGACAAGGTACATAAACAACTCAACATGCTCATGCTGGAAAACTAAAACAACTAAAGAAGCCGCAGGGGGAAGTATGCTGCTGATCACTTGGACTTGGAGAAAACAAAGTCCCACGAGACATTCACCCAGTTCAGCCGGCCCTCTTTTGTTTCCAAATCAAGAAAAGGCCGACGATGGAGCCTGTTGTTGCAAAGATTAAGGGCTTGGAAAGTCTACATCACTCTCGCTGTAACCATCTTGCTTCAAGATCTGATTGACTTGGGCCATCTCCTCGGCATCAGTGGCTTGATGGGCCTTATGCGCCCTAGTATCCCTGATAATGTCGCTTAGGTCATTAAGGCAGTCATCAAGGGTTGGAGTCCTCCTACTCTTCTTACTATGAGGACTGTTAAAGGAATGGTCCCTAGTGACTCTCTTGGAGGACTGACCAACACTACGTGGTTGTACGAGCTCGGTCGGACAAGGCTTGAGGAGTCTAAGGACTTGCACTACTGGGTGTACGGTCAGGTTGATGTCCCCCTATAGATACCAACTCGCCCCTGTCACATGGGGTGCATCCCAAAATCAAGATCAGTTGCTCACAACATTGTGGACATCTGAACCTCTCACGAGCGGTTTGGCTACTTTCCTGCACGTGATCTAGGGATGACCATGTTAGTAGTCAGTGCGAACCTAAATGCTAATAAGAGTCAACGAAAAGTGTGTAGTTAGTACCCCAGTGCCTGCGGCATACCAACCGGGGTCAGTTGTCACCTCTCTAGTATGCAGGTCACGGCCTAGCCCAATATGGATCTGACCATCGCGCCAATTGAAATACACCCTTTTCAGCTCGTTGTACTTGTTCTGGAGCTATTTCTTGTTGTACCCGAGCCTTGTGGCCTAGTTAAAGGCACAATGGACATTTGTCCACCCGATAGGGGTTGGGGTATTCTTGCCCCAGTGACATAGGTTTTTCTGCTGAGTGATTAGCTCAAGAAACAATGAGCAGGTTCTATCATCCTAGCTAGCACGATCACGGTTCATCTGATGCAATGTTCGACATTCCAATGTATTATGTGTTAAGTAATCTACTGCTCCCCTTGTGTGAACGCACGGCAGGGACAGGCGGCGCCGAAAAGGGCTCCCTGCTGTTGCACTGTAGCAGCTGCAGGGGTAGGCGCCGAATGGCTCACCCGCCGCACTATAGCCACAGCAGGAGCAGGTGCCAAAGTCAGCCCTGCCGTCACATCTAGTCACTGTAACAACATGGCAGCCTGACATGTCTATACTAGAATTAGATGGATAGAGTTGTATATATAGTTTGCCACTGTAACTCAGTAAGGAGAGTGTAACACCCCTGGTGTTAGTCTTGCCTAATTGCACTTGCATTTCATGATCATGAGCATCATTCATCCATTCATGAGCATATATCACTTGAAACATGGGAAACATGACTTTGAAACAAGAGTATCATTTCGATTGTTTTTCATCGTTCCAGTACCTTTAGTGCTTAATTATTGTACGACCAATGTGTGGTATGGCTAAATACATTATTAAACATCTTAACTATGCTTAGAAAGTCATTAGGAACAATGTTCATGTTGATCATTTTGCCTGATTAAGATTTCAAATCATGGTTTGACTTGTTTTGACCCTAGGACTTTTTGGTTTGATTGTTCAAAAAGTGCCACTTAGAATGTTTGCATGTCTGAGCAACCTAAAACAAAGTTGTAGCAAATTATATGTGGAACAAAAAGTATTTTGTGACCAAGTCATGAAAATGTGCACAACATGCTCAAAATGGTCCCACAAGTCAGAATTTGGGTTGATTTCAACACTTAGCAATTTCTAAGTATAAATTCCAGTTTTCAGTTTCTTGAACACGACTTTGACATGATTTTACTCTCTGTACTTTGCGAATTAGACAGTGATCTTTAAATGAGTTTTGTAGCTGGCATGTAGGTGTACAACTTTTGTTTTGATTTCTTTCGCTAACACACAACGGATTAGGAGATCGAGCATCATCTTTTGGCGCTGTCAGTCAGCCCTTTCGTTCTCTGAATCGCTGCTACAGTGCCCGATCGGTTCAGAGGAACACCGCCACGTGGATGCCGCGCGTCGTCGTTCTTCTGCTCGCGCAGGCCACGCACCGCGGCCGTTCTGGCACCGCTGGCCTCGCCTTAAGCCCTCGCGCGCCTGCCCGACCAGTTCACCCGCTCGTTTTTCATTTCCTTCGCCGCAGCGCTCTCTCGCTGCAGCAGCGCGCCGGCTCCTCCATTGACGCCGAGCAAGCGCCGTCGCCCAGCGCGCTCACCGCCGTGAAATCGCCACCTCCAGTTAGCGCTCAGCTCCGCCTTCACCTCCCCTAGCTATTCCATCTCGCCGTCGAGCCGGAGTACCCGAGGTAGTGGCCCCAATTGAGTTTCCGCCGCCACCACAACTCGCCGGAGTTGGAGCTCACCGTGGCTAGCACAGCACAGCTCCTCTCTTCCTTCCCTAGCTCCCGCATTATCTTCTCCGTCGCGCACTATTACTCGGGTGATGATGTCACCGTCCCCGCCGGCCCAGTCTGGCCGGAACGCGGCAGCGCACCGCCGTGCGCCATGGCCGAGCCGCCGAGCTCCGTGGCTGGGGTGCTTAGGGGTCAGTAGGGAGCGAGGTTAGAGTACCAATAGACGCGGTTCATCACGTAGGCCACGCCGGTGCCGTCGGTTTCGTCGGGGAGATCACCGTCGGCGAGCTCGACCACCGCCGCGCCGACGTGTGCCGTCTCCCCTGTTCTGTGGCAATGACACGGGGGTCCCGCGCGTCAGTCGCCGAGCCAAAGAGGGAGCCAGGCTTGGGCTACGCTGTGTCGTGGGCCGTCGGATCTTTTCGGGCCGGCCCAGTATTGCGTGAAGGAATTGTTTTCATTTATTCTTTATTATTTGAAATCTGAAATAGTTTGAAAAATGTTTGGTTGCTCAAATTTGCTCCAAATTTGTTGAAACAAATTTTTCTAGGTTCCTTATCACCAGATCTACTTGGGAAAATTTTTGCATGTCATTTTTGGGATACTTTTCTGTAGTAATTTATTTAATCATGGATATTGCTGATAACTTGAAAAATATGTGGAAAAATCTATAGTCTGCAGAAAAATATGATTTCAAGTTTGTTCATCTTCTTATGTCATGTACTTCCTAAGAAAAATATGTTTCATGCATGTGCTGTGGGAAAATTGTGAGGTGTAGTTCAAGTCCCTTTTATAGCTGATTTTTGTTATTTTTGCTAGAGAGCAAACTTTGTATAAAACATGCATGTGATAATTTTTGTACAGTCATTATATGCTATGAAGAACCTAGGAAAAATATTAATTCTGTTGTTTGACACTTTTCATAGTACAAAGTAATTTCATGCTCATTTTTATGCTATAGCTTGTCATTTTTGTGTAGGATAGTTTACTTATCCAAATGCCATGAAATTTTTATGGTAGTCTGTTTAGGGTAGTATTATGCTACTGTAATTTTCTCAGATTTTTAGGAGCATCAGAAATATATGTTGCTATTCAAACCTATTATTAATTAGGGTTTAAGCAAGTGTTGTTTTAAGTGTGATTAAGAAATTAGTAAAGCTTTGGTGTATCTTTGAAGCATTTCATAAGATATGTTAACTTAACATATTAGTAGTAGAAGAGAATGCAGTAGATGACATGTGCTTGTAGTATAGTTTCTTGGATGATGTTGACTACCTTGCATTTAAACATATCCATTGCATTCATCTCCTTCAATGCACCGTTTGCATAATCACTTACGCGCATACATCATACAGGATCGCAAACCGAGAACCCAGTCGTCATACCCGAGGAGCCCGAGGAGCAGCTCGAGGTGCAGCAGCAGGAAGTGCCAGAAGCCGACGAGGAGGACGTTGAGGAACTTCCGGAGTGCCCCGATCACCGTCCGAGCTCCTTCGAGAGAGGCAAGCCCCGGAGCATTTTTCTCCCGGTTTGCAATGATTTAATTAAATGCTTTACTTTAATTGATGCATTACGTTCAGGAGTTGTTTGCAACCGTTGCTGCATTATACCTTGCTTACCTTTGTTATACTATATCCTTGTTACCCTGGTATCCGCAGTCGAGTCAATGCTTAGCTGGCTTAGACCGGTAGAAGTCGGGTGATTTCCTGTCACCTGCGAGCTATAGGTGGTTACCTGGATCTGCTTGGATGACTATGAAGTCATGGTATAACTAAGTGTTAAATGAAGTTGAGACCGGACGGAGACTTGCAGTGTTTTGGACTGTAGTGTTTTCCGTCTGTGTCGATTAAGGACCGGCCGTTGTTGGGCCTCGAGTCATGTTGAACGCATGCCTTACATTTAGCTGGCCGGATAAAGTACCTTCCGACCGCGAAGCTGAGAGGTTTTTCGGGCCGAGTAAATTGCCCGCAGCGCACTGTGCCGAAGCAGGTGTGGTAGGACACGGGGGCGGGATGATAAGGCCAAAGTGCAGTCGGTCGGCCCCCGGGTACATGTGGTTCCTGGCAAACTCGAGATTCCTGGAAAGTTGACTCGGTGATCAATATCTCACTTTAGCGGGTGAGTGAGATTTGTGTAAGGAACAAATCACCAGCTGGTTAGGAATCGATTCGAATCGCCATCGCTCCTGGATAGTGAGCACTTGACTTGAGTTACTTCATCGTAGTAAATGTTATGGAACACTTGGACAGTTATAGTGAATATGACTGTATGGAAGTTGTTTAATGATCATTGGTTATCATTATCTGCTTAATCACATGTTTACTCTAGTATAGGTGCAATTCTAGTTGACAGGTTAATAATAATTAACTTGGCAATAATGCTTTTAGAAAGGTTCTTGAAATGCTAAAATTGCTTCTTTTTGCAAATGAGTCAGCTACCCTACTATAAAGCCCTTCATAATCCTTGGTGTCAATTATTTTCGGTTATGTCGGGTAAGTCTGGCTGAGTACCTTCTCGTACTCAGGGTTTTATTCCCACTTGTTGCAGATGGGCAGATGTATTACGGCTACTGTATCAACTGCCTGTATCCTGCGATGGGTGATGCTTAGGACCATGGGCATGGTCATTTCTTACGTCTCATCTGATGCTTTTGTTGGAGATGATCATTCGCTGGCACTATATTTAAACTCCGCGTGAGTGTGTGTGTGGTTTGAACAAATGACTTCCGCTACTTTTATTTCGAACTGGTTTGTAATAACTATGTTGAAACTCTGATGTATATGAGATTGCGAACTTTTATGTAATATGTGATGGTGACCGCTAAACTTATTACGATCATGGCTGGGACACGAGTTGGTTTGAAATCCTTCGTGATTTCACGGACTACCGAGTTATACGGGCTTAAGTTTGCTCAATCGTCTGCTCTGGTGGATGATTTTCTTACTTAATTTCATATAATTGGTCGGTTCTGTTACAGAGAGCGAGTTTAGTTTTGCCATCTACTCTGCAGAGCTCTGGCCAATGCCGGTGCTTGTGCTGTGTGTGTACTCTGTTGTCCCTCCCTTCTTTTACCTCTAGCCATAGTGTGTGGTCGAACAACGATAGTCGTGGTCGGCAACGTTGGTGAGTGGTCGACTCACCCGTGCCGGTGATCCTGTGGGCTAACATTATGTACATGGATGCTATGGAAATAGAAAAAAGATGTTCCTAGCATTACGCAAAGAAGGGATTGGGCGAAGGAAAAGGGAACATGCCTTTCCAAAATGCTTGCGGTGTTTTCAACGGAGGTTGTACTGCCTAGCTGTAGGTGGAGAGCACGACGAAGTCGACGACACTGCCAGTGTGGGCAACGTTGAGCACCAGCGGATGAAAGGTCCCTTAATTCTCTACAGCGTAAACATAGAGCATAATGTTTAGGTTCAACAAAATATAATGCATGAACAACAGGCGATAGTACTCTTAAAACCGTCTACCAAGTTGTGCATATAAACATTATAAACCATACAAGATTATTATTTGTAAACTAGGCAACAAGGACATATGAACTCAAATTTGTAGCCGCCAACAGATATACACATAGAAATAGGACGTTATCAAAATACAAATGGGGTACAAACTCAAGAAAGCAATTACAACAACTAAGTTAAAACAAATATAACAATTCGAGAGGAGAGTAAGCCAAACTCACCACTAATGGTAGCATATTTGAAAGATAGCTCAAATCAAAGGAAACGGCGTCGATGGAGGCGGGTTCGGGGTGGGAGGCGGAGCTCAATGTCACCGAGGCTGTCGACGGCGAGACTCGGCATCACGGCGTACAGAGGCGGACGGGGACCGATCCGCTGACCAACGACGGGGCCTGGCGACGCGGCGGTCACGACCGTCGAGACTCGCGCGCAGAGACGCGGACGAGCGGCGAGACTGTGGCAGAACCCTAGCCACGCAAAGCGAAGGGGAAAAGAGGAGGGAGTGAGTGGCACGCAGTGCCTGGCGTCGCTTTTTGTCTAGCCGTTCGGCTGGGGCTGGGCTAATAAGCCCAAGCACATCCGTTTTATGCCAACCCAACAGGGTGCATGTGCAGTCTGGTAACAATCCTACAATGAACCACCTAGTTATTGTCCTCAAACTGGCGTGTGCAGCCCAAGTCCAGGTCCAGTAGTTAGTTGGATTTTAATTTGTGATGCTGCCCTGAACTGAAACAGCGCACTCGCAGCTTGCCTGGCAGTTATCCTCGCCACGTAGTCATGTAGGGAAGATAGTACATCATTGAACTGCTACCTGTGTTTTTTTTCTACTGTGCTAGAGCACAATGCAAACTCAAACACATTTCATTTCAACAGGAAAACAGAAGGTCCAAGAAATGGTGGAGAGCTAGCCTGGAGCTCTGTCTGCTAAATAAATTCTTCAGCTTGCAGTCTATAGGACTTGCTCTCTGCTCAAACTCGATCAGGGCCTGCGATCAGCTCCTTCCTTGCAGTAGTAGCCCTCTCACCTTTGAGCACTTTATTTATTGGAAGATTAGCTTTACTGGAGAATACATTCTCCAATCAGACGACTTTATTTACTCACTAAGAAAGGTTTATGCGATACATTCATCAATCAGACGACTTCACCGGAGATTAATTTGCTTCAGAAAGGGTGCCGCAAGAACGACCAATCATTTGCAGATTCTGGAAACGATACTACGAGGAAGTCAGCATCATTGGAATTTCCAAAAGTAAAAAAGAGAATTCATTAAGCATGTTGATATAACGAACCTTGGTTGCAACTTTCATCTAGTCCTCACTTCTCAATCTGAAGCACTCCAGCTTACTCATTAATGCTGCAATTCTCCCTGTAGGCACCGGCTCTGCAGGCCCTGATCATAGATGATGTTATAATTTATATATGCATGTAAATGAATGTGGAATTAGAGACATTGCTGGTCAAGTGCCATGGTCCACCGTTGTCCAAGTATTATTACTATTATTATAGTCTCCTAAATTCGTATGTAGGGACCAAAAAGTGACATATTATATAAAAAAAGATGTCTATGTAAATATTAATGTGGCCGGCGTGTTGATTCCTAAACTTTGCATGTGCGTACGTATTTACCCATCTGTGTATCAATGCGTGCACTTCATGGCTCACTAGATCTTCTGTACATGGTTGAATAGATGTTCTGCACACTTCATTATTTTAAGATTTTTTATTTATCTGTAAATCGTGTCACGACTTTGTGATAACTAATACTAGAATAATAACAATCGAGCTCCGGGCCATTTATATTAAATTAGTTAAAATGAAACCAAGAAATTAAGTAGAGATTACCTTGAAGAAGATGGGGGTCTAGAGTTTTCTCCTCGAGGTGATCCAGACGTTGCTGTAGGCTCGGTGGAAGCTGCTTTATACCATCACAGAATTGAATCTCAAGAACTCTGAGAGATGAGTATACTTGATGAGGTCCATTCGGTAAGGATTGCAGGCATCCACAGTCACAAATCTGGAGTTCTTCCAGTGACGGGACCTCTCCTGACACGGAAACAAGACTGCCGCATTGCCCAATCTTCAAGGTCTTGATGGACGGAGGAAGGTTGGCAACCTCTGTCAAGCCACTGCAGTCATTTATCTCTAGAGATTCTAGGCATGGAAAGAAGCAATGGTTACTGCCGGTTGATGATGACTGCTTCGGTACTACAGATGTAGATGCTCCATCGGACATGGACTCTGGTGTGGAATCAAGCTCCACTTGCTCTGTATGAATGAATGAGATACAACACAAGTGTAAAATAAACAATGTTTTCATGGTAGTGTGACATGACAAAACTAATTTGTACATTATAGAACAGGTAATTTGGAAAGCAAAACGGCCTGGCGAGATAATTGTAAATAAGAGAAAAAAAAAAGTTTGTGATTCCGGTGTCGGATTGCTCAAGTGGAGGTATCAATTGTTCCTGGTGTTAATATAATTTGTACGTGCACGAAAGGTGTAATCCCAAAAGTTTAAAAATTTTAGGTGGCACAAGTGCACAAGTAGCTAGAGGTATCAGTGGCGTACTCTACTACAGCGAAGCATATATATCTGTATGCATGCATGGTTGACTAGATGTTGTGTACACATCATTATTATTTTATGCTTTTATTATCACTAATCGTGCCACATGTTGGGATAATTGATAAAATGATGATTAAACCAAGAGTAGCGTTTTAGGCAACAACAATCGAGATCCTCTCTCTGTTCATTTATATTAAATTAGTTAAAATGAAACCAAGAAATTAAGTAGAGATTACCTTGAAGAAGATGGGGGTCTAGAGTTTTCTCCTCGAGGTGATCCAGACGTTGCTGTAGGCTCAATACAAGCTGCTTTATACCATCGCAGCATCGAATGCTAAGAACTCTGAGAGATGAGTATACTTGATGAGGTCCATTCGGTAAGGATTCCAGGCTTTCGCAAGACCAAACATTGAGTTCTTCCAGCGACGTGACCTCTCCTGAAAGGGATACAAGACTGCCACAATACGAAATCTTCAAGGTCTTGACGGACGGAGGAAGGTTGGCAACCTCTGTCAAGCCACCGCAGCTCCATATGTCTAGAGATTGTAGGCATGGAAAGAAGCAATGATTACTGCCGGTTGATGATGACTGCTTCAGTACTACATATGTAGATGCTCCATCGGACATGGACTCTGGTTTGGAATCAAGCTCCACTTGCTCTGTATGAATGAATGAGATACAACACAAGTGTAAAATAAACAATGTTTTCATGGTAGTGTGACATGCCAAAACTAATTTGTACATTATAGAACAGGTAATTTGGCAAGCAAAACGACCTGGCGAGATAATTGTAAATAAGAGAAAAAAAAGTTTGTGATTCCGGTGTCGGATTGCACAAGTGGAGGTATCAATTGTTCCTGGTGTTAATATAATTTGTACGTGCACGAAATGTGTAATCCCAAAAGTTTAAAAAATTTAGGTGGCACAAGTGCACAAGTAGCTAGAGGAATCAGTGGCGTACTCTACTACAGCGAAGCATATATATCTGTATGCATGAATGGTTGACTAGATGTGTACACTTCATTATTATTTTAAGCTTTTATTATCACTAATCGTGCCACATCTTGGGATAATTGATAAAATGATGATTAAACCAAGAGTAGCGTTTTAGGCAACAACAATCGAGAACCTATCTCTGTTCATTTATATTAAATTAGTTAAAATGAAACCAAGAAATTAAGTAGGGATTACCTTGAAGAAGATGGGTATCTAGATCTTTCTTCTCGAGGTGATCCAGACGTTGCTGTAGGCTCGGTGGAAGCTGCTTTATACCATCACAGAATTGAATCTCAAGAACTCTGAGAGATGAGTATACTTGATGAGGTCCATTCGGTAAGGATTGCAGGCATCCACAGTAACCAATCTGGAGTTTTTCCAGTGACGGGACCTCTCCTGACACGGAAACAAGACTGCCGCAGTGCCAAATCTTCAAGGTCTTGATGGACGGAGGAAGGTTGGCAACCTCTGTCAAGCCACCGCAGCTCCATATGTCTAGAGATTGTAGGCATGGAAAGAAGCAATGATTACTGCCGGTTGATGATGACTGCTTCAGTACTACATCTGTAGATGCTCCATCGGACATGGACTCTGGTTTGGAATCAAGCTCCACTTGCTCTGTATGAATGAATGAGATACAACACAAGTGTAAAATAAACAATGTTTTCATGGTAGTGTGACATGCCAAAACTAATTTGTACATTATAGAACAGGTAATTTGGCAAGCAAAACGGCCTGGCGAGATAATTGTAAATAAGAGCAAAAAAAATTTGTGATTCCGGTGTCGGATTGCACAAGTGGAGGTATCAATTGTTCCTGGTGTTAATATAATTTGTACGTGCACGAAATGTGTAATCCCAAAAGTTTAAAAAATTTAGGTGGCACAAGTGCACAAGTAGCTAGAGGTATCAGTGGCGTACTCTACTACAGCGAAGCATATATCTGTATGCATGCTTGGTTGACTAGGTGTTGTGTACACTTCATTATTATTTTAAGCTTTTATTATCACTAATCGTGCCACATGTTGGGATAATTGATAAAATGATGATTAAACCAAGAGTAGCGTTTTAGGCAACAACAATCGTGATCCTCTCTCTGTTCATTTATATTAAATTAGTTAAAATGAAACCAAGAAATTAAGTAGAGATTACCTTGAAGAAGATGGGGGTCTAGATTTTTCTTCTCGAGGTGACCCAAACATTGCTGTAGGCTCGATAGAAGCTGCTTTATACCATCACAGCATCCAATGCTAAGAATTCTGAGAGATGAGTATACTTGATGAGGTCCATTCGGTAAGGATTCCAGGCTTCGGCAAGACCAAACATTGAGTTGTTCCAGCGACGTGACCTCTCCTGACACGGAAACAAGACTGCCGCATTGCCAAATCTTCAAGTTCTTGATGGACGGAGGAAGGTTGGCAACCTCTGTCAAGCCATGACACCATTTTATCTCTAGAGATTCTAGGCATGGAAAGAAGCAATGATTACTGCTGGCTGATGATGATGACACCGGCTTCAGTACTACAGCTGTAGACACCGTGGATTCATCCTCATTGCTGGACGAGGACGACCCTGCAGCAATCAATGATGATGACGTTTCCAGGCCCGTCGTGTCCTGCTGCTCACCGAATGCAATGGATTTGAGACTTGTGCACTGCTCAATACGTAACGTCTTGAGAGATGTCGATAGGTTTGGGACCTGTACCAAAGATCCACAGCCACGTATCACTAGGGACTCCAGACGTGGCAGGAGGGTTCCACTCCATTGTACGAGAGCAGATTGCTCATGAGAAGCTTCATCTTCCGTGAGTCCTGTCAGTTTGCTGCACCATACAATCTCTAACGTCCTCAAGGATACTAGGCCCTGGAACAATTTCTCTGGCCAGTAGACTAGAGCATCGCACTGAGCAATTTTCAAAGTTGCTAGCTGTCCAAAACATTTCCGTAGCGCCAGTGCACTCGAGCCAGAGAAGAAAAGGTCACACCCTCTTAAGCACAGATCTCCCAGGGGGGATGCTTGCTGTCTACAGTTGGATAGTTCTACTTTTCTTAGCTTCGGTGCTTCAGGAAAAGTAGTCAACTCTGGGCAACCAAAAACTTCTAGTTGCTCAAGCCAAGGAAATGTTACTTGTTCTCCTAAAGATCCTTGGACCGCCTCCCATCTGTGAAACTTGTCCAGACCACTTAACCACATTCCCTTCAATGCTGGAAACGGAGAGCGGCACTCAGCGCCATCTCTACCGGATGATTTTTTAATCACCGACGCTTTTGGTAATGCTAAGAGCTTTTGACAAAGCACGATCCTTAGATTCTCAACCTCAGGAAATAATATCTGCTCCTCTCCTTGCACCTCATTCCTATCCCACCACATCGTAAAATTTGGCATATTATACAAGGCCATCATCTTCAGTTTCTGAAACTTGGACGGGGCACCACCGCTGAACAAGCAATGTAAATTTCGCAGGTTGCTCAGGTGAAGAAACTGGAGGGACGGTAACTGCCAGAGTGCAGGAAGCTTCTCGAGATTTTGGCAATTTTTTAACTTGAGCTCCACCATGCCTTGCAGCTCAAGCATCCATGTTGGAATACCATTGCTACTGCAGCAATAGATCCTCAGAGCCTTTAGCCCATCATGAGGTCGGAGGCCTTCCAGCACCTCCTTATGTGCCTCCTTTTCATTATCGTCAGACCATCTTAATGTTAGTTCTTCCAGCCTTTTCTTGTCCCAAAGTTTTGCTGCTTTTGCATCTGCTCCTGTCGCATTTTCAAGCCTCCTCAGCTCCAGCTGGCCACCAAGGTCCAAGTTCTTCAGCGCTTCCATGTTACTGCAACCCGAGCCAGTACCTAATACAAAGCATGTAAGCATTTGCAGGGAAGTGAGGTGTCCGAGCTCTGCAGGCATGCTCGTTAACTTCCGACATCCATGAGCATAGAGGTGACGAAGGGCAGTCATATACTTCATTGCCTTTGGAAGTTGTTCAAGACGTGTACAATAAGATAGGTTCAATGTTTGCAGATGATACAGGATGGTAATGTCTTCAGGAAGTGCTACAATATCACTTCTTGAGAGATCAAGATACCTTAGGTGATGAAGATATTTCGGCTTTAGAAATCGACCTTGCCATGTCTTTAAGGCTCGGACAGGACTCAAATATTTTGATAATTTCTGCACATCTGCTTTTACGAATCTATCACATATTAGTGTCTGGATAGCTGGAGACCCTTTCTCTATGGAAGCATTCAAAACATTTTCTTCAATGTAACCTGATAGAAATAAATGGCGAGCGGAGTATGGAAAATCCTCACTTTGGCTCAGTTTTGTATCTATTGCAGCACATTCTTTTCCCATTGAATCCTGTGCAACATCATGCATAAGGTCATGGATTTTACAAGTAATTTGTCTGTAAAATTTGTCTTGCTGCACCTCCTGAAAAAATGACCTTTGAGCTAGCTCATTGAAAATTTGTTTACCAATGTCTTCAGGACACACTCTTTTTTGCTCCGGAATAAAACTATTAGCCATCCATAGTCGGATCAACATTTCCACATCAATCTCATGATCCTTAGGAAACATAGCACAAAAGGCAAAGCACTGTCGCATATGTGGTGGCAAGCAATTGTAACTGAGCTTGAGTACTGGTAAGATTCCATTTTCGTCATCACAAATTGTGCTTCGGTTTAATACCGCCTCCCATTCTTGCACGGTATTCTTAGTACGAAGTACAGAGCCCAATGCTGTAGCAGCTAAAGGAGAACCGGAACATCTCTTTGCAACATCACCAACCATATTGAGTAGCTGATCATCAGGCTTTTGTGCTTGCACACTAAATGCTTCTTTCTTGATAATTTTTTCTATGTAGCTTTGTTCCAAGTGCTTGATCTTATGGGCTTCGATTGTCCCCATGAACCGAGCAATTTTTTCATCACGAGTTGTTGTCAAAACTGAGCTACCGGGGGCATCATGATGAAGGTAGGACCTCAACTTATCCCACTTGTTGGCCTCACGGTTCCATACATCATCTAGTACAAGGAGATACTTCTTCCCGCTCACTGCACTTTTAAATTTTTCCATTGGTGAACCAACAGTCATTTGACAACCATTCTTTTCAGCCTCTTTCACTATTGTTTCAAACAGGGAATCCACATCAAAGTTTTCCGACACACACACCCAGATCTGAACCTGGAAGTGCTTCTGAATGGCGGAGTCATTGTAAACAAGCTGCGCTAATGTGGTCTTGCCCATCCCACCCATTCCTACTACAGGGAGGACTGTGAGACCCACATTGTCCCCTTGGCCAAGCAATGCATCAACAATCTCCTTCTTCTCTTTTGCTCTTGAGTCACTTGCAATGTTCACATAATTGTCTGTCATGTTAGGATCTGTCTGCCTCCACTTCATGGACATTGGTGGCTGTGGTTTGAATTTGAACCTAAAGGTATTCATCTCTGCTATGAGGACATCAATTTCTTGCAAAATCATACGGAGCTTGTTTGCCATCCTACGACGGAAGTCAAACCGATTGTAATAAGGGAAGAGCTTTATGACATCCATACCGAACTCCTTGCAGTGCCCCTCTGCCTTTGCCTTGCGGCGGAGTGCCTCGTACTTGAACTCGTCAAGGACATCGTTCGCCTTGTAGGCCACGGTCCGGAGCTCCTCAAGCCAAGCTTTCGCCCCCTCTCTGTTTTTTGCTGCCTGCTCCTCGGCGTCAGTGATGACGTCCAGGACGGCGGGCAGCTTGCGCTTGAGGAGCTTGTGCTGCTCCTCCATGCCCTCCATGACCTTGTACTGATCCAGGAGGTAGCTGGAGGCCTTCTCCTTCACCATGGACACCAGCGGCCCGACCACCATGGTGGCCAGTACCTCCGCCATCGGAACTCCTGTAGCTCGATCAGAACACGGGTGCAGGGTGCAAGGAAGCACAGCTGCTGGGTGGTGAAGGGAGTGGATGTGGATCTGATGAGGAGCTGCTTTGGAGGAAGATGTAACCAGTAACGCGTGCGCTGATTTTCTATTAAGTTGCTATCAGCCAAGTGGCTCTGCTTGGTTAGTTGCATCGACCAGAACAATATGCATGAGTGATATAGAAGTATGGTTTGCTTGTACCAACGGGACTAACCATGTGGGAGCACGTGAACTCTGCAATTTAACGCATCGGCATGCTAAATGAGTAGTAGCACACCGCATCTCGAGGACAGATGGGAGCATCGATCTTGGTTCTTTCATATTACAATTTGCGAGGTTTAAATAATCGAATGCACACTATCGTAATGTAATTTGAAAACACCCACTTGCTTGTATCTCGGGTCCTGTGGAAAAAAAAACAGTATAATTCTGTTATATATGCATCACTTCCATCTGATGTTTTTTTAACTGTGTACTTCCTTTTCGTAATGATAGATCTAATATTTCTGTACCAGACCAGAGACCACCACGCAGCATAAAAACAGAGAGCTAATTCTAGGCTTTCAGGTGAGGCGCGTTATATATGGGCAGCTGCAAACCCACAAAGGCTGTCCGTTAACTCAACCTCACGAATTAGCATGTATTAGCTTAATTACAGGCTCTGATATACTGTAGCCGGCCTAATGTACAGGTGAGATCAGCTCCTTCCTTGCAGTAGTAGCCCTCTCACCTTTGAGCACTTTATTGCAATGCAAGACTAGCTTTAAAGAAAGGTTATGCAATTTATTCTTTAATCAGACGACTTCACTGGAGATTAAGCTAATTTGAGGTGCTCCCTGTATGCTGACGATGCAGCGATTTTCACATACCCTGCAAATACAGAGTTGGATCATCTACTAAAGATACTAAACTTCTTTGGAGAATGCTCGGGGCTAAAAATCAACATCTCCAAGACGGAAAATTTCCCTATAAAAATGGACAACACAAAGGTCACTCAATTACTTCAAAATTTCCCCGGCAAGATTTGCAGTTTCCCATGGAGATATCTAGGACTTCCTCTACACGTCCGGAAACTACGCAGGGTAGAGGTACAGCCTTTGATAGACAAAATAGGAGCCAGACTGCCAGGTTGGAAGGGCAGGTTCTTGTCCTCAGCGGGGAGAGAGACTCTAGTAAAAACAGTTCTATCATCTCAACCAATTTATCACATGACCGCATTCCCAGAACAAAAATGGTTAATCAGAAAGATCGATCGCTTGAGAAGGAGTTTCCTATGGAGGGGTGAAACCCCAGACAAGGTATATGGTGGGCATTCCATTATCAACTGGCCAACAACATGTAGACCAAAAGTGAAAGATGGTTTAGGGGTTCTGGACCTTGAACGTTTCGCAAGAGCATTGAGACTACGATGGTTATGGTATCAATGGAAGCACCGAGATAGAGCTTGGAACAAGCTTGACCTTCCGGTAGATGACCGGGACAAGGAGTTATTTGTGGCTTCGACAGTGGTGACAGTAGGTGATGGCAAGTTGGCTAGGTTCTGGACGTCGTCTTGGGTCGGTGGGCGAACACCGAAAGCGATTGCACCAACATTGTTCAAGAAATCAAAAAGGAAAAATCTCACGGTACAAAAGGCCTTAGAAGATAACCGCTGGATATCACATGTCATTCCATTAGGCACTGCACAGGAAATAAGAGAATACGTAACTCTTTGGGAAGAGGTGAGCCAAATCCAGCTAATAGAGAATAAAGAGGACAGCATCCGTTGGCGTTGGACGGTGGATGGGGAATACACAGCCAAAAGTGCCTATTGTATTCAATTCCAGGGCACATTCAGCAAACTGAAACTTCAACCGATTTGGAAAGCAAAGACGGAACCCAAATGTAGATTCTTTGCTTGGACTTTGCTGCATAAAAAAATCCTAACGGCAAACAATTTGATTAAAAGAAATTGGCCAAATGATCCAGTATGCAAGCTTTGTGGTATTGACCCGGAAACACCGACACATCTTTGCAAGGACTGCACTTTCTCAAGGCAAGTTTGGTCCTTCATCAAGCGATGGTTCAGCCTATTGATGATTGATACTGTCCGAATGATAGGATCCCTGCACAAATACTGGCGAAAGTGTAGAATTAAGACAGACAAAGATCATAGAAAGGCGTTTGATGGCATTATGATCTATTTTTTGTGGAATTTATGGAAGGAAATGAATCGAAGAACATTTCAGAACAAGTCGCTGCAGCCTAGCCAGGTGGCACTCCTTTGCAAGGAAGATATAGAGCAATACCAGTTGGCAACAAGATTTCATGATGGACCACAACAGGAGTAGTTCTAGTATTTGTTGGTCACTGTTTCGGTTGGTCTAGTTTTGTGTTTTTTCGGCTTCAAGGTGTTTTTCTAGACTTTAAGTTGTCATTCAGGTGGGTATTTAGTAGGGTTGTTGGCCGGTGTGCCGTGGTGGCGGTGAGCTTGGTCTCCCGTTGTTTATTGTAATTCTTTTTTCTTGTTCCTTTTTGCTCGTCTAATAAAAATCCGGCAAATCTCTTGCCGCCTTTCTAAAAAAACTTCACTGGAGATTAATTAGCTTCAGGAAGGTTGCCGCAAGAACGACCAATCATTTACAGAGCCTGCAAACAATCCTACGAGGAAGTCAGCTTTAAGAGCTAGCATCACTGGAATTTCCAAAAAGATGAAGGGCAGTCATCAAGCATGCTGATATTACGTACGAACCTTGGTTACAACTTTCATCTAGTCCTGACTCCTCGATCTGAAGCACCCCAGCTTATTCATTAATGATGCGATTCTCCAAGTAAGCCCTGATCATAGATGATGTTAGAATTTATTTATGCATGTAAATGAAGGTGGAATTAGAGACATTGCTGGTGAAGCGCCATGGTCCACCGTCCAAGTATTATTACTATTATTATAGTCTCCTAAATTCGTATATGTAGGGACCAAAAAATGACATATATACAAAGATATGAGTTAAATGCACCATGGGCCCTCGAACTTATAAGCGTGTGTCACATAGGTCCATAAACTTTGAAAATATATTTCTGTGTTCCTAAACTTGTTAGGTGATGCACCGCAAGCTCATGTCAGCCATGTGGACACTTTTTTTTTTTTTGCTGATGTGGCATGCTATCCTGGCATGTATTTTTTCATTTAGCCCCTCGCTTTTATTTTTCTCATAAAAAATAGACCCTACCTCCTCTCTCTTATCTCCCACGGCAGCGCCATGTCTGTGCACTCCGCGGGGAACAGGTGCCCACACGCGGACACGCCGGCAACGGCCGCACCCTCTCGCCGGCCCCTACGTCCTCCTGTCATACACACCGCGTCAACGAGGCCATACACCGTGCGGGCACGTGCGGTTGGCGGCGTCACCACCGTCGTGGGCAGCGCACGGAGCCGCTCCAAATGCCGCTGACCGCCGGGAGACGCAGCCAGCAGGACTGAACACCACCACCGCGCGGGCGAGGGCGCGGGCCTTGACGACGAGCCGCTCCATGTGCGGGAACGCCTGCATGCAGTCAATCCTTCCAGTTCCCGGTTTGGTTGGAACTGTAACGTACGTACTAGTAGTAGTTGTAGCCATAGTCGTCAGCGAAACAAAACCCGGGGATGAGAATGAAAAGGGCCGGGCCGCAAGAACGCTGTTCCCGCCTGGCTGCTTAGCTTGCTGCGTCACGCAACGCATACGGTACACTCTGTGCCTGCACTGCACAGTGCACTGCACACTGCAGACGCCCGGCCGCTCGCCCAGCTGGCCGGCACATACACCGCGCAGGCCGCCGGGGTTCACGCGAGTCACGCCGCGCTCCGCGGCATGCATGCATGCGGCCACTAGCAGTGGCGCCGAGAGTGGCGTTATATTTACCAGAGATGGAGCTCACGAGGATAGGGTGTGTGGTCGTGGCGCGACTCCTTCGTCCTAGCTACTCGCACCATTAGCCTCTTTCGCTGGCCGTCCGGCCTCGTTAGCACCAGTTAACGATCTAGAGTCAGTATTGTCAAGGCCTGCGCCCTCGACGGCGCAGTCGCAGTGGTATAGTGTTCAGCCCCGCTGGCTGCGTCTCTCATAGTGCGCGGCAGATTGAGCGGCGGCTCCTGCGCTGCCCACGACGGTGGCGACGCCAGCCGCATGCGCCCCGTGTGGCATGTGGCCTCATTGATGCGGCGTGTATGCCGGAGGACGTTGAGTCCGGCGAGACGGCTCGGCAGCCGTCGGTGTGCATCGACATGCCACTGCCGTGGGGATGAGAGAGTAGAAAAGGGTCTATTTTTTTGAGAAAAATAAAAGCGAGGGTTTAAATGAAAAAATACATGCCAAGCTAGCATGCAACATCAGCAAAAAAAAAAAAAAAATGTCCACATGACTGACATGGGCCTGTGGTGCATCACCTAATAAGTTTAGGGATCTAGAAATACACTTTCAAAGTTCATAGACCTAAGTGGCACACGCTTACAAGTTCGAGGACCGCTGGTGCATTTAACTCCAAAGATATCTATGTAAATATTAATGTGGCCGGCGTGTTGATTCTTAAACTTTGCATGTACGTACGTATTTACCCATCTGTGTATCAATGCGTGCATTTCGTTTCATGGCTCACTAGATCTTCTGTACATGGTTGAATATATGTTCTGCACACTTCATTATTTTAAGGTTTTTTATTTATCTGTAAATCGCGTCACGTCTTGTGATAACTAATACTAGAATAATAGCAATTGAGCTCCTGGCCATTTATATTAAATTAGTTAAAATGAAACCAAGAAATTATGTAGAGATTACCTTGAAGAAGATGGGGGTCTAGAGTTTTCTCCTCGAGGTGATCCAGACGTTGCTGTAGGCTCGGTGGAAGCTGCTTTATACCACTACAGCGTTTAATCTTAAGAACTCTAAGAGATGAGTATGCTTGATGAGCAGGCCCATTCGGTAAGGATTCCAGGCTTTCGCAAGACCAAATTTCGAGTTTTTCCGGTGACGGGACCTCTCCTGACACGGAAAAAAGACTGCCGCAACCCCAAATCTTCAAGGTCTTGATGGACGGAGGAAGGTTGGCAACCTCTGTCAAGCCACCGCAATGATATATCTCTAGAGGTTCTAGGCATGGAAAGCAGCAATGGTCACTGCCAGTTGATGATGACTGCTTCAGTACTACAGATGTAGATGCTCCATCGGGCATGGACTCTGGTTTGGAGCTCCACTTGCTCTGTATGAATGTATGAGATACAACACAAGTTCACCGCCATGGTCACCGCCTCACCCCAAAACTTTACCGGCATGCTTTTGGCCTTTATCATGGATCGAGTCATGTCGACCACCGTCTGGTTCCACCGCTCCACCACGCCATTCTGCTGTGGCGAGTATGGCGCGGTGTGGTGTCGCACCACACCCTGATCCACGCAGCACGCAGCAAACTCCACCGAAGTGAATTCACCACCGCGATTAGTCCGCAGCACGCGCAACTTCTTTCCGGACTCTGCCTCCACCCGCGCCTGGAACCTCTTGATCGCCTCCGCCGCCTCATCCTTGCTCGTTAGGAGTTGCAACCACATATAGTGACTGCAATCATCCATAAGCAGGAGGAAGTACCGCCGACAACCGTTTATGGTTGGCGTGATTGACCCACAGAGATCGTCGTGGACGAGCTCGAGAGCGTCCGCCGCGCGATACTTAGCCATCTTTGGGAACGGTAGCCTCCTCTGCTTCCTGGCCAGACAGCTGTCACACAGCTCGCCTACGTGCTTGTTCTGGCAGCCCTCGGACCATCTTCTCTAGCCGACCAAGCGCGTCGAAGCTGAGATGGCCGAACCGGGCATGCCACAGCCACGGCTCCTCGGTGTCGTTGTCGGCATGAAATTACGTCCCGTGCCGAGGGCACACGAGCAAGCCGGAAGGGTCCGCTCGATGGAGCTGGAGATCCGCCTAGCTTCAGCGCAGGGATGGTCGATCATGCGCACTCCTCTCGATACGTGCTAGTCAATTTGACCCTGCAATTGACAAGGAGAGAAAGTTTATCAGTAATTTAGGGCGGAACGTGCCGGTGTTGCCAGACAATCCCGAATGTATGGCTCTGAGAGCCGATATGAAAGGAGATCGACTAAATAGTCGATTCCAGCATATTCATAAGAATAAATTAGTTAAAAGCTCGTGGGGTTGTGTAAAAAAATTCGGTTATCGTTCAGGATGAATATTATTATTTAGACAAATATTGGTCAATCGCAATAAGATATCAACAATAATTAGTTTATGCTAAGCCAATGACTGCAAGTAACCGAACCCCTTTTTACATAAAAGAAACAGTTCATCATCATTCAACCATTTAATAAAGATAAATCTAATGAACATATTAGATCTCATCTATTGCTATGACCAGTGGGGCATGAGGCAGAATCATGCAGGCCGTAGAAACAACAATAGACTCGACGACCCTAACTTATTACTAATATCAGTGGGGCATGAGGCAGAATCATGCAGGTCGTAATACAATAATAAGATCATGGGGCTAACACATCTTTCAACATATCCCTACTTCAACAATCTCGTGACGTGAACTGTTCGTGAAAGCGCTCGATATCGGCTAAAATAGCCGATTCAGGCATAGCGCATAGTTAAAGTCATGCCCTATCAGGAACGAATCTACCGAATAACGATCCCCACTCCCGGTGCTAACAGTGGGGTGTGAGACAGAATCACACAGGCCATGATATCGGGCCATGGAATGGTTTTCATTAGCCAATAGATCTATCCGAGACCAGACATGCCTTAACCGCACGATTAAGATTGATATAAAACAGCCGATAAAACATAACTCATCGTTTAAAGTGTAGATTAGATCAGTTTCAGATTAACAAACGATGGGTTAAACAAGATATAAGGCCGTTCTAGATCAATCTCAATCGGGCGAAGTAATATTGCTGTAATTAAATAAACAATAGAGGCAATAAGCAATATCGGTAACTTAATGAATCTATCCGAAGGAACGCCACCCTTAGATAGAGCCGATAACTTGACCTTAATCTAGTTCGACATGTGTGTGAAACATATACAACATCCAGGTAAAACAGTTGCAACATGTGTGTGAAACATATGAAACATCCAGATAAAATATTTGTTGCAACATACGTCTGAAAACATTTTTTCAAAACGCTTGCAACATAAGACTAAAAACACTTGCAAAAATATGCAACATGTGCAACATCCCGATCTACCTGTGCAACATCCATATGTAATAATTACAACATACCTCTGAAACATTTGAAACACTTCAAACATACATTTGCAACATAGGGGAGGGGAAGGCTGGGGCCGGTCGATTCCAATCATTGGGGTGGGATCCGGCGACGAGCGGCGGCGCGTGAGCACCAGAACCATCCAGCACCGGCCTTGGCTCAGCCTGGTAGGCGGCACGCGCTACGAGAGGAAGCGAGCGGCGGGGCGCATGGCCGAAGTGAGGCGCGAGGTGCTGGTGGGGCGCGCGGCGGGCGGGGAGAGGAGCGAGCGGCGCAGGTGGGGCGCGTGGCAGCGCGGGATAGAGGAGTGAGCGAGCAGCGCGGGATACAGGGGCGGATCTATATAGTGGGTTGTGGGTCCAAATGGACGCCGTAACCACCTTCGACAATCCAAAGTCACCGCTTGAAAATCTTCAGCTCGTTCGGCTAGGGCTGACTGGCTGGCTGGGCTGGCCAGCCCCCTCACAAAAACATTGTTCATCTAAACCAGCCAGCAGTACTTCTCTCTCACATAAACGAACCAGCAACAATATGAACCAGCCAACCGAACAGGCTGCTTCACGGTAGTAGTGACACTCTCAGGGCTAATTTTCAGGGCCGGTGCAGGAAGGCTAACGTGTTGTGGACTCCAGGCTCGGAAATTTCACGTCCTCTAGTGTCTTGCTTGCGTGCCCGCCATGCTGGTGTTGCATGCAGTCAAGGAATCCACATGCAAGGGCCCACGTCACTTTGTAATACAAGCATAGATTGCCTCCTGCAAGAAGTTTCAACTCTCATGCCCAAATGAGCATCAGAGAGATCCAAGGACCATGCTGAGTTTATTTGGTGGAGGTCCTTTTTCAGTTTTTCGTCGCAAACATCGTCTTTGGCTAAGCAAAGCTGGGTCGTCAACCACGGGACTCCATCGACTTCGCTTCTGCTCCGATGTCAGGCTTTGCTGTTTTTTTTTTTTAATCGATGTGTGTTCTGTTTTATTTAGCTTGAGGCAGGCTGCGATGCTTTTCCGTTTCTGTGCGCGGTCGCTCTCCATGAGACCTCTCTGCTCTGCAGCTCATAGTTCCAGAATCATGGAGTAGCTCTGGATGCATATTGGAGTGAACATCCTAGTCTGATAGCGTCTTTCCAGCTTTCGGCTTCGGGAGTGCTGCTGCTTGTACTGCTGTACATTTCACCCCTTGATGTTCGGAAGATACACGTCGCCGTCGACGACTGGAAGAAACTTTCAGAACAAAAATTGCAGCCATGGGGAGAGAAACTACCACCGTTCAGACTTCAGTTCAACTGCAAGATGGAGTGCCGTCGACGTACACTATCATCTTTGGTCGTCGGAGATACTTTTTCATACAGGAGTTGGAAGCCCACCCAAATCTCACTAGCTCAAGGCAGCGAGGCCCTTCCGCAACCAGCGTCTCTGTTTCCGAGCAACCTGGGTCGTCACCTGAGTTTCTCCTTGATCTTGGCGCTGTCGTTGTCGAGCTTTTCGAGGACTTGTAATCCTTCTTACATCGTTTTTACAGATGTTAGTGTACGGTAGCACTAGCGTCCGGACGTCCGGACACATGTGTCCGTCCAGACGCCTGCGGCTGCTCCACCCCATCCGCTCGGATTCAAGCATCAGCTCCGTTTTCGACGCTCACATCAGAACCGCTCACTTTAGATCTGTTGTCCACGCTGCTCGGATGACTTGCCCCCGCCTCTTCCACATAGGCGCGGCGCCCGTCTCTTATAGGCCGCCCGGAAGACTCGCCCCCGCCTCTTTCACAACAGCACCGCACGGCCTATGCCTCCTCCCCACACCATCGGCGGCAGCCTACGCCTCCTCCATGCGTCGGTGGCCGCTGCTTGGCCCTGCCCGCCCTCATAGACACCAACGTCGGTGGTCTGCACTTGCAACTTAAAACACTCGAATGCAACATATATTTGAAACAGATAAAATATTTAGGATATACACTTGCAACATGTGTGTGAAATATATGCAACACCTAGATAAAAAATTGCAACATGAAAAAACACTTACCGTAGCATAAGACTGAAACGGCTGAAACATTTAGAACATACTGTTGCAACATATGTGTGAAAACATATGCAACGTCCAGATAAAAAACGATTGCGACATATGTCTGGAAACAAATGAAACATCTTGAACAAACGCTTGCAACATGCTTCTGAAACACGTGCAACATGTGCAACATCCCTGATCTACTTTTGCAACATCCATAAAAAACAACTGCAACATAACTTTGAAACGACTGAAACACATGAAACATACATTAGCAACATAGGGGAGGGGAAGCATGGGCTGGTCGATTCCAGCCCGTCAGGGTCAGAGTCGGCGGTGAGCGGCGGCGCACACCGCCACCAGCGCCACCAGTACCGGGCTTAGCTCGGTGGCAACGTTGAGGGGATGGGGACGAGGAGCGCCATGGCCGCCGGGGTGGGGGAGCTCGGTCGCCGGGGTGAGAGAGGGCGCCGCCAGGGTGGGAAGGGCGCTGCGCCGGGGTGGAGGAGAGCCACCCACTCCCCTGCAACACCGTCGTGCCACCTCCATCAATCTCGCCGGAGGCGAGTGGATCTCGCTCCTGTTCCATGGATCTCGCCCGGGGTGGGAGAGAGGGGCGCCAGATCTGCGGACGTTGGGGGTTCCCGGTGGGTGAGAAAGCCAGGCGTTGCTGCGCTACTACAGGGAATGAGGAGCGCGGAAGGGGTAAGGGCGGGAGCGAAGCGAGGCGTGCTAGAATTGATTTTGTTTTTTTAGGCAAATGGCGCATGCGACAGTGAATAGAGTGAGGCGTCCGGCCTTCTGAACGTCTTCGTAGTAGCATTAGCGTAATTAATATACCCGATGAAAAAAAAACTAACTTATCCTGGGACTTGTGTTGGCAAGAAATACCTTATTGCCACGGGAAAGCCAATTTGGCTGGTTCTAGCCGGCAAGTTAAGGTGAGGCTAGCGGCGCCCTTGGCAGCAAAGCAAGGCAATCCTTGCCTTAGTAGAAGCAAATATGCCCAGTGTTTTTGTATGGCATGTATTGCGAGTCTTTGATTAAAAAAAAAGAATCTTGTCTTTTCGGAAAAATATATCATGTCAGAGATCTATCTTATCTTTTTTTTTAGAAAATATATCATGTGAGATCGCTTCTGGCGGGTTTCTGGCTATGTATAAATAAAATTATTTATTTTCTCTCCCAACATGAACGGATACAAAATGGGATTTTTCTAGTGCAACACGCCGGCATATTTTCTAGTAAAAAATTAATTCATAACGACATCATATATTGAACTTTGAGTATTCAGATAAGATATAGATACACTACAAATACCGAATGTCCAGATTCAATATAGAGTATCTAATTATGGTCTAATTGGTTGTCTACACAAAATTTAGGCCCCTATAATGCAATTCACCCTTGTTTAGCTATACCTACACAAGCTCATATACTGACTCCCTCTTGCACCACTCTACAGCGTATTCATTGTGCACCCTCCCTCCTGAACTCACTTTGCAACCCATGGCTCAGCCCGAATTTTGGACCTACTCTGCAATCCATGGCTCAGCCTACCCACTTCTTGGAAACCAATTACACTTATAACATATCCAGCATAACCTTTCATGCAATACAATATTAATACGAGGAACCAATTGGACTATCTGAAACCCTTCAGACTCAGTGTGTCAAAAATACTCTATCTGTTTCAAATTACAAGACATTTTTTGTTTTTCTAGATATATTATTCTATTATGTATCATATCTAAGTGTATAGTAAAAAGTACTACATCCGTCCGAATGCAATTATGGGATGCGTGCTGATCAAAAAATCTTAAATTTAACCGAGTTTATAACAAATATTATTAGCATTTATGCTTCAAAATAAATTTATTATAAAAATATATTCTATAACTAATCTAATGGTACTTAATTTGTATCATAAATGTTTGCATTTTTTTATATAAATTTAGTCAAAGTCTAAACTGTTTGACTTCTCGAAAAGCGAAAATTACATTCTTTTATGTACGGATGGAGTATATATATTTAAAAAAGTCAAAACATCTTTATAATTTAGAACATGAGTATCATACTAATAACAAATCTTAGGCATAAGAAGGAAAGCTTCACGAGGCACACCGTCACATTGAGAACCTTTTTTTAATGGGATTTTTAACTTTTTGCCATATTTACCGATGGCACTCCTCCGTTTGTCATCTTTATATACGTCCATACATATTTGTCATCGCAAACAGTAATCCTCCTACGTTTTTGTTATTTTTGCTGAGGTGGCACGCCAGATAGGCACGCCAACGTGGCAGGAAGCCTGAGAAGATCTACAAAGCATGCGAATGACCTATGTACTCCAGCTGCTTCTCTCCCTCTGATCGTTGACACGTGGGTCCCACATGTCAGCTTCATCTTCGACCCCTGCCATCACCCGCTCAGCGCCATCCCGTCCTCGACGGCGGCCCCACCGGGCACCGCGCAGCTGGCCACGTCCGTCTCCGTCATCAGGCGGTGTCATCGACGTGGGCGCTGCCGCCATCGCCGCCGCCGCTCGTTCTCGCCGCGGAGCCCACCCGACACCACCGCTTTGCCGTCTTTCGTCTTCGCTCTCCGTCTCGTGGTGCCATCCAACCCGTGGCGTCCTCCTCCTCCGCTTCGTCCTCGCCAGCGTTAGCATACGCCGAGTCGCTGGCGGGCTAGCAACCGTAATAAGGGGATTGAGCCCCGCGCGGTCGCCGGATCGCCGTCGGCAATGCCCTCTTCTTCCTTGCCTGGCGTCGTTGCTTTCGTCGCGTCTGCCGCTGGCGGCCGAGGCGGCGACGGCGAGCCCAGCCGCGGACAAGAAGAGAAGCGCGCGGCCTCGCCGGGCCGGAGGATGGAGGCTGTCGCTTAAGCCGTGCATAATCGTAAATAGGATAGGGATGCATGTTTACATTACATTTCGCATGCGCACGAGCACCGCCTTGTGGTGGCCGTGCGTGTAGGAGGTAGTGGAGCGAGAATAGCTCGCACAAGCATCCGGGTGATTGGTTCGGGCGCACACCGTGGACGCGGGATGGACGGGCCGCGTCATGCGCGGTATGCGCCGCCCACACCAAAGCTCTACTTCTTGTAATGCATAATAAAAGGAGAATACAAGGTCGAAAATGCTGCGGTCTTTTGGGCAGCACCAAATCGCTTGTGTTAGTGTGTTTCTTCTCCGGTGAGAGCTCGTGTTTCCGGCGCCGTACATCGTCGCTGGGGCCCGACAAGTGGTATCAAAGCTAGTGTTCGAGAGACTCTTTGTCGCGCCATGACGCGTGGTCGCTTCGCCGAAGAAGAGTGACGGCTCCAATGTTCGGGCGTAAGTCGCCGCCGCGCGTTCGTGACTTTTGAGCCGATCTCCACCGCGTCGTTCGCGCGACACGTCGTTCACAGCGGCCCGCGACTCACGTCGTCTGCTGGAGGTGGTGGTCGAGCGATCGTCGGGAAGGAGGTGGCTCAGAATCGCCGCAATTGTCAAGACAAACTACAACTCGTGGTCGCGCGCATGAAGTGAAGATGCAAGCACGCCACATCTCGGGACGCCGTGGAGTTCGACGACGCGGACTACGACGACGATCGATCAGCGCTCGACGCCATCTCTGGCGCCGTCCGGAGGAGTTGGTGCCGGCGCTTAGCGACCAAGGCAATCGCTAAGGAGGCCTGGAGGTTATCCGGACTCTCGCAGATCCGGCGACGACGGGTGCGGAAGGCGACGGCGCAGAACCTCCGCGCCGAGTACGAGTCGATCGCCCTGCGCGACGGAGAGGCGATCGAGGACTTCGCGCTTCGTCTGACCGGCATTGTCCAGCGGCTGGCCACTCTGGGCGACCCCGAGCCAGACAACAAGGTCGTGGCGAAGTACTTGCGAGTCGCGCGATCGAGGTATAAGCAAGCTGGTCATTTCAATTGAAACGTTACTTGATATCTCCCAACCGTCCATCGAGGAAGTCACCGCCGGTCAAGGGCGGCGGACGACGCCGAGCCCACGCCGCCTCAAGCCGGCTGGTGGAAAGCTGCCGCCACCGAGGAGCAAGTGGTTGGAGAGGTACAAGAAGAAGGTGACACGGACGTGGTGGTTCCAGCTCCGCGATCGCGGCAAGGGGACGCAGATCGCGCGGCAAGCCTCTCGTGTCGCGGGCGGGCGAAATGGCGGCAACGACGGCGCGCGGCGCATTGTTCGGTTTTTCATACCGGGCCGGATGATGAGTGCAAGAGGTGTGGCAAAAAGGGTCATTGGGCCCAGCATTGCCGCGGCAAACTCAAGGTGCAGGAACAGGCCCATATGGCCCATGATGACGAACCCACACTGATGTTCGCGTATGGGGCTGAGGAGGACGCGTCGCCTCTCCACGCAACCCAGACGCGTGTACCGTTCCCCACCAACACCGCCGCCGCCGCCGGCCGGGGACTCGCTCCGCCCGATCCATCGCTGCCTCCCCAAAGACCGGCGCTTATCTCCCTAGATGCCGCTCAGCACCGGAGCGAGAGCGAGCTCCAGGAGGCGGACCCACCTTCGCCCCCTCCGACATCGGCGCCCGGGAAGGTCGCTGGAGGAGCCGCTGATCCCGCGCCCCAGCTCGAGCTCGTGGAGGCGAAGGTGCTCGCCGCCTTCGACGCGGCAGAGGATCGGGACCCGAAGCACTGGGTCCTGGACACAGGCGCCACGAACCACATGACCGGCTCCCGCAGTGCCTTCTCCGACCGACACCGCATCGCCGCAGACGGCGCTGCGGGCGACGGCTCCGTCGTCAAGATCGAGGGCGCGGCACCATCCTCTTTGCTCGCAAGAACGGGAGCACCGCACACCGCCAACGCGTATTTCATCCCGCTACCACCACGAACATCATCAAGATCGCCACTCGACGAGGTGGGGTTCCAGGTTCTGGTGGAAGAAGGGGTGATGCGGATCCGCGACGAGGAGCGCCGCCTGCTGGCCAAGGTACACCGGAGCCCAAGCCGGCTCTACATGCTCGACGTCGAAATTGCACGGCCGGTGTGCCTGGCCGCGCACGCCACGGAGGATGCGTGGCTCGCACGCCTGCTTTCGCCACGTCAACTTCGGCGCCCTCGGGAAGATGGGGCGCGAGGCGCCGTCCGAGGTTCCGCCCTTAAGCCGGAGCAGTGGACTACCGCGACGCGTGCCTCGCCGGCAAGCACCGGCGGACGCCGTTTCCTCGGCCAAGGCTCTCGCGTTTCCACGGAGGTCTTGCCGTGCTGTGACGGGGACATCGCGGGCCCATATCTCCACCGACGCCGAGCGCGGAACCGCTTTTTTCGCTGCTCGTCGACGACTACTCGCGGTACATGTGGATCGCGTTGCTGCCTTCCAAGAACACGGCGGCTGCGGCGATCAAGCGATTCAGCCGCGGCGGAGCGCAAGACCGAAGGAAGCGCGTTCGTGCACTCCGTCACGGATCGGGTGGCGAAGTTCTTAGCGGGCGACTTGAGCTGTATCTTGCGCCAACATCGCCGCAAGGCCATGAAGCCGACAAAGACCGTATTTCGCCCAAAGAAATGGCGTTGTCGAGCGCCGGAATCAATCGGTGGTGGGTACCGCCCGATGCATGCTCAAGGCGAAGCAACTTCCAGGCGTCTTCTGGGGGGAGGCCGTGAGAACAGCCGTCTACCTCCTAAATCGCTCCTCCTCCAAGAGCATCGGCGGCAAGACCCCATATGAGCTCGACCGAGCGCACTCGAGTCCAAAGACTGCGACATTCGGGAGCATCGCGCACATGAAGCCGACGGCGCCGAACCCCAATAAGCTCGATGACCGGAGCCGGGCGCACCATCTTCGTCGGCTACGAGGCGGGCTCCAAGGCGTATCGCTGTCAGACGATCCATTGGCGCGGCGTGTTCACGTGAGCGCGCGACGCCGTTTTCGACGAGGGCGCCTAATGGGACCGGGTCTGGTGAACATCCTGCCGGAGACGGCGACTTCACCGTGGAGGAAGGTAGCATGGAGGCGCTCGAGGTGATAACCGGGACAACATCGACTACGCCGTTGCGGGCACATCGACGCCCAGCTCGACATCACCTACACCGCCACCGCCTCCTTCATCAGCCTTCCACGACGCCACGCCGCAGACTCCAAGCACCCGGCAAAGACAAGCCGCCGGATGTGGGCTGAATTTGCCACGCCTCCGAGTGCATTTGGTGAAGCGATTTGGATGTCGATCACGATGATGCTCCACTTCGCTTTCCGCGGGGTTGACAACGTCTTTGGGCCTGCGTCACCACCGTGCTCGGCACATCGGGAGACGCCCGAGCAGCCGCTGCCGGCGCTGATGCCGAGCCATCCACGTTCGCCAAGCGCCGGAGCACGAAAAGTGGCGCGCCGCCATGCTCGATGAAATGACGGCGATTGAGGCCAGCGGCACATGGGAGCTCGTTGACCCTCCACCACGCACTCGCCCATCGGACTCAAGTGGGTGTACAAGGCGAAGAAGGACGCGGCCGGGCTCGTCTCCAAGTACAAAGCCCGGCTGGTGGCGAAAGGCTACGTCCAGCGACAAGGCGTGGACTTCGATGAGGTGTTCGCGCCGGTGGCGCGTCTGGAGTCCGTGCGGCTCCTTCTTGCGCACGCGGCAAGCGAGGGATGGGTTGTCCATCACATGGATGTCAAATCGGCCTTCCTCAACGGCGAGCTGCAGGAGGAGGTCTACGTCGAGCAGCCGCCGGGCTTTGTCCTCAAGGGGCAAGATGGCAAGGTGCTGCGCCTCGTCAAGGCGCTGTACGGGCTTCGCCAAGCCCCCCGCTACCGGGTACGCTGAAGCCGGACAGCTCATTCTTTGGGACTTGGCTTCCGGCGCAGCAACTCCGAGCACGCTGTTTATCTCCGCGGTGAAGGCGCACGTCGCCTCATCGTGGGGGTGTACGTCGATGACCTTGTGATCACCGGCGGAGTTGCGGGAGACATTGAAGAGTTCAAGTCGCAGATGAAGGCAACGTTCCAGATGAGCGACTTGGGGCTGCTGCACTACTACCTCGGTCTGGAGGTAACTCAGTCCACAGATGGCATTACCTTGGGCCAAAGTGCATATGCGTGAAGATTCTCCAAAACGCCAGTTGGTGGGTGCAACCCCAGACTTCATTCCCATGGAACCGCGCCTCAAGCCGAAAGCAAGAAGAGTTTCGCGACCGCCGCCGACGCGCCACGCGCAGACAGAGCATCGCCGGGTCTCTCCGGTATTTGGTGAATACCAGGCCAGACTTGGCCTACTCGGGTGGGCTATGTGAGCAGTGTTCATGGAGGAGCCAACCACCGAGCACTTGGGCTGCTGTGGAAGAGGGTGTCGCGCTATGTCGCCGCACGTTGGACTATGGCTGCCACTACACCAGGAAGAAGGACGCACGGCTGGTTGGTTTCAGCGACAGTGACCTTGCTGGGGACATCGACACCCGCAAGAGCACCACCGAGTCGCTTCTTCTTCTCGGCAACAACATCATAACCGGGCAGAGCCAAAAGCGTAAGGTTGTGGCCTTGTCTTCGCGGCGAGGCTGAATATATCGCTGGCACAACGGCTGCCCGCCAGGGAGTATGGCTGGCGCGTCTTCTTGGCGAGCTCAAGGGCAAGCAGGAGGGCGCGATCAAGATCAACATCGACAACGAAGTCCGCCATCCAGCTCAAGAAGAATCCTGTGTTCCACGACCGTAGCAAACATATAGATGTGAGGTTCCATTTTATTCGAGAATGCGTCGAGGAAGGCAGGGTGTGTGTTGCTTCCATTGGCACCACTGAGCAGCTGGCAGATATCATGACAAAGGCACTAGCGAGGGAGCGCTTCTGTGAACTGCGTACCAAGCTCGGCCTTGTCAAGCTCAAGCAAAAGTGCAAGGCTTAGGAGGAGATTTGTCAGTTTAAGCCGTGCACTGTAAATAGGATAGGGATGCATGTTTACATTCTGTTTCTGCATGCGCACGAGCACTGTCTTGTGGTGGCCGTGCGTGTAGGAGGTAGTGGAGCGAGAATAGCTCGCACAAGCATCTGGGTGATTGGTTCTGGGCGCACACCGTGGACGTGGGGATGGACGCGTCATGCAGCGCGGTATGCGGCCAGCCACCGAAAGCTCTACTTCTTGTAATGCATAATAAAAGGAGAATACAAGGTCAGAAAATGCTGCGGTCTTTTGGGCAGCACCAAATCGCTTGTGTTAGTGTGTTTCTTCTCCGGTGAGAGCCTGTGTTTCCCGGCGCCGTACATCGTCGCCCAGGGCCTGACAGAGGCGGCGCGCTGTTCGGCCACCTCAAGGGGGAGCAGCAGCAGCCGGCTCGTCCGGGCAGCGCCGGCCGGTGCAGCGACGGCGGCGACAGCGACGGGGGGCGCAGCAAGCTGGTGTTCTTCGGCGCGGACGGTGGCGAGGAGGACGACGACGACGACGGCGACGGCGACAACGATGGCAGCACCGGCGCGCCGCTGACCTCGCACCTACAGCAGGGAAGGCGGCGCGGGAGCCGGTTACAGCTGGAGGAGCTGCTGCGCGCGTCCGCCGAGATGGTGGGCAGGGGCAGCCTGGGCACCGTGTACCGCGCCGTGCTGGGCAACAGCCGCATGGTCGCCGTGAAGCGGCTGCGCGACGCCAACCCCTGCGCGCGCGACAAGTTCCACCGGTACATGGACCTCATCGGCCGCCTCCGCCACCCGCACCTCGTTCCGCTCAGTGCCTTCTACTACGCCCGGCAGGAGAAGCTCCTCATCTACGACTACCTCCCCAACGGCAACCTCCACGACCGCCTCCACGGTACGGTACCGTCTCCCTCCGGCGACCTTGTTGCCAGTCAGTTACAATTACAACCATTGCCGTTGCGTGATCCGTGATCGACCTGGACCTGACACGAATCACGAATGCTCCTTGCCATTGTCTGCTTGAATGATGAATGATCCAGGGCACAAGATGTCGGGCGAGTCGCCGCTGGACTGGACGACGAGGGTGAGGCTGCTGCTGGGTGCGGCGCGCGGGCTGGCATGCATCCACCGGGAGTACCGCACGTCGGGGGTGCCCCACGGCAACGTCAAGTCCACCAACGTGCTGATCGACAAGGACGGCACGGCGCGCGTGGCGGACTTCGGGCTGGCGCTCCTGCTCAGCCCGGCGCATGCCATTGCTCGCCTTGGAGGCTACATGGCGCCGGAGCAGGCGGACAACAAGCGGCTGTCGCAGGAGGCCGACGTGTACAGCTTCGGCGTGCTGGTCCTGGAGGCGCTGACGGGCAAGGCGCCGGCACAGCACCTGCAGCAGGCAGCGCCGGCACCGCCTGATGATGGAGACGGACGTGGCCAGCTGTGCGGTGTCTGGTGGGGCCACCGTCGAGAATGGGATGGCGCTGTACGTGCCGCCGCCGATGCTGAGCGGGTGATGGCGAGGGGTTGAAGACGAAGCTGACATGTGGGGCCCACGCATCAGCGATTGGAGGGAGAGAAACGGCAGGGATACAAAGGTCATTTCGCATGCTTTGTAGACCTTCTCAGGCTCCCTACCACGCTGGCGTACCCATCTGACGTGCCACCTTAGCAAAAATGGTAAAAACGTAGGAGAATTACTGTTTGCGATGACAAATGTGTAGGGACACATATAAAGATGACAAACAAAGAAATGCTTAAGGACAAAAAAAAAGTTAAAAATCCCTTTTTTAATACAAGCCATAGGTTCGATCTAACGGACGGCGGAATTGTGTAACACTCCGCTGCAGCACAGATAGACGTGAAATCAATCGACAGAATCTAGATAGAAATGCACAGATCAGCCTACCACTACATTGCTAAGCAGAGCTCCTTCAGAGATATACCATTACAAGTTCCTTAATTTGTTGATAAACAATTAAACAGCCATGGAAAGTGAAATGCGGAGTTAGGGTATTTAGCTAATCCAGTGTAGTGCTAGACGGGTTAGTGCAAATTTTACAGAAAATTCATGGATTATAAAGAAACAAATGAACAAAAACGACCAACAGTCTATCAATATCAATCGAACACCAGCAATTCTCTCGAGCTTGGTACCATCTAATTGTCGGACCTAAGCAAAGGGCAAAAATGCACATGCGATTTACAATGCAGAATTCTTTTTTTATGTTTTTAACCACTAATATCAGGCTCTAAATTCTGGAGGACCAGCTCGCTCATTCTGAACCAAATCCCCACGGTCCGAGCATTGGAGCTCGTTGCAGCTTTGAATCCGGATGGATGTGACGCCAACCATTTATGGTTAACACTGCAGACAAGGCAAAATTGCAAGTGCATCTGTTTCAGGACAATGATCCTCTGGGTGGTTCATTTCGTGGTGGACAGGGGCCTCAACGATTTGTCTCCGAGCAAAAGACATCAGGAATGCAAGGGCAACTTGCCATCACTGTTGGCCCCAAATGGATGATGTATTATTCCTATTGCTCCTCTCAGGCAAGTGTCTCTGTGGCTCGAATTGTGGTTTGCTACCTAGTTCCTTCCCTGATGGAAATGCAAGCGAGAGGGATAAATCTCCCTTGGTCTGCTTTCCAACCTGTAATGGAACAGGGTCTGGTAACTCTTCATCATCTGAAGACGGAATATTTATGATGTTCTCATCATCCACTGCATTTAGATCAAGTGGAAACACGCACTTTCCATCACTGCTTGAGCTTCCAGCCATCAGTTTATTGCTAGTGCCATCATTCAAAGAGGAAGCTGAAAGGGGATGCACCTTAGATGATAACCTTCCATTGTAGGCATTCTCGCATGAACCAGAGTTCATAGACACTACATTATCCAATTTAATTTTCTTATGCTCAGGTTCTTCATCGACTTCATCAGCTACTTTGGCCATCTCAAAACTTCTTTTACTTGCACCACCTGATGCATGTGAACGATCCAGTGCACCTGTGCTAACCTCACAGGTATTTACATGGTCTATATCCATAAGGTTGTCTGCGTCATTAAGGTTGATGGTTGTGCTCACCTTGCCAGATTCTTTAACCAAACAAGTAAAAAAATTAGAAAAAACATGGGTGATAAATAAATTAACTCCTACTTACTAACATGATTGGGAACAATGTTAGTTACCTTCCTGAAGATGGGTTAAGGAGACAGAACAAGTAACTGGCACCATGTTCACATCAAAATCTCTTTCACTAACATTACCACCAAAAGTGTCCCTCATTTTATCTTGGTGTTCTGGATAATCAGGTTTCTGCATATCCATAACAAAACGTTACATTCAGATACTGATACGCGGCATCTTCTAAATGATGCTGTAAAACAAGGTGACAGAATGCCAGTTGTCAAGCTGGCATCCGAAACTCTCAAGTTGTGTAGGGAAATTTCGCATATTGGCAGGTCGCCCATAGGCTGAATCAGTGACTAGGGAATTTTCTAGAAAGCTCATAGTAACATAAACTTTAGGATCTATGGTCAACTTAATGTTTGAGTGCCACGTATGTATAACTTACTAAAGGTGTAAGGTAGTGTAGCATGCGTTATTCTACGTTTTTCTCGTAATGCACTGATACACAGCTCTCCTACATACTCTATGTGAGGGGAAAAAATGGTAACTTAAACACAACTAATGTAGAGAAAATGTTTAAAAAGCAAGCGCTTTACCAAATTGGGGCCCAGTTCGGCAAAACCACTCCTGTTTTGTGAGAATGAGTGAGTAGATGACAAAGCAGATGTACTCCAATCCATGGGCCAGGAATCACCATTAAAATTTGGTTCTAGTCTTCTTGTGGATACATAAGATGGGAGGTTAGAGGAATCTTTTTTGCTATCTCTGAATAGACCCCATAGAAAGTAGAACATATTCCACCCTGAGACAGAATAAGAATACGGTGAATCAAATTAAAACCTAGCATGAGATAATATGACACTTCAACAAGCTGAAGGGTTCTTACTTTGGAAGTTCTTTGACAGGATATTGGAAGGGAATATAAGCAACTCAACAGTACCAACACTTCCTCTGAGAACTAAATCATTCTTCAGCATATTTTCAACTAATTTACTGTAGTGATTTTCATAGCTGCAAAAGATAGAAGTGTTAGAATTTCAAATTAAAAACAACATATGAATGAAGCAAATATGAATCAGGGGAAAAACTGCAAACAACGCACCTCTGAACATCTCTAGCAAAGAAAAAAAGACCTATGTTGTCATAAGTTGGACCATTTTCCTGAAATTGTGTCGGCCATGAATTCTGCCGAGGAACTTCCTCAAGCTGGACTTTAGAAGGGAATTTCTTAACCACATCCAGCACTAACTGTGAAGCAGAACATGATAAGTGGGCTTGGAAACCATCACACAGCTCCGGTGATCTTCCGGTCCTCTGCAGCTCAAAACCACCTCTGTTGAAATAAAACAAAAGTTTAAAATGCATATATAATAAACACATCGAGGAAATATTATAATTGCTACCAAATAATACAGGCTGAGTGATAATCAGGTCCAGAAAAACTGGGATGAACCACAAAGCACACATAACATCACAAAACACAAAACATGCAAAAGCATTATCGATAAAGTAGCTTCATAATTGATGGCAGACTGGCAATGGAATGTCTAGTAACTTGTGAAGTCATTTAAAATGTAAAGTAAATTAATAATTTCACTATGCGATGGAAAGGAAAGAATACTCATACTGCCATATCCAGTCCAGCTCAGGGACAGTTGAAGTCATTGGTTCATCACCAGCTGAAAAACCTTGAGCAGGTTCATTCCTATGATCATTTGGCATAATGCAACCATTATCAGCAGAGGTTCCTACTGTGGCAGATAGAGATGGATGATTATCTTTGAACTTCAGCTTGCTATAATCTACTCCACTCCCAGGGATGGACAAAATATATCCCATATCCTGCACATTAGCTCGAGGTGATAATGAGGGCTTCTTCACATGGCTGAATGGGGCAGGTAACACATCTTTAGGCCCATTTATCAGATTCTGATAAGTACCACATTTTACGATATGCTCTGATTGATTCTCTTCTCTGGAAGAAGCTTTTTCACTAAATGCCAGTGTACTAGTTTCGGATGTCTTATTTCTTTTGGCAGATGCATCTTTCAAGTTTTGCTCACTCAAAGGTTTTACTGAAGACAAGTGAAGTTTTTCAAATCCACAAGATTGTGCAGAATGGCCCGCTTCATTACATCTTTGGCAACGGATTGTCCGATTGCTGCTAGCAGCACCCTGTCTGAAGCCAGTTTGGTCCTTTATTTTAGTATCCCTATGTGAAGGATCTGAATTTTGAATCACTTTTCTATGAGCACCGGAACCAAGAATCCCACCTGAGAATTTTTCAGCATTAGATAGCATCATACTTCCGGGCACTTTTGCTAAAGGAGGCTTCTTTAGCTCACTGTTTCCTGAACAAACAAATTAGAGTTACTCAATAAGGAAAATATATGAACTGTGTCATAAGGAAAATGACATGCAAGGGGAAGGGGGGGAAAGGAAATTTACCAAGAGAATTTTTACCACCCTGTACATGAACAGCACCTAAATTATTTGAGTCAGCCGTGTTATTTCTTGTAGAGAGGAGCTGAGCTGTGGTATCAGTTTTTAGAACAGGGGCAACCATTGATACTGTGGCAGAGGGAGGCCCCAATATAGAAGAACACTGACCATTTGTTACATTTTGGCTCACCAACTGATTTCTGCCGCCTTGGCTCCTCGGCAGGTGACAAGATGGAAGACTTTGCCTTGTTTGCTGGCTCACAAGGCTTAGGCTTTTTGAAGGTCGCTGACTTAGTAGTCATGCTGATTGGCCCTTCCTTTTTACTGATAAGAGAAGACCAAGATTCCTTCCAAATTTTCGGCTTCTGAGGAACTTCATTCAATAGCTGTTTCACTTTTGGAACCTTTGAGTTGTTGAAAGAAGTGGATTTGGAAAGTTGACCTGCATTAAACCTTGCTTAGTACAGTTTCATTTTATTGTATGCCACTAGGGCAAGCCCTAAAAGTACCATAAATTGAACATTGAGGATTTTGTGTAGAGAGTTCAAATCTGAAAAATAGATTAACAATTTACCACGAGACTGTGGTGCCTGATTCTTCAGAGCATTAACCGCCAATGAAGTTGCCACTTGATGGCTAGGTTGCTTTCCTTTGTCAGCATCAGACACGAATATCTCGCGTGATGGTTGCAGTCTCTTTCTGGAGTCAGCCCCCATGTACAAGCCACCAGTTTCAGGAATAGTATCTCTAATTGAGGATGTCATAGCAGCATCTTCTTCCGTCCTGGTTTTGACCGTATCATTTCCCTCATTTGTGGTATCTGACTCTTTGTTTTCTATATTCTCAGCCTTCAGTTCATAGTCAGAAGAACTTCTGCTCTTTGCAGCAATGGCAGGTTTGTTAATCTCCCCTTCAAAGGACAGCTCTTTTGAAGTGTCAACCTTCACCTGAGATTTTTCTAGTCTATTCTCCTTTTCAGATTCTACCGCAGTTTGGCAGTCTTCGCACAACCAGTCGCCATCTGGAACTTCTTCCATCATTACCATCATGCAATACCTGAAGCAAAGAGATATTAAAACATACTCATTCCCGCATGCAATATCTGAGAAGACATAATGAAAACAAGTGCTCAAAAGAGTTCCCTGACAGGTGTATAGACAAAGATAATATATGTGTAGACATATTAGTGTTCTGGTATGCTAATTGTGCCATCAGCTTACAGTCAGCAATTAAAAACCATAAAACAGTAAATGGGCAACTTTAGCGTATGCAATCCATCAAATGCAACTGAACATTAGTACAGAAAAAAGAAAGTAATGCAGCAAAGAGTCCTTACGTGTGCTCTGCGCCGTCATTGCATCTGCTACAGACAGCGAGCTTCTCCTCCTCACCAATATCTCCACATATGTCACACACCTTCACCTATGTTTTGAAACAGGTTACACAGTTCAGGCGATTCAAAACTAAGGGCATTATCCAATGCAAGAAGAAAAAGGCAACCCAATCGAAATGCAACCAATTGAGGTCAAGCAAACCATAAAAAAAACAGAAATTTAAGGTTCTCACTCACATCTTCAACTTCTTCTGAACTTTTATCGTCAGATGAAGTTGTATCCACTTGTGCATCGGATGCCTGCTCGATACAGACCATTTACAACAAACTCAGTGGTTAATACAAACTGAGGGTTCATTCTGATGCATCATATGTTCACATAAATGCAAATAAATCACTTCAAGATGCATATTAACTTCTCAATAATAAAGATTGGCATTCTTCATACAGGCAATATATGTAATCATATATAAAACGAAAAACACCAGAACAAAGAGCAAGAAACTCACATCATCCCTAATCTTTTGAGAACTTTCTTTATCAATATCCTTGTACACAGCAGTGACTTGCACATGAGACCCATCTTCATTTGCACCTTCCTGTTCCAAATGAGATGCACCTTGCTTGCTGTTTGTTGAGTTTCCAAAAACCTTCTTTGTGTTTTGAGAGCTAGCTTTTTGGAGCTTGTCTTTAGAGTTTGTTGAATGGTCCTGTTCTTCTGAAGCTGAGGATGGGCCATCGGAAGAATTACCTGAGTGGCCTGTTTTTGCTAAGTCATCACCAGTTCTCCCATCAACATGTTCCTCAATGTGTGCACTAGGCTGACCCTTGCCAACCTGTCCATCTGTATCATCGCTGTCACTGTCAACAGCACCATCACTTTCAATCGCCTTATCCACCCTTTTATCACGCAATCTTTTAGCAGATGGAGGTGCTCTTCTCCCCCTTTTCTTTCTTACGGCCACATTAGATGTGTCTTTAATTTCAGAGATCCATGAAGCAACATTATTGAGACGACCTGAGCTACGTGGTGCCCTGTCTGTATTCCTTACTGCACATATATAAGCATTATTAATGACATCGTGTATTATGGTTTGCGAAGTGATATAAATACCTAAGATGCAAATAAGATGAGGAGGGGTAACATACATCGCATGTCCTTTATTCAGGTTTATGAAGAAAGTTCTGGCTCTGATTGTCCTTCCTTTCCAGCGAGGAAAATTGCCTTAAAAAATCAACACATTAAACAACAGGTAAATAAGAAATACTTGCCAGTCCGTACACAAACACGTAAACATATACACAGAATGTTAGGTGCAATAAATTAGTACTCCCTCCGTCCCAAAGAGAATGACATTCTAGTTTTGTCCTAAGTCAAACAATCTCAGGTTGGACAATTTATATAAAAGAATATCAATATTTATATCACTAAACAAGCATCATTAGATTCATCACGAAATATAGTTTCATGATGTACCTATTCGGTATCATAAATGTTGATAATCTTCTCTCAAACTTAAAATAAGTTTGACTTAAGACGAAGGTAGAGTGATGTTCTTTTCGGGATGGGGGTAGTAACATATATATATACTAAACAAATCATGGGTAAATTCAGACACCGGTCTGATGCAAACATAGAAATTCAACAATGATGAGTAATCTAGATCTTAATTATACTACACATTAGCTGCATCAAGTTTTGTTATGCACACACATAATTAATATATCAGATTTTTGTTATTTCGTTTTAAGCATACTTTCCAACTAGACACAATTGAAGATATCCTACATTTTAGATCAAACTACTTCCACAAAAAAGGTACAGAGGACTCTATGACACTATAACAGTGGTTTCATTGCATTCAGAAGAGAAAAATACAAATCGTTACATTCAGTGCTACAAAAATCAATACAGACAGAAATGGATCAGTGCCATGTGAATGTCGTGAAATGCTATCTGTTAGTTGTTACAGATAAAATAGATTGTAACCAAGGCCGCTTTCCGGTGGCTCCCAGAACAAAATAGCTCCTCTATCTATTGAAAGATTAACACAGGATAAAGTCAGTCCAGTTTGCCCTCTACAGGCCTGTTCCAAGTCCTTCAGATTAGTATGAAAAACAAATACTACGCAATCAAGCTAACAACAGCAGCAATTCAAAGATAACCACGGAGCCAGGGGCGGATCTAGTAAAGGCACCCAATAATTTTTGCAAAAACTTCGAAGCTCGGAGGCTTGTCAATCAAATAGCTAAATAGCTTGAGGTTAGGGTTTCGTCGCTCAGCTTCGCGCAGCGTGAAGGGAAGAGGAAGGGTGGGAGTACCTGGTGCGTGCTCGTAGCCGGCGGAGAGACCAACCGAAGCCTCAGCGCCTGGTTTAGGGCGGCGGCGGTTGCCCACCAGTCGTCGGAGAGCGAGAGGGGGGCGAGCGAGACAGACAAGAATGCACGAGGAGCGGAGGAATGCAGCGGACGGCAGGAGGATTCAGCGGAAGGGGTTGTCGTGTCGGAAGGGGGGATCAGCGTCAGCGCACGGGCCATCTCCTGGGCCGGGTTTTTTCTCACATATTTTCTTTGGAAAATTCCTTATTTATTTATTTTCTCCTTTTTTTTTTTTTTTTGTTTCTTCTCGATTCTTGATTTCAGAATCTGAATGAATCTGACAATTTTGTGAGAGGAAAACACTGTTCCGAATAAAAAAAAAGAAGCGGACCAAGTCGGGTTTAAGGGCACGCGATCCATAGCTAGTATTATTACCTCATATCTATCTCTTCATGGCGGATCAATGGCTAGCACAACAATGGTTACAGAAATAATTGGCCCATTCGTTTGAGCTTATTCTGAACTACTTTTCAGCCATGTAACAATATTTTTCTCTCACAATATTTCAGCATAAGCATCAACATAAGCTAAATTTCAACATCAGCAAACAGGGTGAATAACAACAATATTTATGAGTACATATCACTTTGTAAATCGGGCTTGCTAGCGCCCGGACATCCGGATGCCCACGTCGGTCTGTTTCTTACACCGTTTTTCGTGTGCCCACATGGGGTCAACGCTTCCCCGAACGTCACCAAGAAAGAGGGAGGGGCGGCGAATGCACAACTGGCGCCGAGAGGAGACACCGCGAGGCAGCAGAAAGCGAGGAGGAAGATGCAACACCCGACCTACTTTTGAAACATCAAGATGTGCCAATTACATCATACGTCTAAAGACAGATGAAACAATTGACATGCATCTGAAACACTTGCAAAAACACCTGCAAAACACTTGAAACCCATTGTAAAACATACACAACGTCTAGATAAAACACTTGTAACATATGTATGAAACATATGCAACATCCTAATAAACACACTTGCGACATACATCCGAAAAAATAAATGGAACATTTTCAACAGAAACTTGCAACAGACGTATAACACCATTGAAATTTATGCAACATCTCGATCTACTTTTGCAACATCCTCATAAAACACTTCCAACATACCTCTGAAAGATGTGAGACACTTGAAACATACACTTGCAGCATGTGTTTTTCACCCTTCTTCTTTCCTACAACGCAGCACAGAGCAGGGGATGGGTAGGTGGAGGGCAGCGCCCGTCGCGACCCCTTCTAGAGGCGAGCAGAGAGGGCGGCAGGGACAGGTTACCGGCGAGCTTTGATCACGCTGCGGGCTGTAGTCGTCGCAAGCGGGCGGAGAGGGAGGCGGGGACAGGCCTACAACGGGCGCAGGCTGCCACCATTCTCTAGCCAGGAGGAAGGGGCCGCCCGCAGGCGCAGGCGGCTGCCGACAAGCTTTGGCCTTGCGGGGGCAGGAAGAAGGTGCCGACTGCGAGCTTTGGCCGGGCTGGGGACGAGAAGAAGGGGCACATCGGCGGGCGCAGCCTCTGGCGGCGGCGCTGGCCGGTGGAGGTGGCACGGGGATGGTGCGGGATGGAGGTGCCGCGGGGTGGGGATTTTTTTTAGAGCGCATCCAGACACAAATCATTGGTGTATCATTATCGTTTTTGAATATTTTTTATTGAAACTAGAAGCCATTTTCACATGAACATATAATATTTCCAAAAACCAACAATACTTTTTCGTGTAATGCTAAAACAACATTTTTCTAAAATAGGAACAATTTTCTTTTTGTGACAATTTCCCAATTGAACATGAAATATTTTTGTGCTAAATAAACATGGAACAATGGTTCCCTGGACCAGGACAATGCTATCTCAATAAAAATATATATATGGACTGATTAATAAAAATGTTTCCGTGCTCGAGCGAAAACTAATAAAGTGTAACGACACTTTAATATGTGGTGAAAAAAATCTTTCTATCACTCTCTTTGCATTCTACAATTTACTTTCTAAAAAATATGCTACAGTAGGTTAAAGCCGAGGTTGCAAAATACTTTTATGTGTTAAGGTAGTCACACTTTGTTAGCCTTAAACAAATTCAGCTAGGTGATGTGAGGCACGAAAGAAAGTTGAGGCACATAGTGGCTATAAGCCCATAGAAAAAACCCCAAAGAAAAACCTTGTTTAGTTCCCAAAAAGTTTCCCAAAAAATGCTATAGTAGCTATCATATCGAATCTTGCGATACGTGCATGGAGCATTAAATGTAGACAAAAAAACTAATTGCACAGTTTGGTTGAAAATTGCGAGACGAACGTTTTGAGCCTAATTAGTCCATGATTGAACAATAATTGCCAAATAAAAACGAAAGTACTACAGTAGCCAAATTCCCAAAATTTACGAACTAAACACAGCCAAAGGTATACATGTCAATATCAGCACCAATGTAATATGCCACGTTAGTTAAACTGACTTCAAAACTGCCTCAACCGATTATTTAGATGCTTTTAAGTAGTTTAAGAGTTGAAGCAGCCTCCAATAGTTAGAGGTTAAATATATTTTTTCTAATAATGAAATATTATTAAAGACAGTAGTGGTCCCTTTTGCTGAAAAAGTACCATAGGCGCAAAATGGCCTTTTCATCTGGGGCTTAACACTGCTACCACTCCGAAGTATCGAAAGTAACAAATAGGAAAGAAAAAATGAAAGGGGTGACAAATAGAAAATATTTTAAGTTTGTGTGTTAAATAAGAAAGCATAAGTTTTTTTAAGCGTAAAACAGGAAATTTCCTCTTATATATAAGTTGGACCTTTTCAAATATTGGTAAGAAAATATTTTTAGTGATTAAACTTTTGTTGCCTCTAATATTGATAGAAAAAAGTCTACATCATCCTAACTACTAGCAGTTGTCTACTTTATCCGCTCGTATATTATTTTTACCACGTTAACAGCTCAACGGTATTTTCAAATCTCATTATTGATAATTTTTTGTTATAAGGAAATATTTTATAATGATCAAACTTCCGTTGCCTCAAAAAAAAATACGAGCTCGCTAGCAATCGGACGTCCGAACGGACAGGGCGTTCGGACGCCCGCACCAGCAGTCATTTTTCTGCGCCGTTCCGCACGCCCACGTGAGGCCCACGCGCGCCCTGAACGTTATGAGCATTGAGAAGAGAGGGAGGAAGCGGCGGATGCCCAACCAGCGTCGCGAGGAGGAGGAGACACCGAGGCGAGACAACAGAAAGCGAGAAGGAAGATACAACACCTGATCTACTTTTGAAATATTCAAATACAATACTTACAACATACATACGAAGGCAGGTGAAACATGCATCTGAAACACTTATAATAACACCTGAAAACACTTGAAACCATTATAAAAACATACGCAACGTCCATATAAAACACATGCAAGCATATGTGTGAAATATATGCAATATCCAGATAAACACACTTGCAACATACGTCTGAATAAACAGATGAAACATTGGGAACAAAAGCTTACAACATACATGTACAACCATTGTAATATATGCAACATCTCGATCTAGTTTTGCAACATCCATATGAAACACTTGCAACATACCTCTGAATAAATAGATGAAACATTGGGAACAAAAGCTTGCAACATACATGTACAACCATTGCAACATATGCAACATCTCGATCTACTTTTGCAACATCCATATGAAACACTTGCAACATACCTCTGAAACATATAAAATACTTGGAAAAAAGATGTTTGCAACATGCGCTTTCAAAGCGTAACATATATTTGCTGCTTAACGAAAATGGAGGCTCGTCGACGTGGAGCTCAACGTCGGCATGGAGCTCGAAGTGGCGCAGAGGTCTCTGTGTGGAGCTTGTCGGCGGCACGGATCTCGGCAGGGGCGGGCGGCAGGCAAATGGAGCACGGCCATAGTGGGAGCGCGTGAGTATGGGTGGGGCTAGCATAGGGGAGGGTGAGATCCGTCCCACGAGCAAGGGTGCACAGCAAGGGCCCACGGCGTGGGCGAGGACCGCACGGGGGAGGGTGGGATGCATGACGCGAGCAGGGGCGCATAGCGTGCAAACGCCGCAGAGCGAGCGGGCGATGCAGACGGGGGCAGCACGGGCAGGGTCCATTCTGTGAGCGGGCGACTCGGGCGGGGTCCGTCCGGGAGCATTACCGAAAAATATATTATAAGAGACATTAGTAGTCAAAATATGGTTTTAAAAATAAGAAAGTCAAGATGCCTTATGTTTTAGAATGAGCATAACGAACTAACGGTCCTTGAACTTAATAGAACGTATCATTTAGGTTTATGAACTCTCGAAATACACATCTAGGTACAAAAATTATAGGTCCAAATGGGTCTTGGCCAAACCCATTTGTTGCCGTGCCAGTCCATGCTAGCATGTAGACCGCGCTGCTTGCCGATATCGTGCCCTACCTCATCCGTGGGCCACATGTGCCCTGTTGAAAGCTCTAGTTTGGTTTTGGTTAATTGATGAAACCTTAAGTGCTAACCTAGTTTATCAAAGTGATTATGAGATAGGTAGCACTACTCCAAGTGATGAAGCAATGACGAAGATCATGACAATGGTGATGGCATGATGATGATCAAAAGCTCAAACTTGGAAAAGAAGAAAGAGAAAAACAAAAGGCTCAAGGTAAAGGTATAAAATGTAGGAGCCACTTTATTTTAGTGATCAAGACACTTAGTGAGTGTGATCACATTTAGGATAGATAACCGTACTATTAAGAGGAGTGAAACTCGTATCGAAATGCGGTTATCAAAGTGCCACTAGATACTCTAATTCATTGCATATGCATTTAGGATCTAGTGGAGTGCTAACACCCTTGAAAACATTTGTGAAAATATGCTAACACATGTGCACAAGGTGATACACTTGGTGGTTGGCACATTGGAGCAAGGGTGAAGAAGTTAGAAGTGAAAAGGAGTTGGTCGCGAAGACGCTGGCGTCGATCAACTGACCGGGCGCTGGGTTTGAAAGCACCGGACGCTGACTGCCTGCGTCCGGTTGCGCTGACTCGGCGGTACAGTGGCTAGGGTTTACCACCGGACACTGGGCTATGTCCGGTCGAGGTGGACCGGACGCGTCCGGTCAAGGAGAAACGGATTTTGACCCTTACTGTACTCGACCGGACGCTGGGGGTTCAGCGTCCGGTCAGTTTTGCCCGAGCGTCCGGTCAGCTTTGTAGCCGTTGAAATCTGACGAACAGCGTTTGAAGCCAGTGACACGTGGCATAAATCAGTGGATCAGACGCTGAGTCCAGGGTCCGGTCAATATGACCGGAGCGTCTGGTCAGAGCGCGTTTTGCCCAGTGAAGGGGTATAACGGCTCTATTTGATGGGGGCTCTATTTATAGCCCCATGGACGGCTGAAGCTCACTCTCTTGCACATTTTCATTGACATAGCAACCTTATGAGCTTAGCCAAAGTCCTTCCACTCATCTCCATCATTGATCCATCATCATTGTGAGGTTGGGAGAGAATCCAAGTGCATTGCTTGAGTGATTGCATCTAGAGGCACTTGGTATTCGTGTTGCGCTGCGGATTTCGCTTGTTTCTCTTGGTGGTTGCCACCACCTAGACGGTTGGAGCAGCGGTGGAGGATCGGCATGAGTTGGCGATTGTTTGTGGCCGCCTTCAGTGATTGTGAGGGGAGTTGTACCTTCCCCGGCGGAGTGCCGAAAGGTAACTCTAGTAAATTGCTCGTGTCATTGAGTTACCTCACTTGTGGGTAGGTTCTTGCGGTGTCCTATCGTGTGGACGAGGTTTGTGAAACACCTCTTAGCCGCCGAACCACCAAGTGTTGGTCGACACAACGGGGACTAGCGTGTTGGCAAGCACGTGAACCTCGGGAGAAAAATCGGTTGTCTCTTGTCATTTGCTTTCTCCCAGTGATTGGCTTAATCTTCATCTTGTGATTGTTCATTCCACTACACGGCGATATAATCACCCCACTCACTTATTTACATTCTTGCAAACTAGTTGATACAAGCTCTTTAGTGTAATTAGAATTGAGAGCTTGCTTTATTATTTACATTCATCTAGTTGAGCTCTTTGGAGTAGCAAGTTTGTGTGCCTAAGTAATCATTGCAACTAGAATTGTTGGATAGGTGGCTTGCAACCTTTGTAGAGCTAGAGCAAGTTTGCATTACGCCATTTGTCATACTAATCAAATTGCTCTAGTTAATTTGTAGATTTTTAAATAGGCTATTCACCCCCCCCCCCTCTAGCCATACTAGGACCTTTCAAGTGATATCGGAGCCGTGGTCACCGTTTGATTGAAGGCTTAACAACCTCGATGTCAAATTATGGCTCAAGTTGTGTTCAACCATGTGGGGGGCAAACCACCGTTCTTTGATGGCACATGCTATGGTTATTGAAAGAGAAAGATGAGGATGTATCTTGGTTTAATCAATGATCAAGTATGAGAAGTAACCGAGAATGACTATGCTATCATTGACCCTGATGATCCAACCAATCAAGATAAGATCAACAAATAATGCAATACAATGGCTCTCAACACCATATACAATGCCATTGATTTCAAGGTGTTTGAGCAAATCAAGGATTGTGATAGAGCAAATGAGGTGTGGTAGAGATTGAAGAAAACATATGAGGGCACACCGGCGGTGAAGAATGCCAAGTTGTATATCCTCAAGGACAAGTTGACAAGTTTCAAGATGAAGAATAATGAGAGCATTCCGGAGATGTTCCATCGATTGCAAGTCATTGTCAACGACTTGAACGTATTGGGAGAGAAGATCAAGGATGATGATGTCTCCCATCGATTCTTGATGTGCTTACCTCTAAGATTTGAGATGTTAAGATTGCTCATCATAAGAGGAGGATTGAAGGAAATTACCCCCAACCAAGTACTAGGTGATGTCATGACACAAGAGATATACCGTGTGGAAAGGAAGGGGGATGACAAGGAGGACAAAAAGGATGAAGAGGACAAGAAGAATAAAAGCATAGCATTCAAGGCTAGTTCATCATCATACAAAAACAAGGGCAAGTCCAAGAAAGAATCAAGTGATGATGAAGATCTAAGTGATATTGATGATGAGGCTATGGCTCTCTTTGTGCGCAAGATGGGCAAGTTCATGAAGAAGAAGGGCTATGGTGCAAGAAAGAGAAGAGATCACACCAAGAGCAAGGAGTATGTGAGAAGATGCTACAATTGCAAAAGCCCCGATCATGTTGTAGCAAATTATCCCTACAATAGTGATAATGATGAAGATGAGAAGAAGAAACACAAGAAAAATAAGAGTGAAAAGAAGGAGAAGAAGGAGAAGAGAATGACCTTCCAAAAGAAGAAAAATGGTGGAGGCTATGTAGTCACATGGGATAGTGATGGCTCATCGGATAGTGATGACTCTAGTGATGATGGCAAGAAGTCTATCAAAAGAGCACTAGCAAGCATTGTCATCAACAACAAGCCCTCCATCTTCGACACTCCATCAACATGCCTCATGGCAAAGCCTACCAAGGTAAAATATGATATGAGTGATGACGAAAATGAAAGTGATGATTGTAGGAGTGATGATGAGGATGAGGAGTACTCCAAGGAGGAGCTCTTGGACATGTGTGAGCAAGTGCACGCTTGCAATGAGATGAAGAGAAAGGAGTGCAAAGAATTGCGCAAGAAAGTAAAATTTCTTGAGCAATCCTTTGATGAGCTCAATGCTACTCATGAGAGGCTAATGGAAGCCCATGAAAAGCTTGGCAAAGCTCACTCTAAGCTTGATAAGGCTCACTCCTCTCTCATTGAGCAAGTCAAGAAGGAGGAAGCCAAGAAGGAGCAAGTGATAGTAACATGTGATGTGGGACTAACATGTGATCTTATTGATGAATCTTTTCATGAACCCATTATTGTTGCTCCTACTAACACTTCTTGTAGCACAACCATTTCCACTCCACCTATGAATGATACATCACTAATGGTGGAAAATGAAACCCTTAAGAAGGAGGTGAATGAGCTCACTCGTACCTTAGGTAATGCCTATGGTGGAGATGCTCGCTTGCTAAAGTGCTTGGGTAGCCAAAGGTTTTCTCTCAACAAAGAGGGATTAGGCTATACCCCCAAGAAAGGCAAGGTGGCCTTTGTCACTCCCAAAGCTAGCTTTGTGAAGGGCAATGGTCGGTTTTGCAATAGATGCAAGCAAGTTGGGCATATAGAGCAAAATTGCAAGACTAACAAGAACAAGCTACCTAATGTATCCTCAATCAAATTTGATTCTTGTTACATGCTTTATAAGGGTGCCAATGGTGTAAAGGCTAAGTTCATTGGTACACCAATAGTGGGCCCAAAGAAGAAGGTCATTTGGGTACCAAAGACCTTGGTGACTAACCTACAAGGACCCAAGCAAGTTTGGGTACCTAAAAGGAATTAATCTTCTTTTGTAGATAAATTATAAAGCCGGAGGAAGGCATTGGGTGCTTGATAGTGGGTGCACACAACATATGATCGGTGATCCAAGAATGTTCAATTCAATAAATGAAAGCAAGAGTAATGGGATTGATAGTATCACATTTGGTGACAATGGCAAAGGCAAGGTCAAATGGCTTGGTAAGATTGCAATATCCAATGATTTGAGCATTTCCAATGTGCTACTAGTTGAGAGCTTGAACTTCAACTTATTGTCGGTAGCTCAATTGTGTGATCTTGGTTTCAAGTGCATATTTGGTGTGGATGATATAGAAATCATAAGTGTAGATGGCTCTAACTTGATATTCAAAGGATTTAGATATGAGAATCTATACTTAGTTGATTTCAATGCTAGAGAAGCTCAATTGTCAATATGTTTGATCACTAGTCTAGCATGAGTTGGTTATGGCATAGAAGGCTTGGTCATGTTGGAATGAAATAATTGAATAAATTGATTAAGCATGACTTAGTTAGAGGCTTGAAAGATGTCACATTTGAGAAGGATAAGCTATATAGTGCATGTGAAGCCGGAAAGCAAGTTGGTAATACACATCCTAAGAAGAGCATAATGAGCACATCTAAGGCATTTGAGTTGATGCATATGGACTTATTTGGACCAACCACATACACTAGCATTGGTGGAAATAAATATGGATTTGTTATTGTGGATGATTTCACTAGATACACATGGGTGTTCTTTCTTGTTGACAAGAGTGATGTATTTGCAACATTCAAATCATTTGTCAAAGGCATTCACAATGAGTTTGAAATAACAATCAAGAAAGTTAGAAGTGACAATGGAAGTGAATTCAAGAACACTAGAGTTGATGAGTTATGTGATGAATTTGGAATTAGACATCAATTCTCGGCCAAGTATACTCCTCAATCAAATGGGCTAGTTGAAAGAAAAAATAGAACCTTAATTGACATGGCAAGATCAATGTTGAGTGAGTACAATGTGAGTCATTCATTTTGGGCCGAAGCAATCAACACGGCTTGCTACTATAGCAACCGACTCTATTGTCACCCCATGATGGAAAAGACACCTTATGAGCTATTGAATGGAAGAAAGCCCAACATAGCATACTTTCGGGTTTTTGGTAGTAAATACTATATATTGAAGAAAGGCACTAGATTGAGCAAGTTTGAAAAGAAATGTGATGAATGTTTCTTGCTTGGTTACTCCACTACTAGCAAGACTTATAGAGTTTGGAATTTGGCTAGTGGTACTCTTAAGGAGGTTCATGATGTAGAATTTGATGAAACAAATGGTTCCCAAGAGGAAGATGAGAATCTAGATGAAGTAAGAGGCACTCAATTGGTCTATGCAACGAAGAACATGGACATTGGTGATATAAGGCCTAGAGAGGTGATTGATATTGAAGATGACAAGAATCAAATGCTCTCTAACTCAAATGTGTAAGCTAGTGGTTCTCATGATCAAATCCAAGCAAGCACTAGTGATGGCAATGTGCAAGAATAACAAATGGCTAGTTCATCATCTCAACCTAGTGATCAATCAAATGCTAGCAATCAAGTGCAAGTGCTTCAACCAACCAATGTTGCAAGAGATCATCCATTAAACACTATCATTGGTGATATTTCAAGAGGTGTGCAAACAAGATCAAGATTGGCCTCATTTTGTGAGCATTTCTCATTTATGTCATCCATTGAACCTAAGAAGATAGATGAAGCGTTGAGGGATGTTGATTGGATCAATGCTATGCATGAAGAGCTAAACAGCTTCACAAGAAACCAAGTATGGGATTTAGTTGAGAGGCCTAATGATCATAATATGATTGGAACTAAGTGGGTCTTTTGGAACAAGCAAGATCAAGATGGGATAGTGATAAAAAACAAAGCAAGATTAGTGGCTCAAGGTTATACTCAAGTTGAAGGTCTTGACTTTGGAGAAACATATGCCCCGGTTGCAAGATTAGAAGCAATTAGGATCTTGCTAGCTTATGCTTGTGCCCACAATATCAAGTTGTACTAAATGGATGTGAAAAGTGCATTTCTCAATGGGTACATCAATGAGCTTGTGTATGTTGAGCAACCTCCCGGTTTTAAAGATGAGAAGAAACCCAACCATGTCTACAAGTTGAGAAAGGCTTTGTATGGATTGAAGCAAGCACCTAGAGCATGGTACGAGAGATTGAGGGATTTCCTACTGTCTAAGGGATTCAAGATGGGAAAGCTTGACACTGCTCTCTTCACCAAGAAGCTTGGAAATAACTTGTTTGTAATGCAAATCTATGTTGATGATATCATCTTTGGATCAACAAATCAAGAATTTTGTGAGGAGTTTGGCAAGATGATGGCAAGTGAGTTTGAGATGTCTATGATTGGAGAGCTTAGTTACTTCCTTGGTCTTCAAATCAAGCAAATAAAGAATGGCACATTTGTGAGTCAAGGCAAGTATATCAAGGACATGCTCACGAAGTTTGAAATGGATGAGAGTAAAGCTATTAGTACACCAATGGGGACAAGTAGAAGCTTGGATAGTGATGCTAGTGGTAACATGGTGGATCAAAAGATGTATAGGTCTATGATTGGAAGCCTACTCTATGTAACCGCATCAAGGCCGGATGTGATGTTTAGTGTATGCATGTGTGCAAGATTCCAAGCCTCACCAAGAGAAAGTCATTTGAAGGCAACAAAGAGAATATTGAGGTACTTGAAGCATACACAACATGTTGGATTATGGTATCCCAAAGGAGCAAGATTTAAGTTGATTGGATATTCGGATTCCGATTATGCGGGATGCAAAGTTGAGAGAAAGAGCACATCGGGCACATGTCAACTATTGGGAAGATTACTTGTGTCTTGGTCATCAAAGAAGTAAAATAGTGTAGCACTTTCAACCGCCGAAGCGGAGTACATTTCGGCCGGTAGTTGTTGTGCTCAATTACTTTGGATGAAGGCTACCTTGAATGACTTTGGAATCAAGTTTAAGCAAGTGCCATTACTATGTGACAATGAAAGTGCCGTGAAGCTCACCAACAACCCAGTTCAACATTCAAGAACAAAGCACATAGATGTCCGCCATCATTTCATAAGAGATCACCAATAAAAAGGGGACATTTGCATAGAGAGTGTGGACACCGAAGATCAACTTGCCGACATATTCACCAAGCCACTTGATGAGAAGAGGTTTTGCAAGCTAAGGAATGAATTGAACATACTTGATTTCTCCAATATGTGTTGATGCACCCCCACTATATGACATGCCTCTCCTTCGAGCTAAGTAAGGTAAAGTTGATTGACATGTCATCCATCCATTGCTAAGGACTTGTTTAGTGCATCTAGTCATTCCTATCATATCCTAGGCTCATTTATGAAAATCAAATGAATTTGATGCTTGTATGGTATCACTATTGCTTGTATGTTTGAAATGATCTAGTGGTAGCATATGACATGTTTGTAGGCTTGTAAACCTAGTGTTTGATTTAGAAAATGAGCTATAAGTGTTTAACTCAACATGGTACAAGATAACCCTTATTTGGAGGTGTGAAGAAGCTTGTCCTTGGATCAAACCGAGTTAAATATCTTTTGCAAATAATCTAGATTGAACCAAATTGGAAAAATGATCCTTATTTCACATAGTTTCACCCCAACCTATCTATAATTTGAGGTCACCTTTCTATACTTTAAGCCTTTGTGGTCATTGATGACAAAGGGGGAGAAATAGTGTACAAAGATAGTGAAACAAAGGGGGAGAGATAATATATGACAAAGGAAGGGGATCGATTAAAATTTTAAGCATACAAATAGGGGGAGCAAGCTCATGAACTTGTATGGTACACTTGAATGAGCATTACATATGTTTGCTTGCATGGCATAAGTTTTAATTTTAAATATCCATGCTTGTGTGGTGTATGCTAGTTGTAGGTTTGAATGTTGAAATAAAAAACTAGCATGTATAGGCTAAGTAACTAGACGTATGTTTATTCTATGGAAACTAGACCCTTGCATGTAAATGTTGATCTCACGGGGTATTCTAGTTCTTGTATATGTCTAGTTACTAATGGTGCTAAGGATGGTATATTGGTGCACTCCGATTGGTATCACGCTTCAAAGGTCCATCTCTTATACCTTAGCATCATTTGGTAGAAATTGACTCCTATATTTCCTATCTAAGCATATGTGCAAGCTACAATCCAAACTCTTAGCACATATGTAGGGGGAGCAATTACTACCATTTGGAGTTCATGAAACTTGTCCATATTCTTTTACACATGGTAAAAATGCTTGGGCAAGCAACATGGATTCGATTAAATTACAATTCATATCTTTGTGAAAGGGTTGTCATCAATTACCAAAAAGAGGGAGATTGAAAACTCTAGTTTGGTTTTGGTTAATTGATGAAACCCTAAGTGCTAACCTAGTTTATCAAAGTGATTATGAGATAGGTAGCACTACTCCAAGTGATGAAGCAATGATGAAGATTATGACAATGGTGATGGCATGACGATGATCAAATGCTCAAACTTGGAAAAGAAGAAAGAGAAAAACAAAAGGCTCAAGGCAAAGGTATAAAATGTAGGAGCCACTTTATTTTAGTGATCAAGACACTTAGTGAGTGTGATCACATTTAGGATAGATAACCGTACTATTAAGAGGAGTGAAACTCGTATCGAAATGCGGTTATCAAAGTGCCACTAGATGCTCTAATTCATTGCATATGCATTTAGGATCTAGTGGAGTGCTAACACCCTTGAAAATATTTGTGAAAATATGCTAACACATGTGCACAAGGTGATACACTTGGTGGTTGGCACATTGGAGCAAGGGTGGAGAAGTTAGAAGTGAAAAGGAGTTGGTCGCGAAGACGCTGGCGTCAATCAACTGACCGGACGCTGGGTCTGAAAGCACCGGACGCTGACTGCCTGCGTCCGGTTGCGCTGACTCGACGGTACAATGGCTAGGGTTTACCACCGGACGCTGGGCTATGTCCGGTCGAGGTGGACCGGACGCGTCCGGTCGAGGAGAAACGGATTTTGACCCTTACTGTACTCGACCGGATGCTGGGGGTTCAGCGTTCGGTCAGTTTTGCCCGAGCGTCCGGTCAGCTTCGTAGCCGTTGAAATCTGACGAACAACGTTTGAAGCCAGTGACACGTGGCATAAATCAGTGGATCGGACGCTGAGTCCAGGGTCCGGTCAATATGACCGGAGCGTCCGGTCAGAGCGCGTTTTGCCCAGTGAAGGGGTATAACGGCTCTATTTGATGGGGGCTCTATTTATAGCCCCATGGACGGCTGAAGCTCACTCTCTTGCACATTTTCATTGACATAGCAACCTTGTGAGCTTAGCCAAAGTCCTCCCACTCATCTCCATCATTGATCCATCATCATTGTGAGGTTGGGAGAGAATCCAAATGCATTGCTTGAGTGATTGCATCTAGAGGCACTTGGTATTCGTGTTGCGCTGCGGATTTCGCTTGTTTCTCTTGGTGGTTGCCACCACCTAGACGGTTGGAGCAGCGGTGGAGGATCGGCATGAGTTGGCGATTGTTTGTGGCCGCCTTCGGTGATTGTGAGGGGAGTTGTACCTTCCCCGGCGGAGTGCCGAAAGGTAACTCTAGTAAATTGCTCGTGTCATTGAGTTACCTCACTTGTGGGTAGGTTCTTGCGGTGTCCTATCGTGTGGACGAGGTTTGTGAAACACCTCTTAGCCGCCGAACCACCAAGTGTTGGTCGACACAACGGGGACTAGCGTGTTGGCAAGCACGTGAACCTCGGAAGAAAAATCGGTTGTCTCTTGTCATTTGCTTTCTCCCGGTGATTGGCTTAATCTTCATCTTGTGATTGTTCATTCCACTACACGGCGGTATAATCACCCCACTCACTTATTTACATTCTTGCAAACTAGTTGATACAAGCTCTTTAGTGTAATTAGAATTGAGAGCTTGCTTTATTATTTACATTCATCTAGTTGAGCTCTTTGGAGTAGCAAGTTTGTGTGCCTAAGTAATTATTGCAACTAGAATTGTTGGATAGGTGGCTTGCAACCTTTGTAGAGCTAGAGCAAGTTTGCATTACGCCATTTGTCATACTAATCAAATTGCTCTAGTTGATTTATAGATTTTTAAATAGGCTATTCACCCCCCCCCCTCTAACCATACTAGGACCTTTCACCTGTGCCCTATGCCCACGCCGGCCAAGTCCCTATACCACGCCCGCAAGGCCGCTGGTCAAGTCCCCCACCGTGCAAGCCCCATGATCATTGTGCCCCATGTTGCCTCGTCTGACTGTGCACGGCGCCATAGAACTCCACTATTGTCGCCTTGGACCACGACCCCGTATGTACTAGGCTGCCTCGTTGCCATAGTCGTGCCCATCTACCGCACTTGTGTGCCTCGTGGCTCGTGCTTAGTCTTCTCGATCCCACGACACACCCTAAACCTAAGTCTCCTCCCAATGCACTATGTTTGTTTGTTAATATCTTAGCTCAACGCTATCGTACCTGGTTGAATGAGCCACGACCGATGGAGAGAAACTAAACGGGCTTTCTAGCACACTGAAGACTACACACGCTCAAACACCACGCATGCCTTGCTATCACTAGATCGAGATCATAAAAACAAGTATGAAGCCTTATTGCGTCGTCATCATCATAAAACTGATATACACTGGCATGTTCGTGATATCCAATAAATGCACGCCAAGTGGTGGTGGTCTCTTTCTTCCTTGGCGGTATAGATTGAAACCTTGACTCTATGGATTTGGTTCACTCTAATATCTCAACACCGCAAATCAAACACTGCTGGTTGTTTCAGCACTGCCTACCGGAATCATGTGAAGGTAACAGAGATCTATCTGTATATATACGGTTACAGCAGGCGATCAATGTCGATTATGCATAGAGAACGAAATGTATGGGCACGCATGCTATTTCAATTTGCAACAGACTATTCATGTGAGCTGTGTGAGCACGATGATTCCCAAATTCTAGTAGACGACTAGCTAGCACAGGTCGTGCAGGCCGACCAGCGGATCAGTACAAGTTTGGTCTCACCACAACTTCGGAGGGTTTCAACTTCCAAGCAATGCAAATTAGAGTGCCAATTTGACCGAACACCTTTTTATTAGCCACAAGATGCACCCAGCACCCCGCGTCCAGTAATCACATATGCCACGCTCACATGGCTTCTGTTCACACGGCATCACCCGTCCTCTGTTTTTGTAAGACTGAACTTTAGGATCAGAGCTACCCCTTCTATCTCCAAATATAATATGTACACATATTTCAAGATTCAAGCTTGATCAATAATTAAAATAATTGGTTTAGTTATACAAAAAGTTTGTCCATAAAGAGGTTACATTGGACAAGTCATTTATATCCCTGGTACGGTGGTGCAATATTGAACACATAAGTACATAACGTAGAACACGCCAAAGAAATTTAGCATCAAGATAGTAAAAAAAAAGATATTGAATTGTTTCTTATTGATAACACAAACAACGAGTTTAATTCGCATCCCAGCTCCTCCGAGAAAGATCATTTTTTTAGGATAATTCCATATTACCTTTTACCACGTCAAGAACTCAAAGGTATTTTCATATGTCAAATCTCATTATTGACAACTTTTTATTATAAGGAAATATATTACATCTAAAAAGGCTCTAAAGTAATCATCCACCCGGTAATTAAAAAAACGTATACTATTCGGTCACAAAGGCTACCAAATACGTATACTATCCGGACACCGTTCGACCTCATCAGAAATCCAAAGTACGCATCTTCCGTTCGCGTGCCCTTAAATTTGGCTGAATCTGCTTATTTTTTCATCCGGAACAGTGTTTTCTCTCACAAATTCCTCCAGCATTCCTTCAAAATTCAGACAAGCGAACAGGCCTGCCCGTCCTACGATTCTTGTGTGCGCTCCGATTGAAAAATACGGATCGGTCTCTGGCTCATCAAAACAAATACGGATCGGCCGCGGCTCCACATGCAAACCAATTTAATTTCGCCCGTGACGTCTACGTGCAGCGCTCCAATCCCACACTCTCCGGCGGTCAGCCCCGCATGCAAGACAAATCAGCACTTTTCATGTATTTTTTTAGTTCAAAATTCTTTTTTTTTAATACGTCTCAAGGACAAACAGCTACACGTTACATACAAAACTGCTTCTCATGTATATGTATCAAACATGCTAAAAATGCAATTCTCTCATGATTGTCTTTTCATCATACCTAAGGAAGCAAGTACATGATTACCATGAATAAAATATTTATGTATAGATTGATGATTAACAAGAGTTTATTTGCCGAAGAAAAACTAAATGAAACCCTAATTTAGTTTACACACGGGATCTTTTATTCATACACAAAGAAGTTTAAGAATTCTAATGCAAAATCATTTATTATCTTTTATTGTTTTCTGAAAATAAATAAGCGTGGCCAAATATTTATGTCTCCAGTGCAATGCACGGGCATATATCTAGTATTTTCTAAAAGATCAAACTTTCTTTGCCTCAAAAAATATATTATAAGGGATATTAATTAGCAGTCAAAGTGTGATCTTATCATCGTAAATAAGAAAGTCAAGATGCATTATACTTTAAGGCGAGCAAAATGCAGTTACGGCTCTTAAACTTGGTGGCACGTATGTCATCTATAGGTTCTATGCTCCCAAAATACACATCTTGCTATAGAAACTTGGCTCACGATAGGTCACGTGTCTTGCCTATGTTGTGTCCTTCCTCGTCCATGGGCCACACGTGCCTTGTTGCCAACGCTATCCAAGGCTCAGGCTTAAGCTCCTCCGCAGCACACCCTGAGCCTCGCCATGCATCCCAGTCACCAGTGTGCTAGGACACTGCACCGTGTCACGCGCCACACACGCTCCTCCTCTTCTAGCGAGGGCAGCTGAAAGAGGATGTCGTGCTTGCCTCGTCCTGCCACCGTACCTAGCTGCCTTGCTCACCTCGTTAGGCCGGAGGGGAGGGTGTGCAGATGGCAAGATGTGCAGCGACCTGGCACATCCGTGTGTTGGACCACATGGTGGCGGAGGGCGCCATGATGTTCTACGGCAGAGCAGTAGGGGAGGTCTTCGGCCACGATGTTAAGGCAGGGGGCAAGATGGTGACGGTGGATGACCTTGACGGCGGTAGACGAGAGCATGCAGGTGCAACGCTTAATTAGGCAATTCGCAGAGCACCTTGAGGTTGTTCTCTAGCATCCACTTCCCTTGCTACCTCGCACGCCAGTCACCAGTTGCCATGTCTACAAGCGGGTGTTGCCAAGACCCATTTGGACCTGTGATGTACGTTCTGTAGCTAGATGTACATTTTTGGAGTCCAAGGACCTAGACAACATAACCTATCAAGTTCGAGGGCTACCGGTCACTCTTTTAGGGTAGAGAGAATATTATAATGTGAATGTTGAGTAGTTGATAATAAGAGCGACTACAGGAGCTAAAAACATTCAATTGTAACAATGAAAAAAATAACACACATTGTTTGTTTGTTAATATCTTAGCTCAACACTATCAGTATTATGCAGTGTTGAAACTACAATCCCTTTACATACAAAAAAAAAACAGAAACACCATCCCACAAACAATGTTACTGCCACATGGGCGCCAAGTGGTGGTGGTCTCCTAATTCCTCGCCTGTTACATTGGGGCCAAGTGGTGTTGGTCTCCTAATTCCTCGCCGGTATAGAATGAAATCTTGACTAAATGGATTTGGTTCACTCTAACATCTCAACACTGCAAACCAAACACTGCTGCTTGTTTCAGCACTGCCTACCAAAGAAACATGCGAATATTTTTTTTTTTTGAGGAAAAACTGTGGAGCCTTGCTCCCCAGTGCAATATATTTTTTTAACGCAATGGCAGGAGCTCTGCCTTTCAATTAAGATAGGGAAAGATAGTTTATGTACAAGCAATGACACTCCGGATGAGGGTTTCAAGCCCCCCGAAGCAGGTAAAGGAGGGAAACACACCCCCCAATAGGGGAACAACAGCTAAACATAAGCGAGTGCTCTCTTCCTTTGCTCTATGTCTTTCTTTATCCTTGCGGCTACTTGCGGTACCGTTTCTATCTTGTTGTTGAAAAATTCTCCTATTTCTCTCTTTCCAAATATTCCAAAAGGTGTAGATTACTACCCCGTTAAGTCGTCTACGTTCATATTACTTCCCCAGTGCAATATATTAAAACCAAAGAAAGAGAGTTACAACTGTGTTAGCTGGCTGCTAACAAAAAGGGAAAGCAAAGAACTTACCTAGGACTCACCTAGTACAAACTAGCAGAGACACAAGACAGAGGCCACCAGGGCAAAGAGAGCAAAGAAATTTAAATCGAGTTGATCCAATTCATCACTAAAACACGTTTGGCAATAGGTAACCTGAAGAGATGAAGCTTAACTTCATTCTTGAAAAGTTGCTTCCAATTTTCCAGTGAGGGTACTTTATGATTAAAAATGAAATCATTCCTCTCTTTCCAGATGCACCAAGCACTGATCATAAATAAATCCATGAAGTAGGGGCCACCAAAATTGTCACGTTGATGCAACAGCATTTCAAATATACTCCCTCGCTACTCCCACTGTATGCCAATAGCAAACCATCTACTGGCACTTGAGGAACATTCAAAAAACAAGTGCAGTGAGGTCTCATCAACCTGATCAAGACATAAGACACAATGGTACCCCTCTTCAAGATGTTTGTGCCTTCTTCTAAGTATGTCTCTTGTGTTAAGTCTATCTGCCAACAACAGCCAAGCAAAAAAATTTATTTTTGGCATGCACTTTGCTTTCCAAATCCAGCAGAAAGGAGGAGGCGGTGTGATCTGCACAAAGTGATGTTTGTAAAAATTGTCTCGAACTATAGAGGCCACCATTCCAGTTGCAGATCCAAACATCAGTCTGATCATTGTCAGCCTTGAGTGATTCCAGTTCTTCCTTGAAGACAAGGAACTCATTGTAAGCCATTCTAGACACTGGCAGCCTGAAAATTTCTAGCAGATCAGATACAGCTAAACCAGACTTCACTGACATATTCTTGTTGATAACATAGGCATACAGGTTGGGATACATGATTGAAAAGGGCTGCTGTTGAATATTATCCTCCCAAAGACCAATTGTGTCACCCATGCCTGACAGACAATGAGCAATGCTTCTGAATTGCACACTCAACTTGAGTATATCTTTCCACCAGAAAGATCCTTTTGCAGGGGCCAGGTAAGGAACTTTGTGCTGGTAATAAGTAGTCCAGACCAACTGTACCCATGGCACATCAACTTTATTATAAAATTTCTGTAAATGGTTCAACAATAGGGCATCATTCTGTACATACAAATCTTTTATCCCCAGCCCACCTTTATCCTTTGGCACCGTCACCATTTCCCAGGCAGCTCGATTATAGCCTTTAGCATTAATGTCACAATCTCTCCAAAGACAGTTTTTTTCTAAATTTATCAATCATTACTATCACTGTTTTAGCCAAACTCAGTGTGCACATGAAGTAAGTAGGGAGGGAGGAGACAACAGAATTAATAAGCTGTAACCTGCCTGAATATGATAGAAATACAGAACTAGCAGAAAGCTCTCAGCTCTGCAAATTAGGGGAGCATAATCTTTGACTAAGGGCTTTGTAGTCCCAAGTGGAATTCCCAAGTAAGTGAATGGCAGCTGTCCCTCAACACAGCCAAACACCCCAGTAAGCAATGGCACTTTATGACTTGGAACATTGATAGGAATCAAGCAGGATTTATGAAAATTGACTTTGAGTCCTGTGGAAGTTGCAAAGCTTTGCAGCAAGGCTTTTAGACAGAAAAGTTGCCTAGCATCTGCTTGCATTATGAGCAAGGTATCATCAACATACTGTATAATTGGGAAGTGATCAATGTCTCTATTTGGAATTGGAAGATTGAAGAGCCCCTGTTGATAAGCTCTATTAACTATGCTTTGGAGAAGATCTGCTACCATCACAAATAGTAAAGGGGAGAGTGGATCTCCCTGTCTTACACCTCTCCTGCAGTGGAAATCTTTCCCAGGCACACCATTAAGCAGCACCGAGGATGTTTCTGAGCTTAGAATGTGAGAGATCCAAGTGCACCACTTGGTTGGGAAGCCTTTAGCCTGCAAGATATTCATAATAGATTTGTGCTCTACCATGTCAAAAGCTTTCTCAAAATCCAATTTAAGAATAATAATCTCTTTCTTTGATGCATGACATTGATACAAATATTCAAATGCCCACCCTAAACAATCCTGAATTGTCCTCCCCTATATGAATCCATACTGATGTCTATGAACAACCTTTAAGATCACTTTCTGTAATCTATTTGAGAGAATTTTCGTGAGAAATTTCATGGTGGAATTTAATAGAGAGATTGGCCTAAAATCTGTGACCTTTTCTGGATTTGTTTTCTTGGGCACAAGAGTTATATAGGAGTAATTTATACTCTTTAGATCAGCCATGTGATCATAGAAATCTCTGCATAGCCTATAGACATCATATTTGATCAGACTCCAACTTTTCTTGAAAAAATGCCCATTGAAAACATCAGGTCCAGGTGCCTTATCACTGGGCAAGTCCTTGGCTACTACATCCAATTCTTCTATTGTAAAATGTGCTACTAATTCATGAAGGTCATGTTGTATTATAAGGTGATCAAGATCAAAGAGCATTTGTGGGTTAACTGAAACACACATTCTGGTCTTGAATTCTTGCCAAAACAAAGCTGCTTTTTCTGCATGTTCAGAAACTAATCTCCTATCTTCAGCTGAAATCTGAGCAATCACATTAAATCTGAACCTCTCTGTTAGTCGCTGAATTCTTACTCTTGGTAGTAGCAGAATTCTTACTCTCATCGAGAGAGGATGACACTAGGAGTTTGGGCAATTTTCTGGTTTATTTCTCACATAATGCCATGCCAACCTGAGGGGTTGGGGATACATATTTATAGGCTGCTAGCCAGCCAAGCATATGCCAAGATGCTAGTTTAAGATGCTGTCCTAGATGCTAGTCCTAGATGATGTCCTAGATGCTAGTCCTAAATGCTAAGATGCTGTCCTAGCTAGTCAAGGATGCTGTCCTTGATGGGCAACAAGACCACCATGCTGCTGCAGCCCCACAAAGACCTACATAGAGACTTATCCATCATTCTCCCCCTAAGTCTTGTGCGTCGTCTTGTGGGAAAGTTGAACCATCCCGATCCTGTAGCAGAGCTCAAGGAACTTGACCCTCCCAAGAGGCTTGGTAAGCAGGTCCGCAAGCTAGTCCTTGGTGTTGATGTAGCTCGCCTTGATGCTCCCTTCCTCCAAACAGCCTCGGATGAAGTGGTACCTCACCCGGATGTGCTTACTCCGTTCATGAAAAACGGGGTTCTTTGCTAGGGCCAGAGCGGACTTGCTGTCCATCCTGAGCTCCACCGCTCTAGTATCTTTGCCGAGGACATTACCAAGCAGTCGAGCGAGCCAGAGCGCCTGAGTCGAAGCGGTGGAGACCGCTATGTACTCGGCCTCGCAACTGGACAGGGCCACCACCTGCTGCTTGACCGACTGCCAACTAACGAGGCACTTGCTGAGGAGGAAGAGGATCCCGCTCGTGCTCTTGCTGGTGTCGATGTCGCCGGCGTGGTCGCTGTCGCTGTACCCGACGAAGTGTGCCGCCCCAGGGCACCTAGGGTAGTAGAGGCCGTGGTCGAGAGTCCCCGCAACGTAGCGGATGATCCTCTTCACAGCCTGCTGGTGCTCCGTCGTCGGTCGCTGCATGAACCGACTAACGTAGCCGACGGAGAATGCCAAGTCCGACCGTGTGTGGGCGAGGTAGCGAAGGCTCCCCACAAGACGCCGGTACTGCGTAGCGTCCACCTCCTCCGTCGTGCTGTCGCGGCTCAGCTTTAGCCTCTCATCCATCAGAGTGAGAGCTGGGTTACAGTCGGTGAGCCCAGCTAGCTCAACGACGCGCTTGGCGTAGGTGGTCTGTCGAAGCGTGATCCCGGAGTCATCCTGGTGCACCTCGATTCCCAAGTAGAAGGAGATAGGCCCCAAGTCACTCATGTAGAAGGTGGCCTTCATCTCTTCCTTGAATGCCGCCACCTCCGCATCCTTAGTGCCGGTGATCACCAAGTCGTCGACGTAGACACCCACCAGCAGAGCATTTCCTCCACTGCCCCGTCGGTAGATGGCCGCCTCGTGCGGGCTTTGCTCGAAGCCCATCCCCTTTAGCGTGGAATCCAACTTGGCATTCCACGTCCTCGGTGCCTGCCGCAAGCCATAAAGGGCCTTGCGCAGGCGGAGCACCTTGCCCTCCTTGCCGAGGATCGCAAATCCCGACGGCTGGTGCACGTAGACCTCCTCCTTCAAGTTGCCGTTAAGGAACGCCGACTTGACGTCCATGTGAGGAACACGCCAGCCCTCCTGGGCAGCTAGCGCAAGGAGGAGTCGCACGGACTCTATCCGTGCCACGGGAGCAAAGGCGTCGTCGAAGTCGACCCCCTCCTGCTGCACGAAACCTCGTGCCACCAAGCGAGCCTTGTGCTTGACGATGGCGTCGGCTTCATCCCTCTTCAGCTTGTACACCCACTTAAGGGTGATCGCGCGGTGACCACGAGGAAGGTCAGCAAGCTCCCAGGTGCGGTTTTTCTCAACCGCATCCATCTCCAACTGCATCGCGGCGCACCATGCCGCGTGTCTCTCGGCCTCAGCAAATGACCGAGGCTCACCGTCGTCACACGCAAGGTGCAACTGCGCCTCCAGGTCATGAGGCACCAGTCCCGGCACCGGCTGGTCGCCGAGAAGGTTCTCTATCGTACGGTACCGCAATGGCTCGCCATCGTGGTACGCGTCGAGTAGCGAGCTCAACCGGACTGTGCTCGACACGAGCTGGTGTTGGAGTAGACGTGTCCGGAGAGGTGCCTGTCGGTGCTGGTGTCGGCTATGGTGGAGCCGGCGAAGAACTCATCGCAGCCAAGGTCCTGGCTGGAGAGTGTGGTGCTGTCGGAGTAGCAGGCGCCGGGGTCGGTGGAGGCTCAGAGACTGGGGTAGACGCGCTCATCGAAGAAGAGCTTCCTACTCCCCCCGCTCCCTCGAAGTGGACGTACTCGACAGTGAGGTCGTCGTACGTCGGAGCCGAGCCGTCGTCCACCGCCTTGTCCCACGCCCATCCTCGCCCTTCGTTGAACACATTAAATCTGAGCAATCATATTAAATCTGAACCTCTCTGTGGCCCTTGCATGGAAATTTTTTGTATTTTCATCCCCCCATTTGACAAGCTTTTCTGTATAGCGTTGCTTCCAATATATGTGCTGACAATGCAGTAACTTTTGCAGGTGGGATTGGATGATAATCCTGAAGTTTCTTTCTGGCACATGCAGTGGTCTGATCTCCTCCAAGTCATCCAAAAAAGCTATAACAATACTGCAATGATTTATTAGAATTCTCAGATTTGACTTAGTACCATTCCAAGACTTAAGAGCAGCCCTTAAAGCTTTAAGCTTTGTAGATATATTTCTAGCACCATCATGATGTGAGCAAGAAAACCAAGCCTTGGAGACTGTGTCCATGAAACCAGGTATCAATGTCCAATAGTTTTCAAACCGAAAGAGAGTTGCTTTGGGTACGTGTGTTCCAATTTGTACTTTGCATGGAGTGTGATCGGACACACTTTTAGCTAAAGGCAATACAACAGTGTTTGGGTATGACAATGTCCATGCTGGTGAAGTAAAGAACCAATCCAATTGCTGCATAAGTGGCTGATCCTGCATATTGCTCCAAGCATAACTCCTTCCTTTGAGTGGCAGCTCTATAAGCCCTAGATGATGTATTATATCATTGAAAACTAACATGTCATTCGTGTTGCCACCTGGTTGATTTTTGTTAGAGCTTGATCTATAGAAGTTGAAATCGCCCAAGATGAGATACTGATCATCAGTAGCTATATCAAGACTATATAACCAGGAAACAAAATTTGTTCGTGATGGTTCACGCGTTGGACCATATACTGAGATAAGATTCCAGACTGCTAGATTATGCACTGAAGTTACTTGAAATCTCAAGGCAAAAACCTCACTGTCAATAGTGACCACTGAAAAAACACGAGAGCTCCATGCCACTAAGATTCCACCGGAAGCACTTTCTGACGAGCAGTACTCAAAACAATCAAAACGTCTAGTGCAAATTTACGCATAAAAACAGCATCAATATCTTCCTTTTTTGTTTCCTGGAAACAAAATAAAGAGCAAGCACTTTCTTCTAATGTATTACGAATAAGATCCCACTTGTCCGGGTCATTACATTCCAGCACAAGATGTTCCAATTACGACTGTAATCCATAACAAACCATACTTGAAAAAGAAAGAGGCGGAGACACGGTAATCACCAACAAAAGAAAAGTGCAGACTGCAGAACATGAGGAGTTTTTTTGTATATATATACTGTTAAAGCAGGCGATAATGTTGCTATGCATATAGAGAACGAAATGTATGGGCGGCACCCATGCTATTTCTATTTGCAACAGACGGCTATTGTGTGAGCTGTGTGAGCACGATGATTCCAAATTCTAGTAAGAATCCTCAGTCCCAAATTCAACAGCCGACTAAGCTATCACAATTCACAGGTCGTGCAGGCCGACCAGCGGAAAAGGCATATTGCAAAACCTCATTTTCTCCATGTTTTTTATAAAATCAAAAGGTGATTTACCGTACTTTTAATGACTGATGACTAGCACCTCAACCGGTGTTTTCATAAAGTTACACTCTTAACTTTTTTTAAAAATTTGGAACATTTATTTGGGTCACATCCACTATGGAAACATCCCAATGTCTGAAAATAGAATAAAGGTTGACGATATTACTCATAAAGTTGTGTTAATATGGTAAAGAGTGCAGTGAGAAACCTCATCATCATGTATTCGAAGATAGAGGAAAGAATAATTAGTTTTTTTTTAGGGGAGGGGAAGAAAGAATAATTAGTAACACAAGGCAGTAGGATTATTTGGGCCAGTTATTGACGTGGGCCACTGGGCCGGACCACCCTAGCAACAAATAAAGGATTTTCTTGGGCTGGGCCCTAAAGAAGCTCTAACATCCAGTTTACATCACAAATTTGGGCTACAGTTCCTCCACTTATTTTCGCCTTTTGGTCGTACAACAAACTCACTTTTTTTTATATCTGAAAACTACCTCGACCCGACTTCTCGCCTACCAAAAAAATAATATGGTGATCACCTTCCCATGGGGCAACTGCGGCTTGGCCATATCATCTCATCAGTATCCATAGCCTGGGCATGGCAGACACAGCAAACGGTTAGAACATGCACAGGACGTCGAAAGAACTAGCATCAATGGCAGTGTCAGCGGTTAGAACATGCACAGGATGTCGAAAGAACTAGCATCAATGGCAGTGTCAGTTACCAGAGTTGTCCATCGGGTTAGCAAGGGGCGCGGCCTCCGGCTCCTTGATATCGACGACCACAACATCTGATGTCAGGAAGGTCTTGGCTACCGACGCAGCGTGCTCCAAGCAGCATCTCACCACCTGCGACAGTTCATGGCGGTTTGAGGTTTTGTTCCAGGAAAAGAAATATCAAACACCAGTCAGGAATTGTTCCTCTAAAAGAAGTTACCAAAGACCAGTTGGGAAAAGAGATGTAACAATCATAGCACCAACAATGTGCAAGGACTGCTGTTTTCAGTTTTACCGGCTATTGCTGCTGCTTTACCTTTGGCAGTTCCCAAGTTCTTTTAGATCCATATGAGGTAGGTTACATTAAAGAATTGCGCTATGAGCTAAAGGTAATGAACTCGACAGATTGGTTATGGCAATGAAGCCCAATGGTAGGGAACAAGCATTGATGACTGAAGTTGCAAGATCAACTAACTACTAGTATTCAAGCAGACGGATAGGAAAGCCATAGGGCTAGGGCCACAAACCTTGGTGGGGTCAATGATACCAGCAGCCATCAAGTCCTCGTACTGTCCAGTAGCAGCATTGTAACCATACTTGAAGTTATCGTTAGAAAGGACCTGGTGCAGCAAACATTTTACATAAGATTCAGATCCATGCCGTGAACTGTGGTACATGCGTTAGATTTTCGGTAAACAAACTGTACCTTCTCAGTGACAACGCTGCCATTGACACCAGCGTTTTTAGCAATCAATTTAAGTGGGTAGCTCAGGGCCCTCCTTACTATTTCAGCTCCAACCTAATGACAGTTAAGCATGTCAGTTCAGAATGCCCAATGGTTCAAGTATAGCAAGGCTGTCCTCTGTAGCCTCCTCCAAATGAACTAAGGGATTACTGATTATGTTTTCACCTTCTGCTCATCGTTCTCCAGTGTATCCTTGATGGCATCGACTTTAGCTGCAAGCCGCAAAAGAGTGCACCCTCCACCAACAACAATACCTTCCTCGACGGCAGCCTGTGAAGAGAAAGAAGCAATTTTAGTGATATGTAACCAAAAGAAAAATCGGCAGAAAATGCAGAATGATTCAGGAAAGAATATGGACTAATTCTTACTTCCTCCAATCACAAATATAAGCCCATCTAGGTCTTTTGTAAGTAAACTATCTAAACATTAACTATGGTCCATATAATATCAAAAAATTTACATAGATTGACAACAAAATTCGTCTATCGTGAAAACTACTTTTTCAATGTATGTTTTTTTTTTCAATTCAATATTATATATTATTATACATTTTGCCTGTCAAAGTTTGAAAGGTTGGACTTAGAACAAACCTAGATCAGAGGAAGTATTCCTCATGAAACAAATACAAATCTGGCAGCACAAAATGGTTAATAACTCTGACAACTTACCTTAGTTGCATTTAGCGCATCCTCAACTCTCAACTTCTTCTCTTTTAGTTCAGTTTCTGTTTGTGCTCCCACCTGTCAGCCAACACCAGACATGAATTACAGCTATCCACCGTACTTACAACACTGAATCGATGATAATAACGTTGAACAAATAACACAAACTTTGCGATCCATGTACTTTATAATACCTGAATGACAGCAACACCACCAGCAAGCTTTGCTATCCTCTCATTAAGTTTTTCCTTTTCGTATTCTTGTTCTGCTGCCTGCAAATTAGGTTGATAAAAACAGATTTTCAGACTTTCACCTGAGCAGCAAATGAGCAAAGAGAACAGGAAAAGGTCAGACCTCAATCAGATTTTTAATCTGCTCAACCCTTTTAGTCACTTCTTCCTGGGTGCTGCCGTCACCAACAATTGTTGTCGACTCTTTTGTAAGAACAACCTTTGCAGCTGTTCCAAGGACTGATTTGTCAGCCTTGTCAAGTGACAGCCCAACTTCATCTCTGATTACAGTTGCTGCAGACACAGAGAATGCTTATAAATAAGGAGCATAGATGATCATAAGGATGCTCTAGAACAGAAGTTTAGCTGACCTCCAGTAAGGATGGCAATATCATCCAAGTACTGAGTCTTGCGCTCTCCAAAACCAGGGGCTTTGATGGCAGCAATCTTCAATGATCCTCTAAGCTTGTTGACAACAAGGGTAGCAAGAGCCTCCTGCTCAATATCCTCAGCAATTATCAGGATTGGGTATGCACCTCTGATGGCTTCTTCCAAAACGTTGATAAGATCCCTTGCGTTGGTGATCTTCTTGTCAACCAAAAGCAGCTGAACAATGAAGATGAAAGACAGTAGCGTTAATAGTTTGAAACAGGAAAGCAATACACGGCAAAAAAATCAAATTGATATCTCAGATTTCCCATGTTACCTTGCAGTTCTCGTACTCGACAGACATTTTCTCACTGTCTGTTACAAAGTACGGAGAGATATAACCACGGTCAAACTGCATTCCCTCCACAACATAGAGAAAGTTCTCAGAACTCCTCCCCTCTTCAAGGGTAACCACACCCTTCCGACCAACCTTGCTCATGGCCTCTGCTATCATGTTACCGATTTCATAGTTGTTGCCAGCACTAACCGCAGCAACATCTGCAAGCTCGCTATCTTCAACATCCTTAGACAACTTACGTAGTTCTTCAACTAGTGCTTTCGCTGTTTTCTCGATACCACGAGTAATCTGAACAGGATTAGCACCAGCTGCCACAACCTGGAAAAGAGAGTATTTAGCTTCGAAAACAATAATTCAACATTCAATACAAGTAGCAACAAATTGCAGCTAGTGGCACACCTTAACACCCTCAGCAATCAGTCCCTGAGCAAGGACAACGGAGGTGGTTGTCCCATCTCCAGCTAGATCATTGGTCTTAGCTGCAGCTTGCCTGACCAATTTAGCTCCAATGTTTTCCACAGGGTCCTCCAGCTCAACCTACAGAATAACAATTATTACTTAAGTGCAACAAGAACTTACTTTCATGATAACACATAAGCCTTCAGAACACACTCAATTCATTAACAAAAATCAATATTTTGCAACAATCATTATGACATTATGGTAAAATTAAATGGTGCATCATCAATATTGTATATACAACATTTAACAAGTATATGTTTCTGTTGATCTTCTAAAGTTTATGCATTAAATGGGTCATAAGAATATGACCTGCAAAACACATATGACAAGAATGAAAAAAATTGACAGCGTTATGTAATTTACCAGCTAGCAAGAAAATTCTAGGTGCAACCATGATAACATTGCACTGTACCTCTCTTGCAACTGTAACACCATCGTTAACAATCCTAGGAGAGCCATACTTGCTCTCCAAAACGACATTCCTTCCCTTTGGTCCGAGTGTAACTCCAACTAGGTCTGCAAGCTTATTGACTCCAGTCTGAAATATAGAGAAAACCGATTAGCGCCTGGTTAAGGGTCAACAGCACATTGTCATATCATAAATAAAAAGAGCGCCAGATGATAAATGTGAAGCTCACCTGGAGCTTCTTGATAGCTGAGCCATCCTTGTTGAAGTACAGCTCCTTGGCTGCTTTTACTCTGAAGTTAGTCCTCCTCTGAAGGCGCACATTCTTCCCTGTTGGAGCAGCCATAAGGCCAACTGTAGAAGTGGCACCGAATGTCGAAGCCATGTCTACATGTGCAGCAGGAGTCACATTAGCATGAGAAAACAATTGAAGCAAACATATAATCCATAACCTGACCATGTCGCAAGCATGAACTAACAGAAGCACATTTTTTTTACTGAACAATAGAACGCAGCATCCTTTGCCTTCACTGCATGTAATGAGGTATCAATACCTAACCAAATTGCATGGTGGATCACACACTGCTGTGGACAGACGCTACCTCTGATGCAAATGGAAAGGACACACACATACACACTGACACACATGACCACAGAACTTCAAATTCAGATGCTATTCACACACTCCAGCAATTTTGCCAACTTGTGTAACAATTTAATGGTAGCCTGACATACATACATACAATTGCTGGAATTTTCGTTTTTACGCTACCCAAGTGGCAATGCACAAAGCATGTACATATACAGTGTCAGGCAAATGGAACAGGTTAATCCCAATCCACCCCACCAACAGTCAATCCACTGATTGAGCATGACACGTAGAAACCTCTAAAACGCCATGTTTTAGAATCGAAACCAATGTGCCAATTCCATCAAGCTAACAACAGCAGCACGTCGCGCGAGTACAGACCCCGCGAGATTCACGAGCCTCAAGCCCCCAACTGCCCACAGCATTTGGGTGAAACTAGCTCTAGACAGCAACACCTCCATCCCCATCCCAAACCTACTCGCCACCAATCCAATCTATCTATCTACACGGACGAACACGAACCACCTCGCGACGAAACCCATGACCCACCGAACTGGAGCTGCGCGGGAATCCAGTTCCAGCTCCACCGAATCATCAGACCACGGCAGCTAAACCCCGCCGAGAGCGCGGAGGGGCCTCGAATTAGAGGGGGCGGGGAAGGAGCACGGTAGCTCGGGCTGGGGACTCACCTTGCCGCGCTTGCGGATGGATTGGAGCTGGGGGATCGCGGAGGCGGAGGAGAGGATAAGGCTGGCGGCCTCGGGAGGGTCGGGTTGGGGTCGCAGCTGCGTGTTGCGAGGGGTTTGCGGTGTTAAATAACATAACGCGCCAGGGTTTAGCAGGGGCGAAGCAGCACCACAATGCACGCGATGCGTTTTTCTTTCTTCAATGGGCCAAGACGAAGGTATGGCCTGCCTGCTCACTGGGCTGAGAAGCTACAGACGGCGACAAAAAATAAAATTAAAAAAGCAAACGCCGTTGCCGGGGATCGAACCCGGGTCACCCGCGTGACAGGCGGGAATACTCACCACTATACTACAACGACCTGGATGGCTATGAGTTGATATCTGATGTAATTCCTTCGTTTAAGATTGCGCGAAGCCAACAGCTCGAAAGCTAGCATTGACTACCAAAATCATTTGTTTTTAGTTGAACTTGCCATTATTATTTTTTTAGTTGGGCAAGAATTGGAAGTCAAACAAGCATGCCCTATGAGTTGTGTTTTTATCTCTACTATAACGAATCAATCAAAATTATACTAGATCTCACCAGAAAAACGTCCTCCGCTGAAAGCCTCTGAGCATTGTATACCCAGAAAAATACACTACGACTTCGTCTGCATTAGAATGCTAATAAAACACTCAAACCAGATTCGACGACCGATCTTTCATGTGCGATGATAGGCTTCTCACCCATCCGCGGCTTGGAACGCGCCCACGCACATCGCGACCAGGGCTGGAAGCCTACGAACACGGAAAAAAGAATGGCACCATGCCTGACTCCTAACGCTCCACACCGCCGCCGCCAATGGTCGCGTCGAGGAGGCCATGGATCCCTCTCCAGCTCTGAACCAACCGCCTCTTGCCTGTTTCTCCGTCGGACGTGGTGAACCGCCGCGCCGGCACCCGCAGCCTCGCCGTCCGCCACCGTGGGCGCGCACAAACTGCCACGTCCGCAGCCGCCACGCCCCACCCCACTGCGCCCCGCCCCCAAGCCGTCGTTCGTACAGTAGGGCTCCGTCCTAGCGTGGATCTGCTCACTGGCACCTTGATCTGAGATGCCTTCTCTTGTTGATCCCTCCACTGATTATATTTTCTTTGCACTTTATTAGCTTCACACATGGCTCTGTCTGAAAAGACGAGAGCAATGGAAATGTAACTGCTAATAATCCTGAGGCTCCCTAGGAAGATGGTGGTACAAGATGTACCTGTCAAAGTTCTTTATGCACCTCTGCGATAAATCCAACTATTTGGACAGAGGGTTAGGCTGTTGTCGTACAAATGATATGTCTTATTTTTTTCCACATGGTTTTCAGTATTACTGATTAGTCCATTTGATGCATCATATCTTGAGATTAAGGTTAAGTTATTGAATTTTGATATTGTTTTGAAGAAAAAATGAAATTGGGAGAATTTTAGAATAGGAACCGGGTATTAGAATAACCTGCAAGAAAATGTATGTTTTCAGGCATTTTTTAATGAAATTTTAAATTAATATATTCTTTTATATTACATTCTTTTATCTCTGTATTTCAACAATAACAACAACATAGTCTTTCAGTCCCAAATAAGTTGGGGTAGGCTAGAGTTGAAACCCACCACCGAGTGCAAAAATGGTTATATTGCAGGAACATGTAGGCATGCACTAATCGATCTTTGTTCTTTGAGTTTTTTACCTGTGTGCCATTATAAAATATTGAAATGACCTGTGTACCATTGGAATTCGAAAAAGTTCTCCATTACCCTCTTTGAAATTTCTTTTGCTCTGTATACCACTTCCGTCAGCTTGCCGTTCAATTCTAACAGAGGTGGCTACGAACCAGAGTAAAAATTACCTTTTTGCCCATCAATGTTTCGTCCAATTCGCTCGTGAACTTCTCGTCTCCTCCTTGTTCACTTGTTCGTTCCCCACTCGAAGGCAAAGAGCGCTCGAAGGCAAACCCTAGACCCCAGAGGGAGGCGCCGCCGGCCGTGCACCCGGAGGAGGCGTCGTCGGCCGTGTGCACCCGGAGGCCGCAAGGCCTTCATGGGGGCAGGAAGAGGCGCAGCTTCGTCCAGGCGGGCAGCGCCCAAGCCACGTCTTGAAGGTGCGGCCTCTTCTCGGCGTCTTGTGATCGAGGAGAGGAGGCGCGGCCTCGTTGTCTGCAGGCGTCCGCCAGGCCTTCATGAGGGAGGAGGCGCTCTCTCTCACGTGGGGAGGCGCGTTGCAGGGGCCTTCTCATTTGGGAGCCCGAGGAAGGTGCTCTCATCTGGGAGGCGCTGGGGAGGCCGCTCGCGTCGGAGGACGCTTCGTGTCTTGAGGCGCCTGCTCGCGTCAGGCGGAGAACTGAGGAAGCTCATGGGGAAGGCCAGTGTCACGTGCTTGGCGGTGCAAGCAGATCGATGTGGTCTTGACTTGGTGCGGATTTGGGAAGGATGGTGACCGGCGACCAAAGCATGGCTTCCCGATGGGTGGCGTTCCTTTTCTTCTCCAAATGCATGATATTAGTAGCATCTTTTGATCTTGTTAGGACTGGAATGAAGCGCATATGGGCGGGGGAGCTCTCTTATGGCAAGGTATGGCGATCGCCATACCTTGAATTCTCAACAATTATCTTCCTTGAATCACTCTATACCATGAGCAGATTAAGAAACATAAAGTTTGGGCTGTTAGGAAGTGCAGGTTGCCGCCGAGGTAGGAGAAAAGCGGTGAATCATCCTCGGACCTTGTTTACGGGCTACTACTTGTGTTGGCGGTATGGGGATTGAGGGCCCTTTTGGTTTGGCTGTGGCTAGCTTGCCACCCACGTGACCACGTCCGATCGTCCACGTTAATGCATGCAAGAAGGACAGTAGGAGACACGAACCATTATCTAACTCCTCACTGCAGGCTGCACTGCCGTAGCATGATATCGCATAGACACAATTGAAGTGTATTGTCTCCCCTCAAAAAAAGAAGAAGTGTATTGTCAGTTTGTCACTTGGTTTGTCTAATAACTTTATTACTTGTTTGTTTCTATTTATCCTAAATGTTTTTACATACATATTAGATGCCAATAATACCATTTTATATGTGTATAAACCATCTTAACAAGAAATTTTTGTTATCTATGTTATCAACCTCGCCATACCTTAAATTTTTTTCGTCCTCCGCCACTGCATATGGGAGTAAAATATATGTTGTTCATTTGTAGGAATGACATCAAGACCAGTTTCAATCTAGAAATCAGGATAATTAGTCCAAATATGCGAGAACCATGGTATGACATTAATAAAGTTGTTGATTCAGACATCACAAATTTTAAAGACCTTGTTGATGAAATTCTAGATCAGTTTCCTTGCGGATATGGTGATGTAGTGAAGTTGTTCTATTTCTGTGCTGATAGCAAGTCCAACATACAAATTCATTCAGACCAAGAATTAATGCATATGTTCGCGAAACATATGAGCTCCAAGTGTTGTTGCATGTCAATTGCATATCATAAACCTGATGTTGATCCACCAGAAATCCCACTATGGGATAATATTGACATCCCATGCACCCCATCAGCCCCTAGCTATGTAGAACCTAGCAAAGCAACCCAAACTGGGACTGCTACAGAACCAGATGATGACATGGTAGATGCTGAGGATAATTATCTTATGAATCCTGAACCAGAGAATGAACATGTGGGGATTGATGAGGAGGGTTTATACCTTGATATAGCACCTGCTTCTCATGCAAATGTTGACATAAATGAGGAAAATGATGAAGATTATGATTCAGGTTCAAACTCGGAATCTGATTCTATGTCTGACTCTGATTTGGATGATGAGGTAGATGATAGATTGCCATCTGACATCCCTCAAGTTGCATATAACAAAGATGACCCTCCTATGGAAGTAGGGAGCATCTATCCAAATATGTCTGAATTTAAGTTGGCTCTTGCAACACATGCTATCAAGAAAGAATTTGAGTATAACATTGAAAAGAGTGAACCAGGGAGGTATCGGGCATACTGCGCGGGAGTGGAAGATGGTTGTAAGTGGAGGCTTCATGCATCGACAATGAGGGATAAAGTTACTGTACAGGTAATTTCTTTTTCATTTATTTTTGTAGTTTGTTCATATTTCTGAATTTATTTCAGTACTTCGTTCATACTTCTGAAATTATTCTAGTCTAATTGAAACTAAACTTTGTAGGTCAAGGTGAACCCGTACCCTTATGATCATAAATGTCAAAGTAGTAGGAGGGTTGGGAAAGTCAAGCATGCTACCAAGTTTTGGATTCGGGAGAAGATAAATGATTGGTTAGCTGAGGACCCAACTGTTCGGCCCAAAGAACTTAGGAGAAGATTGAAGGATGATTGGAAGGTCAGTATCAGCTACAAGAAAGTGTATGATGGAAAGGCACTTGCTATGGAAGAGTTGTATGGAAACTGGCATGAAAGTTTTGACAACTTGTACAGGTTTAAGGCACAGATAGAACAATCTTGTCCTGACAGCTTTGTTGTCATTGATCATCATACAATAGATGATAAGATCAGATTCAATAGGCTTTTTTTTGCAATGAAACCTTGTGTTGAAGGTTTCCTTAGAGGTTGTAGGCCTTATCTGGTTACTGTACCCTTGGTGTTGGCATCAAGAAATAGCACTATACCAGTACTGTATTTTATTATTGGCACTAAAAAAGTGCTGCTGATCATGACTGGACAATAATGGTTGAATAGAGTGAAACAAAAGATTAGGTAAAAGACATCAATATTTGTCTCTGTGAAGAGCAAATATGAATGTTGATGCGATCATGCCAATGTTTACATTGTTGCTAACCTATCTAGATGTTTACATTGTTGCTAACCTATCTGTCAATGCAGAGGTCCACCTAAAAAGAAGAAAAAGAAGATAGAACTAGCTACTACTGAGACCAGTATTGTACCTGCAGCACCACAAAGGATGGTCTTTCCAGTTCTACCTACTGTTGTGGATCTATCAAAGAAAAGGAAGAACAAATCATCCTCATCAACTCGTGCAAAGAAACAAAAGAGTACTTCCAATACTTCAACTGCTGAGGCTAGTGACCCCTCCGTGAGGTATAATTGTCTTTTCACCACTTTAATTGGTAAGCCAACTGTTTTGTACTCATGTCTCTTTTTTTCAGAGGATCTGGAATAGGATCAAATCAGCTAGGCCCTTCAGGATTAAGTGAGCAGCACACAAAAGTAGTCCAGCACAAGAAGAAGAGGGCCATTGCAAAAAAATTGACTCCAAATAAGGGTAGTCCAGCCATGTCAACCCGCAGCAAGGTCCCTACTAGTCCGGCCATAGGAACTAGAAGCAAGAAAAAACTTGATCTGTAATGAGTTTGCATCTCTGTGGCATGCTTTTGTAGTGACCAGACAATGTTTAAACTAGCAATGAGGTCAATGTGACCATATTTTGTGTGCAAACTTGATTCAGTAATCAAGCTGACTATGCACGTCATGATAAATTTGGACCTCTATTATGCCTGAATGTACTTAGTTTAAATGTTTATTGTGGTTGTCGCAATTATCGAGTATTTTGGATGCATTTCAAATTTATCTTATTGTATTCTGACGTACGTCGAATTTTTATTTATTGGAATTGTTGCAATTGTTAAATTTATATTTATTGATTCTCATATTGGTTGTCGCAATTGTCGGATTAATATTTATTTGAATTTTTATGTGCACACACAAGTTGTCATAGTGCTACCGAGGAAAAGCTAAGTTTTTTAAAACCAAAAAAACACGCCAGTGGCATCAGAGGAAAGTGGGAAAATTTTGTTGCATACCACAACTGGGTGTAAAACTGTCATTTCCGCTGGCCGTTACCTGCTGTTACAGGTAAAATGGACGGAAGTGGTACGTAGGGAACGAAAATTTCTAGCAAAGGTACTGAAGAACTTTTTGTTTTTTCAATGGTACACAGGTCATTTTGAACTTTTATAATGGCACACAGGTAAAAAACTCTTGTTCTTTCCATGCAGAAAAGGGCTTCTGGGTATCTGGGATTATGTTAAGTTGCATGAGAAGATTACATATGATTTTTTGGCCTGTTCGCTTGGTCGTAAACGATTGTAAATTTTCAACCAGAATAGTATTTTTCTCTTACATTAAACCAGCCAGCAATAAATAATTCACGATTATTTATGGCCTGCCGAACAGGTTGTTTGTGCACCCTCTGCATTCTGAACAGCATGAAGTAAGAATATTCATTGATGGTTTTTATCTGTCTATTTATTTTTTGTGTGCCAATGTAAAATGTTGCAACATAACTTGACCTTGTTGAGGATCGATACCACCAACGATGCGATGATATAAGCTTGTCGTTCTTAATTCAACTTCATTCTGTTTGACATAATCTGTAGTACTGATAGAGTATATAGCTATTGCAGGTCAAAAAGGTCAGTCGAACGTTTGGGATGTCTGGACATCACCTGAAGCAAGAAGACAACGTTGTCTAATGTACTTTTTTTTGTTAAATTTAGCTGTATAATACACATTCTCTAAATGGCGTATGTACTGGACAAGTTTCTATAATATACTGAAAATGATGCAATGAATTGAAATCTCTCGTAATTGTCTTCCTGTACTTTTCATGTGCATTCCTAAAATAAAGCCGTGGCGTTAGCACGAGCACTATGCTAGTGTGTTTAAGTTCCAATCTGTTTGAAACCGATACACAAGTGCATTTCGTCCTGTTCGCTTGGCTTATAAACCATATTTTTTCAGCTAACGAACAATATTTTTCTCTCACAACAAATCAGCCAACAGTACTTTCAGCCATGGCTTATCAGCCAAGCGAATATGGCTTTTGTTTTTGGACAATGTAGTTTATGAAAAATATGACTGTTATATTTTATAGATACCCGTAGGCGTATATTAGAGTCAAAGTAGCAGCTAGGTTTTAAAAACCACTAACTTCAAACGACTTAAGAGCACAAAATATTTATGACTAGAGTAGTATGTGCCAAACATGTTTTTACACTACCTTTTTAATATACATAGAGGACAGTGTTTGTGTGCGTGTGCATGTTGGAGTGGCGAAGTGGCGCGCATGTCACTAGAGCGAGCTCTGTTATAACAACCTGGAACTGGTGATATGACGACACCAGAACTAGATTTACATTTAGCCTGTTCGCTTGTTGATTTCAGCCAGCCCAAACCAGCCAGCCAATAGTATTTTTCTCTCACAAAAAACCAGCATCAGCACCAACCAGCGAACAGGTGATGGTCGACTAGCATATCAGAATATAAATGTATTACATTTGGGATTTGTGTTTTTTTTTCGTTCACGATAATTCTCAATAACTTTTACTAAAATTTGTGATCCTAGAGTATTTATATTTATCCAATTTCAATGAAATTTAGGCAACCATGCCCGTGTTTTCTTCTGAATTTAAACATAGTTTTCTCCCAAATTCTTTCTTACTTCATGTCCAAGCTCCTATAACAGCTTGATGTGTACAAATTCGAGAAACTAGTTGCACCTTATTAGGACATTATGCAATTTTGTTTTAAACTCTCGGATCATTTTGCAATAAAGATGTCGATTTTGTAGTAAGCACTATAACGAATCACTGACAAGATATAATATAAGTAAACATATCCTGACATACTTGTAATTAACATTCGATTTTGTTGTGACAGTTACTAGCTAGCCTGAATATATATTTATTACTTGGAGTTTGAAACTACAAATCCATTAGGACAAGCAGGGGCGGATCTACAGCTACAGTATCCCGTTGGGGTCCGCTGACCCCGATGACTTCCTGAGAGCGCCTAGTAATCGCTATTTTTTCACCAGCTTACCCCATTGTAATTGGAAACTGACCCCGGTAATTACAGCCCAGCCCATAGAAGCAGCAAAGTCCACTGCGTCGACGCAGTCGTAGCCTCGTAGGCTCAAGCAGTGCAACTACGCACGCCCAGAAGCGAAAAGTCGTGGATCTCCACAACCTACGGGTGACTGTTTGTACCAGCGTCACATTCAAGGCTTCAAGCCTCTCTGCCCCGGCGCTCCACTGTTCGAGCCTATATATAGGTATTCCAAAATATCAAATCGTCATTAGTACAGACGCATGCACAGATGTCTCTACACTACTACTAGCAATCGTTGGACCTTAGATTTTGATGCTTATTTTTTTTCAGCAGATTAATATAATCAGAATTCAGAAGCAAACCATAGAAAGAATTTTTCTCTACATACAAGCGAATGAGGATTGAGGAGTAGAAAAATTGGTTGATTTAAGAAAGATGTCAGTTAAGGAAATTCCTTCTCTAATACTGTAATTTAATCATGGTTCTTGCACATTACTCAATATCTGCTTTACTGTTTAATTAAGTTGACTAATTGATGGGCAATCAAAACACACTAGAACGATCCTTGAAAAGGAAAATTCCTCCAACTAGTGATAATCACATTGCTTCATGGAACAAGAATTTCTTAATGCAATCCTAAATGTTGATGTAATAGTCCGAATATGAATAGACTGAAACTATAAAACATAACCACTATTGTAAAGAGTTTATTTTATCTTATTATGATATTGCTAATTTTATCCCTCCATATGAACTTTTGACTTCTACAATATGCCATCATTATTAACATTTATGTCTATTATGTATAGATCATGGTGTTAGATTACTATATATGTTTTGGACAGAAGCAAACCTAGAGCTTCTTATGAGCCTGGGCAATGTATAATACCTATAGTAACAAATTAAGTTTAATATCGAAAGTATATAAAATAATTAATTTTACATAGTACAATTATACATGGACGAGTCCGGACAGTGGCCCAGGGTCACCGGACCCTATGTCTGCTAGTGGTTTTGGTTGTACGAGTCTATGCCGACCCCGGCGACGATTTATTCTAGATTCGCCACTGAGGACAAGCCACAGCTATGTTTTTTTTATCGCTGTATGTCACCACAACTATATATTGGCCTTGAAAATAGGCTTGTAGATGAAGACACCATGGTCAAACCATATAGGCTAAGCGTAGCTAATTAGATTTGGGCTAAAAGGCCGTCTGAGAGGAAGAATCACAGTGGCGCCTAAACCGTGGTTAAGCACAACCAAAATTGAGTCTCGCTCTAAATGAGCAAGAACTCAAATATAAACGGGCCGACATATGGGCATTTGACACAAACAACTAGGTTATAATGAAAAGTAGACTCCATTCCCGGCGATGATCTTCAGAGTTATTAAGATCGGTGCATGCAGTTCAGGGCAGAGCAACGCAAGTAGAGAGAGACTAGCATGTAAAATGCATGTAAGAGACGGAAGGATGGAACCACACGCCAATCGGTACTTGATGGAGACTGGAGAGGGATCACCAATGCAACATACATACCTCGCCGGAGACGATTACGTATAGCCAGGAAGATGAAACAGAAGAGCAGCACCCCCGTTCATCATGTGCGGCGGATCGGAGACCAGACAGCCGGGGAGATTTGAGGGACACGCCACCACCGGATGGGGATGGAGGACTATAGGAGGTGGAGGAGAGGGATGGATCCTATGAAGGAAGTCTTTTACTGATGGACCTCTACATCTACACGAATGAGGTCATATTCTTTCTTTAAAAAACTAGAATTTGAGTCGGGGCACATGCCCCCCCTCCTGCTGCTGCTGACGACGACTCCGCGCTCGGCTAGTGCACGATGAACGTGCGCATACTGTCATTGCTGTGGGCCGGGCTGTCGCCGCTGCTGCTAGTAGCGCGGAGGCCACCGAGCTCCACCTCCAGCTGGTACCGACAAGCAGGCCACCAGTACTGTTGCGACGACGGTGACGACGATTGCAGCTCCGACTATGACGACGACTTTATCTTCCTTCGTGAATGCTGCGCTGGTACTATCTTGATCTTGCATATGCATCGATGCTGCCGGCGCCGGTGTCTCCATCTCCCTCTCCTCGGCGTGTGCTCGTGCTCGCCTCCTAGCTTAGCTATGAGAAAGCAGTGTGCTATTATAGAGGAGCATGCACTGTGCTGCACGTGATCACTCGCTATATTGACAACTATATTTATCACCCCAAGCCAGCTAGATCTCTTAGTGCTCGAGAAAAACATGGTCGTGAGATATCAAACTTATGAATAGAGGCAAATTGGAAAGAAAAAATTGATTAGTGCTAATTAGAATATAGTGTTCCTAGCTTGTTAATATGAGTAGTAAATACTGCATCCATTTTTCTTTTCTGACCGTATTTTATTTAGTTAGGACAAATAGATATGATTCGTCTATTAATATTTCATTTACATGATATGTGATCCAAAAGTATAGTCATATGCAAGTATTTTCTTAATACGAGCCTATTAACACCAATTTTGTGTCACATAAATTATGTATCACTCTACCATCCTTAAATATTTCTAGAAAATTTATGTATCACACCCAGAATTTGAGTGGGGCACGTGCCCCGCTCCTTGTGTACTGGGTCTGCCTTTAGCCGTAATGCTGTTGTCGCCGACTATATCTAACTTTATTATTTATTTAACTAGAGTTGTCGACTGGGGACGATGACGCGGCGGCGTCAGCAAACGCACACCAAGGCAGCTGCTGCGAAGGCGACAACGGCGAATCCAGCAGCAATGATAATCACAATGTCTACAGTGGTGACTGAGGTGGGAGTGTGTTGCATCTGAATCGCTGCTGGCTCCGCCGCCATCCTCTCCTCTCCCTCTACCTCCCCGTCCCCGTCCCCGTCCCCGTCCCCGGCGTGCTCGGTTCCTCTGTGTGTTATTTATAGACCCATGCATGCATGAGACGTACGTCGGTTAAACTAAATTTGGACTCCGCCGGCACTCGTCGTCCTCAGCTAGCTCGCCTGGACGGCTGATGGACGTGTTAAAGTTTTTAATGTGACGACAGAGACAAAGGCGCGCTGATAAGATGCGCATGACGATTTGGGCAAGGCTCCTCCTTCATCATACTGTGTGTGCCAGTACATTGTGATATTTTTCTAACTTTTTTACAACCAAATGTTTTTGCTGCTTCCACACAAGCAGGACGATCTATTTGATTCCAGCTGCAATTGACAGAACCACACCGAGCTGCTATATGCTGCAGCGTCCTCCCTCCCATGCCATCAGGCTCCGTCCAATAGTTTTTTATCTACATTTTAGTTTGTATCCCTTAGCGCTGCAGCGAGATAGATCATCAAAAAAGAGAGAGAGTTTATGCAGGCTACCCATTCAGTTAATCATCATGCTCAGTTTCATGTGCATTTTAGTCTGTATACCTTAACTGCAGTGAGATCATCAAAAAAGGAAAGATGGTTTAGGCAGCACCCATTGAGTTAATTAGGTTTTTTTTTTTTTGTGTTGCCTTCCACTTATTGTCTTTCCTGACGGGTGCTGCCATCGTATTGAGGAAGACTCTCACTGTTCCATGAATGCGTCCTCAATGGCAATTTGTAAATAGCTAGCTAGATGAGACTTAGAAATAATAAAAAATAAACACTTTAATACAGGGTTATGTGAGCTGTGAGAGAGTTGTTTTTAGAAAATCGTGCTAGACTAGCTATTTGAGAGTCGCTAGCTATTTAATCTCTCTCCTTGATAGCCAATAGAATTCTTCGTAGACTAGCTATTTGGGAACCATCGGAGACGGCCTAAAACCAGTTTGGTCAGTGCTTATATATAGCAGTGATAGCAGTAAATTATTGGTTGTCTGATGCCGGCTGTCTTTGGGGAATAGAACTGTGTTGGTAAAATGCATGGTTTCAGCGTGCCAGTTTGGTTAGTGCTTAAGCAATGATGTTTATCTCAATTAGCGCCTGGATACTTTTCTAAATTGTTATGGTTCTGTATCCTTAATCCTAGGATTGCTGATGTTTACGCCCAGCAAATACGAAGGTACCTTATGCTCCGCTTTTCTTTCTCGTACCGAGCATCATCTCTCTCTCTCTCTCTATTTTTTTTTTTTGGCAACCTTCTCGATCAGCATTTACCTGCGATCCTTTAATTACTTGCAGCTTAGTTTCACCTCTATCCATGAAGCACCAACGTCAGGATCCCAAATGACCCACTGTGAAGTGAAGCAATGCAATGAGGCATCGTCGTGCAGTATATGTAGTGCATCCTGATAGTACACCTACCATCGTCGTGCAGTAGTAATCAGGTTTCTAGCTAGTTTCTACACGTAATCTCTATATACATACTACCAGCTGAGGATGCCCGCACGGCTTCGCTTCGTTCGAATGTACGTATCATCACCAAATAAAATACACGTAGGATCGATCGAATTAGATGAAGATGCATGGCACGGTACGTATGGCAAATTTCTTTAAGCGGTACGGTTTATACGTAACAAATAATATACAGCACACGATATGTAGATCGATCAAGTAGATAGAGCACGCACAGATTATTAGTCACTCTAGCTTATCAAGTACATACTACGATAAAGGCTAGCTAGCTAGGACGATGCTGCTTCTATTCAGCCGTGATCGAGGATTAATATTCTGTACGTCTTGCTTCCAATGTTTAACACGTATACATACGTCGATCGGCAAGAACAAACATGGTGCCTCCAGTCCAGAAAAAGAACAAGGAAAAAGTGCACAAGCAATTCAGCAGACTAGTCCACCAACCCATGCTCCGGCACAGGTTAATCAGGAGATTTTTAATTAATAGAATCACTAGGGGTGCCCGTGCGTTGCTACAGGACAACTAAATTTTTATATAAAAACACACGAATCGCATGATAAGATAACAATACTGTAAAATTAAATATCGACGTTAAAGTGACATTTAATCGAAAAAGCAAAGTTCGAGAAATTAACACAGTCATGGAGAGCACGGTGTTGCAGGCTCACAAACTCCACTGTATATACCTTTCGGCTGGAAGAAATCTCTGATATCCATTTTTTCCGTGCGTCAATAAATCCATGAATAAGTTCCACCATATCTCCACACCATCCTGTACATATGTTCGAGTATATATATAAATATTAATGCCTGTCACATAACTAATATTACGTGTCTTGAAAAATCTTTCACAAAACCTTAAAACAAAATATGTTATACTCACCGTATAAATATGTGACTTTAGGTCTATTCCACACAGACATATACTATAGAATAATGTATCTATTTGAGTATATGTGGCAAAATTCACAATTAGCAATATATAGAAAATTATTAGTATTATTATTGCAAGCGACAATGACTCTGAGTTTATCGGGTGGGGACATATTCTTCCATGGTTTCCTACAAGCTGGCAGCTTTGAAAAAAAAAAGTACTGCATGTCTGCATCAAAATGGGAGGTACAGCTTGGATGACCGATCTGTGCCACCAGGACATCAGAAGCATACGCGATCGCGAAGGAAGCAGCTAGACCGGCGATGATGTACTTGGCCGACATTGCTTAAGCTGCATAGTCAATTTATGTATGTATCCTTAGTTATCACTACTACAGAAACATTTTAGGGGCGACTCGTAACTCTGTGTAGGGACGGTTTGGCCAGTCGCTCCTATCAAACCGTCTCTACAAATCAGGTATCTGTAGGGACGGTTTCCAGACCGTCCATATAAATCGATTTGTAGGGGCGGCTGGTACTACAGCCGCCCTTACCAAATCAATTTGTAGGGACGACTCGTATTATCAGCCGCCCCTATAAATCGATTTGTAGGGACGACTGTAGTACCAGCCGCGCCTATAATACCTGTTTGTAGGGGCTGTTCAGTCTAGAACCGCCCCTATAGTATGTTTTCCGCAAAAAAAAATTTAAATTTACAATTCAAATTCGACCAGAACACTGTTTGTTTCCGCGTATTCCATCCAGCGTTCGCGTTGCCGAACGTTTCCGCGTATTCCATCTAGCGTTACAATTACAAGTCCAATTCACAAGAATATGTACAATCCATCATTAAATAGACATAATTCACAAGGTAAAACCAATGTCAAATTCCATACACATTGTTATCAACGTCCTAGAGCTAGCCTTTCAGTCTCACGAAGGTGTTGGTACTGAGGATTTCTACCTAAGTCAGACTCTCGGTCATGGCAGGCGCCTTTGAGGTGTACAATCTGGTCCAATATGAAGTTGCAAAGGTCGTCGACGAGCTCTAAGAGTTGGTCATCTTTGTATGGGTCTCTTTTTATTTCTTTCTCTTCTTTCCACTACAAGAGAACAAGTTTCGGTTTAGTATTTCATACCATGTACGAAGTTTTTATATTACGAGTGAAGAGGTTCAAACTTACCCTTAAGGGGTGTCTCCTGTAGTCACCAGTGTTACTCATTATAGAACATATATAGTATCCACAATCTACATTCCCAGGCTTCTGCTTGGGGCACTGTGTGTTTTGCATATGAAAATATTAAGTAATGCTTTTGACAGCCATGTAATAGAGTAATGAAAAAGTAAGTTACACTTACCGCACATAGTATTTTTATAACCAGCTTTTTCTTCCTTGTTGGATCATGTCTTCCATGATGTTTAGTGACATAGAACCTAAATGCCCTGTTCGAATTATTTTAGCAAATACAACTTATTAGTATCCTAAAGTGAACGTTACAAGTATATATACAAACATATAAGTTGATGAGGATTGTCGATATATATACGTCTTGAGAATTGATATGAAGTCTTTGTATATCACCGGGTCTCTATCTATTGAATTAAAGACCAATGCCATGCTCCTCCCGACATCGACGCCTATACAAATCCAGTGGTTGCTGCATGGATTTAATCATAGAACTAGATAAGCTCTTTTACATCAAATAAAATATATTGAACAAAGCTTTAAGTATAGAGTTGAACTTACTCGAAGTTGTATGGTAGCCATATAGTAGATTGTTGTTGGAGAATTTTGAAAGCCAGGACAATGTATGCCGCAACCTTAAGGGACTCTTCCCTTAGTTTCACCGTACGGATGTGCTCTTTCTACTAAAGAGTCTTTCCAGCAGCTAGCTCTTTGGCATCCAGTAGCCACTGTTTAGGGTAATTAAAATTTGTTTGTGCTATAGTTTGAGGGTCTATATACCCGTCTTTCACACTTGGCATTTGTTTGACAATGTGCACTTGCATTCTACAAATCATGGCGTGGGTTAATTACAACAAAATTCAAAGATTACATTTATATCATATCGGGAGGACAAGGACTTACAGGCACCACGTGCGAATTAGATTCATTTCTATTGCTTCGAGGTGAAAGCATGTCTGCATGTCATTGAAGTCAAAGACAATTTTCCCGGCTGGGCTTCCAAATGTGCCGGTGGGAAAGTATGCTTGTATGAGATCTATGCTCATTGGGAGAACACGCAAGTACCAATCATGGAACCTTCTCATTCCAAGTGTTAGGCGCTGGATGTCTCGGTTTGGTAGGAAGGGCTTGCCTCTTTCATATATTTTCGGGCAATCCTTTGACCATTTGATGGCATCAACATTTGGATACTGCTTTGCTATTTGGTGGAGTTTGCTAGTGACAGCCTCCTTAGAACCCCGTGATGTGACTTTTTTAACTTGGTTCTCAGGCTTGAACTAGTCATGGGAATACTACTTGGACACCGACGAGACGTCTCTCATCGGAACATAAATTGGTCTTATGGTGATTGGATGCTTCTTTCGAAGTTCCCATTCAGGCACGCCCTCATCTTCTTGTGCATCACCTTCTTTAGGAGGCACTCGTTGTTCATGTATCGGCTGTGCTTGTTGAGAAGACTGTGGAATCTTATCATGCACTTGCTCGGTACGAGCTGGAGAAGGCACATGCTCGCTAGGAGGCGGGGAAGAATGTGGCATCTTAGGAATGTGGTGGTCGCGAGATGGTGAAAATATCTCCCTGACCTCAACAACTCGCTCCAAATTTGGAAGAGGGGGAGGCGGGGAAGAAGCAGTCAATATAATATCCTGTTTGTGCCAGAGGATGAACTGCCCAATAACGTCTCTGAGTAACACCAGCCCCTCGGGAGTTGCGTAGTCTATCCTCCACTGCATGAACTTGGGCTTCACGGTATGCACCTCGACCCTAGTGTAGTCCGGCAGTATCTTATTATTATGGTGTAAGCCACCGGAAGGATGTGCCACACCCATTGCCACCTCCATCACAATGTTCTACCGGCTGCTGAAAAACACCAAGGTGCAACTAGTTGGTTGCCGTATGCGATCGATGGGGGTTGTGGCTGCAGTGGAACCTTGGCTGCTAGGAACTTTCGGAGGGCTGCCAACTAATGCCAGTTCTCCCAGCGGCGTCACTAATATCCATGGCTCCATAAACAGTCTTTGCTCCTCCAGCGCCTTCGCAACTAGAGCCTTCACTTGAAGCTCAAGATTAGTCTTCCGGTCTCTGCCATGTTTCTTGTACATGTGCCTGTCCTCTTCGAATCCTTGCTTCTAGGTCATCCTTTTCCCTAGCCCCCTGGTGTGGCCTGTGTGCTCCTTGTTTCCCAAGCCAAGGCTAAGCTCGTCCCTCTCTCTGGAAGGATTGAATGAGCCCTTCTCCTTGTCTTCAACATATTTCAGTATTCTTGATACTACCTTTTGAGTCTTCGGCTTATCAAACTTAAGATTACTGCCGGATGATTCTGTACTCTTCGCATATATCCAATTCCTTGAGCGTACCTTTAAATTCGTCACATCGATATTCTCAGCAGCCACGGCCTCTTCGTCCATCTTCTTAAACTGCTCTTCCTTGGCATAGTAGCCACCGAGGCCTAGATGATGGTGGTGTTTGTTCCTCTTTGCCAGCTTGGTGTTACGGGCACTGAGCTCTAATGCCTCCGGTGAGGTCTTCAGAGCCACGAGCTCCTCCCATTGATTAGGAGTTATGTTGTCGAACTTGTTGAAGGGAGTTAACTCCTTTTGGATATACTTCTTATTGAGCTCTGACCTCCAACGTCGGAATGACTCTCCCATCATCCTAAAAGCATTTTTTACCAGTTCGTGCTTACCCTCCGGGAATCTAAAATTGAGCTTCAGCTGCCTATCCCATAGTTCATCCTTTTTGTTCTCTGGTACCTCTTTCTAGTTAGAGAATGCTGGGTTTAATTTATCTCTTACTATGGTCCTGATCGCATTACGGAATTGTCCTCTTAATTCCTTCGGCTCAAGGATCTCCCCTACTGGCCCGACCTCCATTATCACATAGCATGCCTTATTTGGATATTGATTTGCTTTTCTATCCCCTCGTTTCCTCTTAGGCTTGGTAGTCATGGTTGTGTCTTGAGGTTGTGGACCAGAGGCATCGTGATCCGTCTCTGTGGCTGTTGCCTCTGTTCTCCTTTCCTCTACTCCGTCTTGTCCAGTGAGATGTCGCGGACGTCGACATCGTCTTTTCTGAGTTTCAGGAGGGACCTGTATATACGACAGATCAAAGTGTTAGCAGAGGTAACACAACCAAAGCTTTAGCAAAATTTACAAGCTAAGGCTTTTTCTCTACCTCCTCGTTTGGGTCAAAATCATTGTCCAAATCTTCCTCCGTTGGCCTCCTTCTGGCTTCACGTGGGAAAGGATCCTCGGGATTTACATATCCCTCTTCTGAGTCATCATCATCATCATCATCATCCTCTTCTTCTTCGCCTTCAGCAGCCTCTCCTGCTCCCCCTTCCTCCTCGTCACACTGCTCCTGAGTAAGCATCACTTCTAAATCCTTTTCTACCTCATTATCGAACTATTCCTGAGTAAGCTGGTCCTCTGTGCTTGCTCCTCAAGGGTTGGCTGCTCATCATGCTCGAGGCATCGGGCTGCACTATCTGGTGTCCGCGACATTATTTTGCGCTTTGTTCTAATAGATGCAAGAAAGTGTGCTTTAGGTACGCGAGAAGGTATAAGAAATCAAAAAGGTCTATAAACCAAAGTAGTCCTATAAAACAACAATATATAAAAAACGAGTAGTAGCAGTAGTAGAGGCCTCAGAAACATAGCAATCATCATTTGATCAGGAACTTGGAGCATCAATGCATCATAATAGAGAAGAGAGGAGAAGGTAATGTAGGGGCGGCTGCTAATGATGCTAAGTTCCTCACAAGTTCTTGATCATCAGCTCATATTCCATATAATGTATGGACTTGGACAATTTCATCATCGGCAAAACAAAGGAGAGAAGAGGAGAGGAGAGGGGAGATTTGGTAAAAAAGCAACAGCTGCTTAACAAATATAGAAAGGAAAAGGTGTAAAAAAAGCAGCTGCTGCTTCCCAAACATAGATGATAGGAAAGGTGGCAAAATAGAGGAGAGGGGAGATTTGGCAAAAAAAGCAGGTGCTGCTTCCCAAAAAAAAGTAACAACTGCCATACTGACTTTGCTCGATCACACATGAACATCATATGCTTAATATCTTCTGAACCTAATAGGCAGATCGGACAATCAGAAGTAGTAGACAGTAGTAGTAGGGAAGTAGTAGAAGTAGTTGACATAAGTACAAGTAGTTGATAGAATACAGAAGTAGAAGTAGTAAACAGTAGCAGTAGGGAAGTAGTAGAAGTAGCAAAAAAAGCAACAGCTGTTTAGGAGAGGAGAGGAGTAGAGTGGAGTAGAGGAAAGTAGTAGTAGAAGAGGAGTGGTAGAGTAGTAGGAGAAGAGCAGAAGGATAATATAGTAGTAGAGTAGGAGTAGGAGTAGCAAGTAGTAGTAATAAGAGTTGTAGGAGACCAACCAGCAGCCACTAGTAGTAAGAGTAGTAGGAGACCGGCAACCAGCAGCCAGCAGCAATAGTTAGGAAAGCAGCAGCAGTTAGGAGAAGATAATAAGTAGCAGTAGAGTAAGTAGAGAGAGGAGGAGGACAGCCAGCAAGCAATGAAAATAAAAAATTGAAGTATAGAGTGTAAGCAAAAATCACAGGCGAAAAAATCATTCAAGTGAAAGTGAAAGTATAGAGTAGTAGGAGTAGCAAGTAGTAGTAGGAGCAGCCGGCCAGCAGCCACCAAGTACTAGGAGCAGACATCAAGTACAGAGAAGATTAGTAGCCACCCGCCACATAGTAAGAGAGAATAGTAGTAGAGAGTAGAGACTATGGAGTAGTAGAGCAGTAGTAGGACAGCAAGTAGTAGTAATAAAAAATTGAAGTATAGCATGTAAGCAAATGGGAGTGGCAGCAACGCCAAGCATGGAGATGCTGGGGTTCAAGAACATGTCGCAAGGTCTCAGAGAAGATAGCGAGGAGTTGTTCAACAGCTAGCTTATGAATGGAGAGGCAAGAATTCTAAAATTTTCCTGTCATTTCTTCTCTCTCTGAACATGAAGATGAAATCGTTCATGGTTCAGAAGATATGTCCCCTTTTGCTGGGGATCACTCACTTCTTCTATCATTTCAGAAAGTACTGTTTAGGAGTAGCTAGCAGTAGCAAGTAGAGTAGTAGTAGTTCAGTAGAGTAGTCTAGGACAGTAGTAGGACAATAGTATAGCAGTAGAGTAGTAGTAGAGTAGAGAGTAGTTGAGTAGTAGTAGAATAGTAGTATAGCAGTAGTAGTACACGAGCAGAGCCACTTAGTAGTGCGGTTGAGAGTAGTAGAGGAGTAGTAGGATAGTAGTATAGCAGGAGCCACTTAGTATAGTAGTAGTAGTAGTAGTAGGACAGTAGTATAACCATCACAGAAGAAGTTTCAATGCCTTAAATCAGAGCAAGAAGTCTTTCATGAATAACAAACTGGAAATTTCTCACTTGGAGGTGCCTACATATTTGTATGCTGCAATAACTTATATATGTGATGGAACAAATTCATTCCCAAAAATGGAATCATCTTAAAATGACAGAGCAGGCTTTAAGCATCCACATGAATAAACAACACTACTTTTCATTAGGATAGCAACATATGAACATTCTAATGACAATGAAGGGTCTACACTCTAATGACAATGAAGGGTCTACACTCTACACTAAGCTTAAAATAACTTATATATTTCTGAGGCACATTTCGTTCAGCAACATATGAACATTCTAATGACAATGAAGGGTCTACACTCTACACTAAGCTTTCCACATGAATACCCTAAAATCCACTTCCCTCTTAATGAAACACATGTCTTACGACAAATATGATGACAGCAAGGCTACATTAGCTAACACACAGTAGATCTATTTAAAACAAAGAATTATGTATTAATATCCATATTGGACCTTTATGAAAGTGCACCTTAAGTAGTAAATCCCTTATAAGAATACTATATGGGATAAGCCATTATCAACGCTAAAACACATGGATTGTGAAAAGTCAAGGAAAGAATAAAACAATGGTGGCTGACTGGCTACTCTGCTCAAAACAGCCATGCAATACAATCTACACAAACACAAGGGGTAGATCACAAAGGGCATGGAGCTTCAGTAATCAAACCCTATACATGCTACATGTTGGACATAGTTGAAGTACCCTGAAGCAAATGAGAGTCTCAATAATCGTATTCAATATATATGCCCCAACAAAATATAGCTCAATGTAAGTGAGGCATGCTAATCTAACAACCAAAAGTAGTACAGTGGATAATGTAAGCATAGACAGCACAACAAACTGAAAGAAAGCAGTGAGGATGCCGAGAGCACAAAAGCCGTATTATCTTCATGCTAAACCCTAGTAATAAAACCTGTGAAATCGGTAGCTAAAAGAAGGGGTTGGGCTTACCTGCAGAAGATGGCGGTGATGCGCGGGGGCCGGCTGAGAGACGCTATCTAGAGGAGAGGTCGGAGAGGAGGCTCCACTATTGGCGGGGATGACTACCAGAGCACACGGCCGGGTGCGCAAGGGCCGGCGAGGTCGGAGAGGAGGCGCCGCCGGTGGCGGGGACGACTACCAGAGCACACGGCCGGGTGTGCAAGGGCCGGCGAGGACGGGGCGGTGGTAGCCACACGGATTGTGAGCTCTCGCGCAAACCCTAGTCGCCGTGGCGGATGACCTGGGGAAGGCGGCGTTTGGGAGAGGAAGCGTGGCGAGCGACGGAGACGGTCACATGAGGACGATGGAGGTGAGAGGAACTGGCGCTAGGGCATAGAGACGGGGCGGCGGCGGCCATGCGGATTGTGAGCTCTCACGCAAACCCTAGCCGCCATGGCGGCCGGCCTAGGGAAGGCGGCGTTTGGGGGAGGAAGCGTGGTGGGCGATGGAGGCGGTCACAGGAGGACGGCGGAGGTGAGAGGAACCGGGGCTAGGGCACGGAGACGGTGGCGACGGCGGGAAACAGATGGGCAGCTTGACGGCGTCGGGAGGAAGAAGAGAGAGCCCAATAGTTGGGCACCCGAGCTCCCGTGGCTATATAATCACGACGATTTGTAGGGGCGGTTCCTGATCCAGCCGCCCCTACAAATGCATTTGTAGGGGCGGTTCCTGATCTAGCCGCCCCTACAAATATTTTCTATTTTATTAAATATTTAATTCTGTATTTTTTATATCACAAAAACATAAAGTAAATGTATATAATATTTTGTATTATTCTATATATGCACAAATATATATAAAAACAATTGTAGTCCTAAAAGTTGTAAACATAACTCAATCTTGTCATGTGACTACAATTTGAGTTTTAAAAATTTAAATTTTAAAACTTCGACTACAATTTTAGGACATTAAATGACCTAAAATGAAAATGTTGTAAACATAAAAGTTGTATAACTCATCAACATGTACAACTTTTATTTTTGTCATCTTGTCATGTGACTTTGTTTGAATGATTCAAAATTTAAAATTCAAACAATTTCAACTTGAAACAATATTTTGAAAGAGTAAATCATTTCAGCTGAAAAACTTATGAATACCAAAGTTGTAGAACTCATCAATATGTATAACTTTTATTTTGATCATCTTTTCATTTGATCAAATTTGAACAGTTGAAATTTTGAATTTCAATAAATGGCAACTTCAAACAAGATTTTGAAACCTTAAATGATTTCAACAATAAAAGTCGTGTACATAAAAGTTGTTGAACTCATCACTATATACAACTTTTATTTTGGTCACTTCTTCATGTGGTAAAGTATTACTAAACATTGTTCACAAATTCACATATGGCTCATAGTTGCATGAACTATACGAGAGACATATTGATTTGTGAACAATGTTTACTATAACTTTGTTAGATGAAGAAATGACCAAAATAAAAGTTGTAGATCTTGATGAGTTATACAACTTTGGTATTCATCACTTTTTCAGCTGAAATCATTTAATGGTTGAAAATCTCGTTAGAACTTGTCATTTTTTTAAATTTGAAAATTTAAATCACTCAAACTTTGTCAAATGAAAAGAATGACCAAATCAACACAGTAACTTGATAGGGCATAATTTTAGAAAATTTTAGGAAAAAAATCATCACATTTGGAGTTGGTATGAGGGAGAAAGACTAGTTACAAATTTTACCCAGAGATTAAAAAGAAAAATCACAACTGTTCATGATGATCAATGATGAACAAGTGTGATTTCTCTTTTTAATCTTTGGCTAAAACTCGTAACCAGTTTTTCTTCCTCATACTAACTCCAAATGTGATGGATTTTTTTCTAAAATTTTCTAAAATCATGGTCTATCATTTTAGTCTAGTTATCTATCTTTGTCATTAATTTTGAACGATTCAAATTTTGAATTTCAGAAAATGACAGCTTCAAAACTAATTTTCAACCACTAAATGATTTCAGCTGTAAAGGTGATGAATATAAAAGTTGTTGAACACATCACTATCTACAACTTTTATTTTGATCATCTTTTTATTTGACAAAATTTGAACAGTTCAAATTTTGAATTTCAGAAAATGACAGCTTCAAACCTGATTTTCAACCACTAAATGATTTCAGCTGTAAAGGTGATGAATATAAAAGTTGTTAAACACATCACTATCTCCTACTTTTATTTTGGCCATTTCTTTATTTCATAAAGTGTTAAGTGATTTCATAAAGTTTTAATAGTAATAGAGTGGATGTTGAAATAGATTCATCTGGATGTTGCAAATGGTAGTCTCACACACATGAATAATATAGTCTCACACACATACAAAAATATATAGTCTTACACACATACATAAATATATAGTTTCACACATATGCATAAATGAAGTCTTACAAACACACACTTACACAAACACTCCACGTTCAACAACTAGATAGCCCGCTGTAACGATTTTCCCCTTGACACCTTTTCGTTTCCATGGCAATATGTCTTTGGGTAGGTTCTTTTTCACAACACTGATCTTCTTAGAAAAGTCTGTGAATAGCGGTATCTCATCGTAGTTATTGTAAGCTTCAACATCGTCCATGCCATCAACTTCGATAATGTGCTGTTTCCCGGAGGCAACCACGTGCTTTGTCTTCTTCTTCGGTGGGAGGTTACTTTGTGGGTCAGACATATAGAAAACTCGTGCGACATGTGAAGCGAGCACCCAAGGGTCATCTTGGTAGCCTAGATTCTCGAGGTCCAGGACTCTCAATCTGATCTCATTCAGTTGGTGTTGTTTGATCCAGCAGCATCGAAACAGGGCCACCGTTATATCCCTTCTATAGTTAGGTTCCCATATCTCTTCAATGATACCAAAGTATTGGATCTTTCGTCCCAATCCATCAAGAGCCTCTATTCAAACACCGCTGTTTTGGTTCCCATATTTACTATCCTTTGCGTGGGTATAGTACGTATACCCATTGATGTCATAAGCATTCTAAGATGTCACTTGTCTCGATGGCCCCTCCGCCAACCTATAGATGGTAATAGAGTCTATGGTTTCTCCAGGCGGTATGTTTTGGTCCTTCAACCATGTAGTCAGTCGTTGCTTGTGTTGTTTCATGACCCAATCATCCGAACGACCATTTCTCTCCACCATAATGATAGCCAAGTGTTCATCAATGTACGGTTGCATTAGTTGTTTACTCTGTAAGACATTGTAATGCGCTCGACTCACCTCTTTGTAATCATTGTCGATGAACACTTTTCTACCACTAGTGCCCTTCCTAGCCAGCCTACCCTTGTGACGAGAATCGAGTTTGCCAATCCCTTTCTGTACTTTTAGGTACTCTTGACAGCACTCGATGACTTCTTTAGTACTGTAACCCTCTATCATGGAGCCTTCTGGGTATGCTCGATTATGCACGATCGACTTAGAACCGACATAAACCGCTCGTAGGACCACATTTCATGCAAGTAGCAAGGGCCCAACGCCTGTATCTGATGAACCATGTGAATCATGAGATGTGGCATTATATCAAAAAAGCAGGAGGTAAACACATCTCTAGTTAGTTTTGTGTCTCCACCACAAATTCATGTAGGTCACTTAGCTCTTTCTTGCCAATCATCTTCTATGAGATCTTCGAAAATAAGTAGCACATGCGGGTGATGGCCATTTTCAAGAACTCTGGCTTTATAGCCCTGATTGCAATAGGTAGAAACACTGTCAGCATCACAAAACAATCGTGAGCCTTGCAGTGTGTTATTGATAAGTCCTTCATCGACACTAGCTTCTTCACATTTGCTGAAAACCTAGTCAAGACTTTGACCCCCCTCAGGAAAGTGCATATAGCTCTCTTCTCGTCTGGTGTTAGGTTGAAGCATGCCGCGGGCAGAGTGTATTTTCCATTAGCCTCAGGTACCGGGTGAAGCTGTGGCATCACGTTTAGCTGCACCATGTCTTTCCGTGCTTTCAGACCATCCTTTGACTTGCCTATGTCCATCAAGGTAGCAATGAGACTCTCAAAGACATTCTTCTGCACGTGCATAGCATCAATGGCATGGGGGACCTCCAAGTCTGGCCAATAAGGCAGATATGAAAGAAGATCGATTGTTTCTTGAAAGGTACGCCTTCGACAGAAGGTGTGCTTCTATCTCTATTTGTCCCATCCAGATTCTTCTTTCCATAGACGACACATATGTTTTTCACCATTCTGTACACGTGTTCTCCGTTATGACGTCTCTCTAGAGGGGGTTCAATCTCCGGGGTGTTGTCATAAAATCTAAAGAATAATTTGCTGCGGTATTTGTGACTTGTCTTTAAGAAGCGTCGGTTCCTTAGGTAAACTATCTTCTTGGATGCATCTAGGTACACCCATATAGTACCATCCAAGCAAACCAAGCATCCCATCTTCCCTTTGATCTGTCCAGACAAAGCAAACAACGCAGGATAATCATTGGTAGTAATAAATATTATTCCTCTACATATGAAGTCCTCCTTTCGGAACGCATCGTATATCAGCTCCCCATGCCTCTATAGCCTCTCCATTTCTTGCATCAAAGGCTCGAGGAACACATCTATATCAATGCCTGGTTGTTTAGGGCCAGAAATAAGAATAGTGAGGAGAAGGTACTTTCTCTTCTGACACAACCATATTGGGATGTTGTACATGGTTAAGATCACTGGCCAAGTGTTGTGGCCGCTCATCCTCTCATTGAAGGGATTCATTCCATCGGTGCTCAAGCCAAACCGTACATTCCTTGGGTCATTGCTGAATTCTTTGTGCTTCTCATCGAACCTTTGCCACTGACTACAATCAGTCGGGTGTGCAATCTTATCATCATCCACCTTGCGCTCATCATCCCACCATGTCATGAGTGCGGCTTCTTTAGGGTTTAGGAAGATACGTCTCAAGCGGTCGGTCACTGGCAGGTACCACATTACCAAGGCAGGAATTCTTCTTTGCTTTGTACCGTTGCCTAATGGAGTGTCCTCTAGGGGCTGAGATTCTTGTACCACCTTTTTTGTACCCTTCTTATTCCTCTTTTTCCCCGTGGAGGCTTCGTCCCCACCGTAAAGGTCATTGTTCTTGTATCGGTTGACCCCACATCGGCGACATTTATCCAGTGACTTAAATGTTTTGCCACGAAAAAGTATACAATGGTTGAGGCATGCATGGATTTTTTCAACCCCCATTGTCAATGGACTTATGACATTCTTCGCTTGGTATGTGTTGGCGAGAACTGAGTTTGATTGTGGCAGCACCCATGACAGGAGATGCAATAGATCATTGAAACTACAGTCTGACCAGCCGTACTTAGCCTTCAGGATGAGTAGCTCAAGCACAAAATGTAGCAATGTCCAATATGTCGGACAACCCTTTTCAACACCATACACAGTCTCCTTCGATGCTTTTGTTACCCTTTCCAAATTTTCTAGACCTTTTGGGCTATTTAGTAAAATCTCTAGTCCAAGGGCTCGAATCATGTCATCCAAATCATCTTCATCCCCGACACATGCTCCGCCATCATTATTGGCACCACCTTCGTTGTTACCATCCCACCCACCAGCATCACCACCTTATTCATTGCCAAACTCGGAATCCATTCGTGCATCAAGCTCTGCTGAATATTGGGACAGGGATTCTATGGTTTCGTCGTCGTATTCCTCCTCATCCTCATCGTTAACAATAATTGGTTCGTCATGATGAATCCACACTGGGTAGTCCTCAACAAATCCTCGCATAATCAAATGTGATCTGATGATAGTCACATCTGTCTATGCCATACGGTTCTTGCAATCTTTACAGGGACAAATAATTGTATCCTTATTCTCTGTCAATGTCGTTGCATGCTTCTTTGCGGCTTCAATAAATTTATCCACCTCATCACGGAAACCTGCCTTGAACCTTAACAAACCATACATCCAAGAGTTCCTGTACTCCATCTTTTACAACGACGACAAAACAAACATTAAAGGACTACTTATTCAGATATATATAAAAAATAAATCAAATTAATAATTACTTGAGAATAATTGTATATACTTCAGATATATATGAATATAAATCAAATATAATTACATGAAGCATACAAACACACCATGGTAGAGAAAAATTAATCAATGGTCCATTTATCCATAAATAATTAAAATACATATTTGTTGATTACAATAAATAATTTCAAAGACAACAATTAGCAACAATTATATTTTACCCAATATCTTTCATACAAACCCTAGTCCAATTTCATCAAACACAAATTTAAAAAACGAAATTAATAAAAAACCAAACCCTAGATCTAGATCGACATGCACATTAAACATCCATAAAACTAACTAATTGTTCACTAAAATTAAGAAACATAGACCAAATAAGGGTATGATCTTGTTCCCCTACCTAATTTACCCTAGTACATCCAAAAATTGGGTCTAATTTGCTTCATAAGTAGCTCAAACACTATAGAAGATAGAGAAAAACAAAACTCTAATTACTCACTAACCAACTATTAAAACTTCAAAAAAAAGTGTGTAATAGCATTTTCTTACCTTCTACAACCTCTTCACCAAAGGATTTGAGACCAAAACCTTTCCCCTTTAGTATAGCAATTTTTGGAAGGTGCCCAAGTCCTCCCCACATTTCTTTTACGGGTTGGAGTGAGTGACCCGAGGAGGAAGAAGGTGCCGCGGTTTGCTTTATATGTGGGTCATTTGTAGGGGCAACTGGTGATTGAGCCGTCCCTACAAATCGGTGGTATTTATACGCGGGCATTTGTAGGGGCGTCTCAATCACCAGCCGCCCCTACAAATAGCAATACCGGTATTTGGTGAGTGAGCCGCCCCTACAAATCCGACCCATTTGTAGAGGCGGCTCGTATCACCAGTCGCCCCTATTATTCTATTTGGTAGGGCGGCTGGTCACTGGGCTCCCGAGCACGTCACTGTAGGGACGGCTCTATCACCAGCCGTCCCAACAAAAAATTTGTCCCATTGCTACAAACTGTTTTTTACGTAGTGTATACTAGTCCTTATGCTTCCTCCTCTGATCGATCCATCCATGTTTATTTTATATATGTATTTATTTATTCATACGTACGTACATATATAAAATGGATTCTTTATTTGGAAGATGTTTCTAGTACAGTAGTACATCGACACATGTTCAGCAGGCAAAAATGAAATTAGTTGAGTAGTAGCTTGTGTCTGTGTCGCCATATTGGGCCGATACGCCTATCGGCTATCTGCTGGCCGATAGGTCCGCCGTCCTTGGAGGGGCACTTCCGCTTGCCGCTGATGGCAAGCACGTTGCCCTCCTCCACTTGGACCTCGACGTCGGAGAGGCTGACCCCGGGTATGTCGACGGCCAGGACGATCGGCCCGGACGGCAGCTCCTTGACGTCCATGGGTGTACGTGTTGGCCACGGCCCGGTGGTCGCGCACATAGGCCCACGTCGTCGTGTTCAGCTGTCGCTCCAGCTCGTCGGGCAGGTCCCTGCACCGCCGCCAAGAACGCTAGGTCGCCGAAGCCACCGAGCATGAGCTCCATTGCTTGCTCCTCGCTTAAGCTTGGGTTTGCTGATCAATAATGGCTGGTGACTTGAGAGCGGGGGCAGCCCGCCGTCCACGGTGACTGCACCATCACGTGAAGGCACCTCGTTCCCGTCCTGGCTGTCTGAGCACAACAGGAAGCTCCTGGAGTCACCGTCCCCGCCGACCACCAACGACATCGTCGTCACGCCGAACAGCATCGGAACGCACACGATCATCAAACGAGCACGTACTATACATGGCACATGCACTGATGCACGCAGGCAAGCATGCATCATAGCATCAGCCCTTTGCATGAGCATGTACCATGCTCCGCATCCACGTGCCCGCGACGGCTTCAATCTGTTGGACCCCATCGCCGTTGTCGTCCTATGCACCTCCTCCGCGCTCGCCTTGTCTGGCGCGTGCACCATCAACTCGATAACAATCGTGGTCGGTATCGCCATCATCGCGTTCGTGCTGGCCGCGGGGTTCTCGCACTTTGAGCCCGCCAACCTCGCGCCGTCTTCTTCCCCTTCGGCTCTGCTGGCACCTTCCGCGCCGCGGCCATCGTGTACTGGTCCTACACGGGGTTCGACATGGTGGCCACCATGACCGAGGAGGCCAAGAACCTCGGCTACGACGTGCCGCTAGGCTTCATCTCATCCATGTTGGTTATCACCCTCGTCTACTGTGCCATGCCCCCTGGTGCTCATGGGGATGCAGCGGTACAGCGACATTGATGCCAATGCTGCAACGCAGCCGATTCGGTGGCGTTTTTTGGCGTCCGGGATGAAGTGGGCGTGTACGTGCTCCTGGGCCTCCTACACGCGGTGCTCATCGTGGCCGCCACGGACGCGAACTCCCCTCCGCACGGCGATGGCGGTGCACAGCGGCTCTGGCAGCCCGCAGACGATGGCGTCCGGGTGCTACGCGGGCCCGCTGTTCAACACGGTGACGAGGCTCAGGGGCTGGGCCTGTCGCAACGCTGGCAGGTGGCGGCAGGCGCGTAGCATCCGACCCCGTTCGTGGTTGCCCGCGGGCGCACCGGTTTATGAGGTGTGTATGGTCAGTCAGGCCTTGCGCAGTTGAACTGAGGAGACACCTGTGCAAAAATAGGGATCTAAAACCGGTTTGGACCTTGGTGATACATTTAGCAAGTTTAAATTCTGACCCAAAAATCTGATCTTATAAATACATGGACTTATTTAGAAATACCGAATAAGTTCAAGCACCCATGGTGGATTTTACTCTAATAATTATTATGGCAACGAACTACTCCCTCCATTCTCTTTTATAGGGCAAGCACACCTATCAAGAGTTAGTAAACTCTAAATTTTTTTATCATAACAATTTTAATTATTATACTATACATTTAATAAGGTTAGATTGGTAATGAAACATACTATGCGACTATCAAAAAAATTATAACAAATATACAAATGATATAATATAAATAAATGGTAAAAACTCAAAATGTAGTTTGGGTCGCTCATAAAAAATACTCAAGCTGGCCCAATGGACAAATATACATGAACGAATATTTTTTTAAATAATATTTTTTAATGATTAATTGTAAATATAGCATTAATTAAAAAATATTGCAGATCAGCAACCTAGACCAATCGACTTCTGAAGCGCCGACAAAAACATATCAACAGTCCAGAAGCCGACAAGTCTTCGGAGCGGACTGGCTCGTATGGCAACCAACCATAAGTACTAGTAGTAGTAGAGTAGCACGCTGCAGCTGGCTACCCAATTTATGTATGTATCCTTAGTTACACTAGTCCTTCTGCTTCCTCCTCTGATCGATCCATCCATGTTTATTTTATATATGTATTTATTTATTCATACGTACGTACATATATAAAATGGATTCTTTATTTGGAAGATGTTTCTAGTACAGTAGTACATCGACACATGTTCAGCAGGCAAAAATGAAACTAGTTGAGTAGTAGCTTGTGTCCGTGTCGCCGTATCGGGCCGATAGGCCTATCGGCTATCTGCTGGCCGATAGGTCCGCCGTCCTCGGAGGGGCGCTTCCGCTTGCCGCTGATGGCGAATGAAAATATCTAGGCTCCTAGTTGGGTTTCGGTGATTAATGACAATACGATATTACTATGACTAACGTGTGTTTTGCAAGGCAATTTAAGTTAGGTCATGGTAATGACAATTAATTGGACAATCATGGTTATCATGCCCCTACGATGGAAATCGTTTTGGTTTTCAAATGATGGACGACAAGGTTAAGGATGGACTAGTTCTAAGTGACGTTTGGTGTTGAAGAGACACTTAAAGTAGTTTAGGACTTTATTTTCCTTTGGCCGTACTATTAAGGGGGGTATGGACTAGTAGCTTGACCTACGTGAGTCTAGTGAGTTAGGTGTGGTGCACACTTGTCAAATCTAGCACTAGATAGCTCCAGAGTGGCCCTAAGATCAATTGGAGCAAACTTCATTTACATATGATTTCGAGTTGGAGTGAATGGAGGGTCAAATGACTGACCGGACGCTGATCTGGTTGTGACCGGACGCTGAAGGGTGAGTCCGGTCAGTTCATTTGATCAACTGGAGCCGTCTGGTTGCAACCGGACGCTGAGTGAAAAGTGACCGGACGCTGGGTGCTAGAGTCCGGTCAACTCCAGAGAGGGAGATTCCTGATCGGACGCGTCCGGTCAGTGCTGACCGGACACTGGTCAGGATCCTGTAACTGACCGGACGCTGAAGAGTGAAGTGACCGGCATCTGGGTGCCAGCGTTCGGTCAACATCAGTAAGGTTCCATAGAGCAGTTTTCATGACCGGACGCAGGTCAGAGTCCGGTCAGAACTTAATGGCTCTTTCTGACACAGTGGCGGTGATAACTGACCGGAGCGTCCGGTCACCCCGCAGAGTGATGACTTAACCTCCAAACGTTATGTTTTGAATGAGAGAGTATAAATACTTATTCCACTCATCCAAGGGAGGCCTCTTGCCCATTTGTTCAACTGAGAAACACCCTTGAGAGTGCAAAGGAGAGCAAGAGCCTAGTGAGGTGATTGAGATTTGAGAATCCAAGATTAAGGCCTCATTAGTGCAAGGAGAGTAGCAAGTGTGCATCCACCCTTCTCATTAGGTTTGTCGTGGTCAAGTGAGAGTTCGTGCTTGTTACTCTTGGTGATCGCCATCACCTAGACGGCTTGGTGGTGATCGATAGTTTGGTGATCATCGTGCGGAGCTTGTGGATGATCCAACTCAAGTTGTGAGCGGTTGTGAGCGATGGAGTGTCGAAGAATCAGCCCGTAGAGAGCATTTGATCCTTGCACGGATCAAGGGGGAGCTACACCCTTACGCGGGTGCTCCAACGAGGACTAGTGGGGAGTGGCGACTCTCCGATATCTCGGCAAAATATAGCCGCGTTCCTTCTCCTCTCTTTACTTTAAGCATTTACATTTGAGCAATTTATTTCTTGTCTTTACAGTCTTAGAATTGCCATGCTAGAGTAAGATCAGAACCTATGGTGTAAAACTTTTGTGCGGTAGAATAATAGGAACACATTCTAGGCACAAGGGGTGATGTGGGCTAACTGTAGGGTTTAACTATTGTAAAGAATTTTAGAATTAGCCCAATTCACCCCCCCCCCCTTCTTGGGCATCTAGATCCTTTCAATTGGTATCGGAGCCTCGTGCTCACTAAATTAGGCTTAACCGCCAAGAGAAAGATGTCCCACGGGGATGGACCTCCTTCTATCTTTGAGGGAGATGATTTTCCTTATTGGAAAATCTGCATGGAGGCTTACTTAGAAGCTGTAGATGTTGGAATTCTTAGAGCCGCCTCTCAAGGTTTCCCAAAACCTAAGGATCCCACACACCTTCAAGGCGATGAGGTCAATTATGAGAAATGGAATACAAAGGCTAGAAACACTATCTTTAGAGGCCTTTGCAAAGATGTGTTTAACCGTGTGCGGAACCACAATGACACCCATGCACTATGGTAGGACATCTGTGCGCTCCATGAGGGAACAAAGAGTGAGCGTGAGAAACGCTATCATTTAGTTATGAAAAAGCTTAATTCATTTGAGATGCTTCCGAAAGAAAGTGCTAATGAAATGTACTCATGCTTGAATGTCCTTGTAGAGGAAGTCAATGGGCTTGGACTCACACAAATGCAACCATCCGATGTTGTAAGAAAGATCTTGAGTGTCCTCTCCATTGACAAATATGGGTATATTGTGACCGTGCTCCATCAAGGTGATCTTTCCACCACTACACAAATACAAATGTTGGGAAAGATCAATACACATGAAATGTATATGCACATCACACCACAAGATGGCTCTTCCTCCACCAAGAAGAAAGACTTAGCATTCAAGGCTAGCCAAGAGAACAAGGGCAAAGCAAGAATTGAATATGAGAGCTCAAGTGATGATGAAATTGATGATGCAAGTCTTGCTCTCATGGTGAGAAGAACCGCCAAGATGCTTAAGAAGCTCAACAAGAACAGTGTCAAGTTTGACGGCAAAAAGAAGTTCTTCACTAGCAATAGAAGAAAGCCAATCTCCGAGATGGATTGCTATAATTGTGGAGAACTTGGTCCTCTAGCTCATCAATGCCCCAAGCCCAAGAAAGACAAGTACAAGAAGAAGTACAAGGGCAAGAAAGATGACTCAAGTGATGAAGATAATGATGAGAAGAAGAAAAATAAGCCATACAAGAAGGATGGCAAGAAGAAGGATTTCCAGAAGAAGAAGAAAAATAGCAAGGCATACATCGTCGGTGATTGGCTCACAGATATTGATTCATCAAGTTGCTCATCCAATGATGATAGTGAGAACGAGAAGGTGGCCGCTATTGTGATTGACTATTCACTATCTTCACCGACACCACCGCCATTATCCTCTACACACCTATGCCTTATGGCCAAGGGTGAACAAAAGGTATCAAATGATGATGATAGTAGTGGTGATGATCATGCTAGCAATGATGATAGTGATAGCGATGATGAATTTGAATCACCTTCCTATGATGATCTTGTCAAGTTGCTTAACCAATATACTAAAATTATTAGAAAGACAAGAGCTAAAAATGAAAAGCTAGAATTTAAAAATGACTCACTTTTAGCTAAATGTGACATAGCAGAAAAAGCTAGTGTTGAGCTTAGAGAAGAAAATGAAGCTATGTCATCCAAACTCAAGAAGCTCAAATCTTCTAAGAAGGAGCTTAAAGAAAAATATGATAAACTTGAGGGGATACATAATGAGCTCATCACTATCTACAATATGCTAAAAGAAGAATATACAAATCTCAAGATCAATCATGATAATCTTGTTGTTTCTCATGAGCTATTATCCAATGAGCCACATGATGCTACTAACCATGTTGTCAAGATTAATATAGCTACATCATGTGATGATTTGATCATTGAGAGCATTGAGTAAGGTTCTAGTAGCAAAGGCAAGCAAGTGGTTGAGTTCGACAACTATGATGAGTATGTCAAGATCAAGAATGAGAATGAGAAGCTCAAGAAAGATCTTGAAAAGCTATCAACCACCAATACTATTGTGATAGAGAACCTTGACCATGATAGTGATCTAGCTCTTGAGAATGAGATGCTCAAAGAAGAGAACAAGAGACTAAAGAAGGAGAAAAATCATGATGAACTCAAAGAAGAGAACAAGAAGCTCAAGTTAGAAAAAGAACATATCAAGACCAGCTTGAGCAAGTTTACAAGAGGTCAACATCTTCAAAGTGAGCTACTCATGAACACTGTCATGAAGATAGATAGAAGTGGAATTGGGTATTTGGCACATCAAGAGAAGAAGGCTCAAGCTCAACACCACCAACAACACAAGTCAAAGCCAAAGCCAAAGAGGTGTTTTGAGTGTGGACAAGAAGGTCACTTTGCCCATGAGTGTCAAACTCCACCACCACAACCCTTGCCCAAGCATGCTAGACCTTTTGCTTTCAATGCTCATTACATGCTTAGAAAGGACTCTTGTGGAAAAATGAAAGTCATGTTCTTAGAACCTCCCAACAAAAATAGGCCTAAGAAAATTTAGATTGTAAAGTCACTTGTTGAGAAAGTCAAGGACCCTCAATAAGTTTGGGTCCCTAAACAAGCTTGATCTCTTGTGTGTAGATGAACTACAAGATCGGTGGAAGTCATTGGGAAATTGATAGTGGTTGCACTCAACATATGACCGATGATCCTCGTATGTTCACCTCACTAGATGAAGAAGTTGATGGTCAAAAAAGAATTACATTTGGTGATAATTCAATGGGAAAAGTTAAAGGATTGGCTAAAGTGGCAATATCAAATGATCATTCAATCTCAAATGTGTTATATGTTGCTTCATTGAGCTTCAACTTGCTATCCGTTGGTCATGGCCCCGAGCATGTCGACGGTCAGGACGATCGGCCCGGACGGCAGCTCCTTGACGTCCATGGGCGTACATGTTGGCCATGGCCCGACGGTCGCGCACGTAGGCCCGCATCATCGCGTTCAGCTGTCGCTCCAGCTCATCGGGTAGGTCCATCAGTTGCTGCACCACTGCCGAGAACGCCGGGTCGCCGAAGCCACCGAGCATGATCTCCATTGCTTGCTCCTCGCTTAAGCTTGGGTTTGTTGATCAACAATGGCTGGTGACTTGAGAGCGGTAGCATCCTGCCGTCCACGGTAGCTGCGCCATCATATGAAGGCACCTGGTTCCCATCCTAGCTGTCCAAGCACGATAGGAAGCTCCTGGAGTCGCCATCCCCGACGACCACCAACGACATCATCGTCACGCCGAACGGTAGCGGAACGCACACGAGATTCAAACGAGCACGTACTATACATGGCACATGCACTGATGCACGCAGGCATGCATGCACCATAGCATCAACCCTTTGCACAAGCACGTACCACGCTCTGCATCCACGTGCCCACGACGGCTTCAATCTACTGGACCCAATCGCCGTCGTCGTCCTGTGCACCACCTCCGCGCTCCCCGTGTCTGGCGCGCGCACCATCAATTCGATAGCATTCATGGTCGGCATCGCCATCATCACGTTCGTGCTAGCCGTGGGTTTCTCGCACTTCGAGCTCGCCAACCTCACGTCGTCTTCTTCCCCTTCGACGCTGCTGGCGCCTTCTGCGCCGTGGCCATTGTGTACCTATCCTACACAGGGTTCGACATGGTGGCCACCATGACCGAGGAGGCCAAGAACCCTGGTCGTGACATGCCGCTGGGCCTTATCTCGTCCATGTTGGTTATCACCCTCGTCTACTGTGCCATGGCCCCTGGTGCTCATGGGGAGGCAGCGGTACAGCGACAATGACGCCAACGCTGCAACGCGGCCTACTCGGAGGCGTTTTTTGGTGTTCGAGATGAAGTGGGTGCGTACGTGCTCCTGGGCCTCCTACACGCGGTGCTCGCAGTGGCCGCCACGGACGCGAACTCCCCTCTGCACGACGATGGCGGTGCACAGCGGCTCTGGCAGAGCGCAGACGGTGGTGTCTGGGTGCTACGCGGCCCCGCTGATCAATACGGTGATGGGGCTCAGGGGCTGGGCCTGTCGCTACGCTGACAGGTGGTGGCGGGCGCGTAGCATCCGACCCCATTCGTGGTTGCCCACGGGCACAGCAACTTACGAGGTGTGCGTGGTCAGTCAGGCCTTGCGCAGTTGAACTGAGGAGACACGTGTGCAAAAACAAGGATCTAAAACCGATTTGGAACTTGGTGGTACATTTAGCAAGTTTAAAATCTGACCCAAAAATCTGATCTTATATATACATGGACTTATTTGGAAATACCGAATAAGTTCAAGCACCCACCATGAATTTTACTGTAATAATTATTATGGCAACGAACTACTCCCTCCATTCTCTTTTATAGGACGTGCACACCTATCAAGAGTTACTAAACTTTAAAAATTTTGATCAATAATTTAGATAAAACAATTTTAATTATTATACTATACATTTAATAAGGTTAGATTGGTAATTAAACGTACTATGCAACTATAAAAAATTATAACAAATATACACATAATATAATATAAATAAATGATAAAAAACTCAAAATATAGTTTGGGTCTCTCATAAAAAATACTCGAGCTGGCCCAACGGACAAATATACATGAACAAATATTTTTTTTAAATAATATTTTTTAATAATTAATTGTAAATGTAGCTTTGATTAAAAAAATTGCAGATCCAGCAACCTAGACCTATCGGCTTCTGGAGCGCCGATAGTAACATATCGGCAGTCCAGAAGCCGACAAGTCTCCGGAGTGGACTGGCTCGTACGGCAAAGTAGACCATATCGGGCCGATAGGCCTATCGGCTATCCGCTGGTCGATAGGTCCGCCGTCCTCAGAGGGGCACTTGCGCTTGCTGCCGATGGTGAGCACATTGCCCTCCTCCACCTGGACCTTGACGTCGGAGAGGCTGACCCCGGGCATGTTGACGGCCAGGACGTTCGGCCCGGACGGCAGCTCCTTGACGTCCATGGGCGTACGTATTGGCCTTGGCCCGGCGGTCACGCACGTAGGCCCGTGTTGTCGCGTTTAGCTGTCGCTCCAGCTCGTCGGGCAGGTCCATCAGCTGTTGCACCGCCGCCAAGAACGCCGGGTCGCCGAAGCCACCGAGCATGATCTCCATTGCTTGCTCCTCACTTAAGCTTGGGTTTGCTGATCAACAATGGCTGGTGACTTGAGAGCGGTGGCGGCCCGCTGTCCATGGCGGCTGCGCCATCACGTGAAGGCACCTCGTTCCCGATATGGCTGTCCGAGCACAACAGGAAACTCCTGGAGTCACCATCCCGGGCGACCACCAATGACAACGTCGTCACGCCGAACGACAGCGGAACACACACGAGCATCAAACGAGCACGTACTATACATGGCACATGCACTGATGCACGCAGGCATGCATGCATCACAGCATCAGCCCTTTGCACGAACACGTACCGTGCTCCGCATCCACGTGCCCACGATGGCTTCAATCTGTTGGACCCGATCATCGTCGTCGTCCTATGCACCACTTCTGCGCTCGTCGTGTCTGGCGCGTGTACGATCAACTCGATAGCATTCATGGTTGGCATCGCCATCATCGTGTTCGTGCTAGCCACGAGGTTCTCGCACTTCGAGCCTGCTAACCTCGTGTCGTCTTCTTCCCCTTCGGCTCTGCTGGCGCCTTCCGCGCCACGGCCATCGTGTACTGGTCCTACACGGGGTTCGATAAGGTGGCCACCATGACCGAGGAGGCCAAGAACCCTGGCCGCGACGTGCCGTTGGGCCTCATCTCGTCCATGTTGGTTATCACCCTCGTCTACTGTGCCATGCCCCCCTGGTGCTCGTGGGGATGCAGCGGTATAGCGACATTGACGCCAACGCTGCAACACAGCCTACTCGGTGGCGGTTTTTGGCGTCCGGGATGAAGTGGGCGCGTATGTGGTCCTGGGCCTCCTACACGCGATGCTCGCCGTGGCCGCCACGGACACGAACTCCCCTCCGCACGGCGATGGCGGTGCACAGCGGCTCTGGCACCACGCATACGGCGGTGTCCAGGTGCTACGCGGGCCCGCTATTCAACACGGTGATGGGGCTCGGGGGCTGGGCCTGTCGCTACGCTGGCAGGTGGCGGCGGGTGCGTAGCATTCGACCCTGTTCATGGTTGCCCGCGGGCGCAGCCGCTTACGAGGTGTGCGTGGTCGGTCAGGCCTTGCGTAGTTGAACTGAGGAGACACGTGTGCAAAAACAGGGATCTAAAACCGGTTTGGACCTTGGTGATATATTTAGCAAGTTTAAAATCCGATCCGAAAATTTGATCTTATAAATATATGGACTTATTTGGAAATACCGAATAAGTTCAAGCACCCACGGTGGATTTTATTCTAATAATTATTATGGCAACAAACTACTCCCTCCATTCTTTTTTATAGGACGTGCACACCTATCAAGAGTTACTAAACTTTAAAAATTTTGATCATAATAATTTTAATTATTATACTATACATTTAATAAGGTTAGATTAGTAATGAAACGTACTATGCGACTATCAAAAAATTATAACAAATATATAAATAATATAATATAAATAAATGATAAAAAAACTCAAAATGTAGTTTGGGTCGCTCGTAAAAAATACTCGAGCTGGCCCAACGGACAAATATACATGAACGAAGATTTTTTTTAAATAATATTTTTTAATGATTAATTGTAAATATTAAAAAAACTGCAACCTAGACCTATCGGCTTTTGGATCGCCGAGAAGTACATATCGGCAGTTCAGAAGCCGACAAGTCTCGGAGCGGACTAGCTCATACATCAACCGACCATAAGTACTACTTAGTAGTAGAGTAGCACGCAGCAGCTGGCTACCCAATCTATGTATGTATCCTTGGTTACACTAGTCCTTCTTCCTCCTCCGATTGATCCACCATGTTTCTCGTACAACTCAAAAAGAAACTAAGTACACGGTTTCGTGCGACAATCGTCGCTCCATCGGTCCGCGCCTCCCTTGCGATACCCGCCTCGTCGCCCGCGTCGCGTCGCTCTGCCTCTCCCCTGCAATCCCCGCCTCCCGCCCGCGCGCCGATCATCATCAGCGCCGCCGCCTACGTGCGACCCCCGCTCGACCCTCGGCGTTGGAACGGACACAATCTTGGGATCCTGCGGCGCGGAGGGGACGGAGCCACGCCGCCACGTCGGGTGCCGCCGCGTGCCCTCCGTCTTCACCGTCGCTGCCCTCGTCAACCTAGGAGACGACGCTGGTGGAGGTTCCTATGCTGTTGACTTCCGACCGGAATCAGATCGGCGGCACCATGTCCATGGATCCACCCTCATCTCCGTCTCTCGGACACCTGGAGGCCGCGGTCGGTGCGGGGGATGACCGGATGAGGAGGACGACAAGGTGACGGTGTTCTCCGTGTCCGGGATGACCTGCGCGGCGTGTGCGCGGTCGGTGGACAAGGCCGTCAAGCGGCTCCCGGCCATCCACGCCGCCGCCGTCGACGTCCTCTAGGACCGCGCGCAGGAATGGTTTAAAGTTCCATATTTTTTTTGTTTCTAATTTAGTTCCAATCAACTACTTTGTAGCGTTGCAGCACTTAAATACCTTTTTCTTTGTACAGGAAATTCTTCCTGGCTCTCCATGGTTCACTCAAGATTGGGATTACGTGGGTTTCTCGCGAGCTACATCCAGTCCACGGAATCAGATATTGGGCTCGCAGGGGTTTGTCGGGCTTACCTCTGTTTAAATGATTCAGCTGTGGATGGTTCAGGTATAGTCTGCAGTTCTCATATTCTAGATTCTTCAAAACTTTCTTCATCCTTCATCCAATTTAGTTAATTGACTTCATTGAATTAGTTTCTGCCGTTTTCTAACGAAGTCGATCAAAGGAATATGATTCATGTGTACAAGCTGCTGCCACAAGGACCAAAAAAAAAGATCTTTGGTAGTATAAAGTGAGACTTTTTTGCCATTGTTTTCTTCATCTGCTCCATAATATTGGTTTTCACTTTGATGCAGGCAAAACATGTTTCAGTGAATATGTTGCTTTAAAGTTAAAGATGCACATGTATCTCAGTTACATTGCTCATCTTCATTAACTATTGGCAAGATCATTGGTACCATGTAACGTGAATTTTATCCATTCTTAAACAAAGTAAATTTATCAGAGTGCTAAGGCTTTTCCTTTCTTTTCATAGGTATCCTTATTGAGGGTTTGATTTGGACCTACGGCAAAATGTCATCAACCAGCTACATCGCAACATGCCAAGCTGTTGTTCAGTTCATGTTATTACTATTGGGGTTCTTCAGTGTATCCTAGATAATTCTGTTGGTGCTCCTCATGGTCTTGTGTTGACCAAAAAAAGGACGCGTACTGATATCATCTAGCATGCCTTTTTAGCTTGTGCCAACCAAATACTGGCAGTAGCAGTAAAAATATAAGCCAGAGTCCATATGGCTAAGAAATGCAGTACCAAAAGTACTTATACGAGCTGTCTTAGATTGTGTTGACAATTATGAGAAGCTCTTCCTTTTTTTATGATACTGACACTTTTCTTTTGGTTTTCAGCTTATAGTTGGTAACAATCATACTCTTCCTTTTTTTATGATACTGACACTTTTCTTTTGGTTTTCAGCTTATAGTTGGTAACAATCATATATACTTTTCTGCGTGTTATAATCTTTTTCTTTATGTGCTCCTAGGCCTAGCTGGTTTACATTAGAAGCTAGGTCCTGTAAGCTATTTGTGAAATTGTAAGTAGCATTATGTGCAAAATGTGCATGCCTGACCATCTGTCTCTGTTGATTTTGCAAGAATTATTCGGAAGACAAGGATAGTCATGGAGTGTTTGCACCGGTTTGTAGGGACTGCATAGATAAATCAGTGCGTCTTGTGCCAGTGCTATGAAAACAACTTTGACAAAACACAATTAGCTAAGTACTTCAAATTTGATAGAATTAACTTTGGACTTAATGTGGCCCGTAGCGTTAGCACGGGCAAATATACTAGGGAATTATTTAGCTGCAAGCCTTTTGGTAACTTCCTAGCTTCTACAGGATCTTTGAGCAGTTTTAGTAAATTATTTTCGTAGTAAGGTTTCTTTTGATATATTTGATTATTTCTAAGCCATGTACCAGAGTGACAATCTTTGTTTTAATCCACATGTTAGAATATTTACTTGATTCCTGGATGCAATATCATATTTGCCTCACACCATTAACTTTTGCTTAAGCTAACTTACAAGCTGATTTAACTATTCCAGTAGGAATTGTTTTTATTAACTTACAAGCGTGGTTTTCTGAAACTGTCGCAAGCGTTGCCCGGAAGAATTTCCCCATGCTTTAATTTCACTGCCTGCACAAATTTTCTTGACAGTGAAACTTTTTCAGCTCACAATTATTCTCCTAGTTACATTACCATCTTAGGTGGCCAGCTAATTCCTGCTCTTGTCTTGCTTCAAGAGTACGTGTACAACAGGCTTCAGTTCATGTGACCTTGTTACTGCACTACAATGCATGCATGCCTCCATCCGTACCACCTGCAAGAAGTGCAAGTGATCACTTGCTGCTACGCGTTTCTGAATTGTTTCACCGTGTGCCTGCAGCTCAGCTGGTACTTCACGTTTGTGCAGGGGCTCGTGAAGCAGATGGTGAACCCGGCTCTCGGCCATGCTTATGGGCTCCAATGGCCTCACCAAGGCCTCACTCACCTTCCTCAATTGCCCTGCGCAAATCATGTTCAAGTCAACTAAGGTAAATTTGGCCCCCTTCTTTTTTCACTGTTCCCCATACACTGGAAAATATAATACTCTAAAAAATGTTGGAAGAACAATACCCAATGATTTCTTTTTCATCTATACCTTCTATGCAGGGTCTTTTTGTTTTTGTTTTAGCAGAAATACAGTTCCTTTTTGCGAGGAAAAAGAAAAAGAAATATAGTTCTTGTGATATTGCAATGAAGTCTGAAGGACTGAAACATTGAACACAGTTAGCCCAAGCAGTAGGAAAAGAATCAAATACGCCATGCACTTTTATTATTATATATCCTTCAAGGAATTCCTCTTTGCAATTCTTTATAGAGAAACAATCTCAAATTCTGAACACTGCATTCCTCATCCTGATGACCAAGGATCAGATCCACTCAAAAAGTGTTGCCACTTGGTAGCTACGTAGCTTGAGTTACTGAAAAAGGAGCTGGGATACATGAAGCTGATTTGAATACAAATATTTTGGTTTATATGCATTTTGACTTGCCTTGGTGCCTCCCCTTAGAGCATCTCCAATCATTATGCATTTGGGCTTGGCATTTACCAAAATGCATAAAACTCCAAAAAAAACCCCTCCAATCGTTATGCATTTGGACTTTGCATTTTACATAGGTATGCATTTGGAGGGGGAAACTTGGCATATATGCCAAAGTAGTCCGGCTATGCAAATAGACATCCCGGGCTTCTCGGTTCCTCCTCGCGGGCTTTTTTCTTTCCCTTCGCGCGGCTCCCTTCGCGCCGCCACCAGATATCGCGATTTCAACAGCAGCTCGCGACGCCAAGGATCGCGTACTCCTTCGCTTGTGTTCAAGGCCGCTCGTCGATCGCGTCCTCCTTCGCCTGAGTTCTTCGATGGGGACGAAGCGGCCGGTCAGTACGCCTACTTCATCTCAACGCAATATGTAGGGTTTTTCTGTTGGCGGCTTGGGGGTTGGGATGCTTTGTTGGCGCGGCTTGGGGATTGGATCATGAGATTGGGTATTGCGGTTGTTGGGTAGTCTTGCTCTTGGCGGCTTGGGGGTTGGATCATGGCAGCCATGTTCCTAGGGCAACTGATCAATATATCGATGATTTGGCGTTCAGAAACAAAAAAAGGCACAAAGATCGCACAACATAGGCATAGCTCGGGCTCTTGTTACATTCAATCTGTGTTCGTAAACTCATGTAGTTTCACTATTAGCCAACTGAACTTTGATTGATTCCAGTAGCTTAGCCAATTACACTCTGTGTTGTTGTTTGCGACATTTTGCTTGATGCCACTTTGATCTAGAACTTGCAAAATTGAATAGATCATGATGAAGTATACACATTATTTTTTCAAAAAAGATTTATGTAGTATATTCATTGTCTGATATGTCTTGACGACTCCATTTATTTTATCCTATTTTGTAGATTCGTTCAAATGAATGACCTTGAACTCTATACAGGCATACTCGCAGCTGATTCTGAACATATTCCTGGCTTAAACGAATTGCCCTTTACACTAAGTCCACAAAGCCAGGCAAATAGTAATGCTATGCCTCATGAATCTCAAGAAGATGTTTCCCTAGTGGATCCAACCGAAGTAGGTGCTACCCGTAGTGCTCGGAAAAATCTGTCACATAGGTCTAAAAAATTTGATCAAGAGGAAGACAAAATAATATGCGTAGCTTGGTGTAAGGTAAGCAAGGATCCTATTCATGGGGCAAATCAAAGGCAAGCAACATTCTGGGGTCGAGTTCGTGCATACTTTGATGAACATAAAAAAACTGAAGCTGCTAGGACAGAAAATTCAATTATGCATAGGTGGGGGACTATTCAGAAGGAAGTGAACAAGTTCTGTTCAGCCTATGACAAGATTCTTCGTAGGAATGCTAGTGGAAAGACTATCCAAGACATGGTACGCTTTCAGAGTTGGTTATTTTGTACTTGTTAAATATTTGGTTAAGTTTACACATTCAAACATTTTTCTTATTTTCAATTGTGCAGATTAATGATGCTTTGGAGACCTACACGGCAGACGACGATGAGCATAAGTCGTTTGCTTTTATGCATTGCTGGTACAAGCTCAAGGATGAAGACAAGTGGAAGTCATGGAGGCTTGAACAAGGTACGAAGCAGAAACAAGCCCCTAAGAGAAAACAGAAGAGTTCCAAGGACTCCACGCCGAGCACAGGGGACGAAAAGAACAATGCTGAAGGACTAGAGGTTCCAGACGCAGGTTCCGCAGAACGTAAGAGGCCACCGGGTCAGAAGGAGGCAAAAAAAGCTAAGTGGGGAGGCAACGACGCTAGTATTGTAGCGTTGAACAAGATGATGGAGAAGAAGGAGGCACGGGACAAGGAAAGAGAAAAGGCGAGAGAGGCTACAGCACAGGTAGACAAGGATTCAATTGAGGCGGAGAAGAAACTTGCTGAAGCAACCCTAATGAAGGAGGAGAAAGACATAATGCTTGCGGACACGAGCTCCCTCGACGACCAACAGTTGCAGTGGATTCAGATTATGAGGAAGAAGATCCTTGCGCGACACGCGGAAAATTAGATTTAGCGTAGTGCTCTTTGTCGAGATGATTGTGCGATTATAAATTATTTGGTACTCTTTGCTCATCATTGATGATGTGAGATTTGGCATAAAACTAGTACACTCCATAGCAAGAATTCATACTAATTATTTGGTACTGCTGCTCATCATTGATGATGTGAGATTTGGCGCAAACTATTACACTCCATAGCAAGAATTCATACTAATTATTTGGCATCGCTGCTCATCATTGATGATGTGAGATTTGGCGCAAACTAGTACACTCCACAGCAAGAATTCATACTAATAATTCATCATGAAATATGTTCGTTACACTTCACTGAAAACACTAATAAAAATGTTTATTACACTTGAATTAAAACACTATGGCAAATAATATTATGGTGATTACAAATCATGATGCCGGTTCCATGGGGTATAAATCAGGATGACGATTCCAAAGGTGCTCGATGAGGTCTTCTTTCAACTGAAAATGTGTTGGCTTGTCTCTAATCGTTTTACTGGCTTCAATAAATTCAGTCAGTGTGCGAGTGGGCATCCCATGGGAAGGTTGCACATTATCATTTGGGGCATCCGGGAACCGCTCATCAGGGTCCAGAACTCTTTCATCTTCAACAATCATATTGTGCATGATAACACAAGCCCTCACGATCAAAGCTAGTGTCTCTCTGTCCCAAATGCGACCTGGATGTGCTATAATGGCAAACCTAGACTGAAATACACCAAAAAATCTTTCGACATCCTTCCTCACAGCTTCTTGTGCTCTTGCAAAATATTTGGCCTTGTTCCCCATAGGATTGGAGATGGTCTTCACTAAAGTCGCCAGTTGGGGTAAATACCATCGTGAGGAAATACCCCATCTTGTACTCATGGCCATTAATGGTATAGTTCACCTCCCGAGCTTTTCCTTCAATCAAGGTTGTCAAACGGTGGAGACCGGTGAAGAACGTTGATATCATTATGAGAACCGGGCATCCCATAAAATGCATGCCAACACCAAAGGTCATGAGATGCAATGACTTCTAAAATGATAGTTGGCCTGTTCGCATGACCCTTGTATCGCCTGTGATTGCATTGGACAATTCTTCCATTCCCAATGCATACAATCGATCGACCCTAACATGCCTGGAAACCTCTTTTCTCATTGATCGCCCGAGAAGCGTGCTACGTCCACCCGAGTGGGGTGTCTCAAGTATTCAACTTCAAATATTTCAACAATTGTAGCAACAAACTTACTTGAGCTCTCAAGGGCAAAGTGTTCTCACCAATACGGATATACTCATCTCAGAATCGCAGAGACTCCATATGTGAGCATACTGAAAGAGCGGTCACTTTACGGAAGCAACTCGGACCGAGCACACCATGTGCATCTTTTTACGCACAAAGTAATTATCATGTGCTTCAAACCGCATCCATGATGCGACGGAAAAGTGTCTTGCTCATTACGAATCTGAAGAATACAAAACAAAAAGGTCAAAGCACATTGACATAACAAAAGAAATACTATGAATTAGTGTAATGTCCAAAACATCAACCTCCGACGGAATAAATCATGACCGCACGTCGGATTCGGGCGCCAAGTAATCTTGATACATCCTCCGGTGGCCTCCTTCTCTATCGCGAAAAATCATAGCGTGGCTGAGGACCGAACCACCATGGCCGCTTTCTCCGGAAAAAATGAGCGCACAATACAAGCATTTGTGACCATGTCGTGACGCCTCGTCGTCCAGAAGAATCGTCAAGCAATTGGTTTCGGCGACGTGATCTCGAAGCCTTCAACCGATAATAATTGCGCAACTAATAAGAACATGGAACAAACAACACATGAATTGGATCAAGATATTCGCCACGAAGTGCAAACCTTGGCGATGCGCTGTGTAATACGGCTTGGTCCATTCTCCGGTACCGGATCCCATGACGACGGGCGATGGTGTTGATCGCGACCGTGACGCGACGGCGGCGACACGAGCTGGTTCAACGCGACTGAATGGAATCACCTCATCGCGACCTGGTTCAACGCGACGGCGGCGGCGACACGACCTCCTTCGACGATGTTTGGCGCGGGAATGGGCGTTGTTTGGCGCGGGAAAAAATTTTGCGGCGCAGGGAATGATTGCCGAAAAAGATATTTCGGAAAAAAAAACACATGTTGGACTATGCATTTTGCATAACGGTTGGAGAACACCCGAATATAGCCTTGCCATTTTCATTTGGGGGTGCTCCAATTGCCCAAAATGCATAGCTCCAAATGCATAACGATTGGAGATGCTCTTAGACTTCGATATAAATACTTTGTCAAGTCACTATCTGTGGTGTTACTTTTTATCTGCTTGCAATCTGATAATATGCCAAATATGAAATGATTTACTACCTCTGGAATTATATCTTGAGATAATACACTCCTTTTTCATCCTCGATGTGATGTTGGTTTTGGGTCTAACTCCTTGTCATCATTAGTCTGACCATTGTCAAAATTGTGGTAAATTTCCTTTTTGTTCATCTACTGCAGCCTAAAACTGACTCCTTTTTAACAGGCAAAGCTAGATACTGTCAAAATTGCATATGAAAGCCTACAGGATAACTCGTATTGGGCTAAGGTGCTTTACTGCTTTGTTGACCATGTAAGCACATGCCGGGTGATTTTAGCACATGCCGGCAGTGGAGGGAATCAGAACTATTTTATTACAAAATAGTGGTATGTAAATTATTGTAATATCCATCAATGTTCACATGATCCTTTTGTATCGGTCACTGGTTGATGCTTACAAAATTTACAAGTTGATCAATTTTCTTTTGATGTATTTTGGATAGTTTGGTTGAAAGAACAATATTTATTCTTCAAATTAGAGATAAAATTATCTTTCGCTCAATGTTATGCTATAACGGTATAATTGTAGAATCTTATATATTTTACTGTGATAAAAATATTTGGTTATACAATATATAAGACATGAATCTTAATGAATTTTAGCAATGTGATTGCAGTGCTAATTAGAACTTAGGCATTTCACTTTTGTTGTTTTTAATTTGATGGAGTTTTAAACCTACCTATAGTACCTGCATATTGTTGTAGTTGCTTCTTTGCACATTATAGTTTTGAAAGTAAAGCCAGAACATATACTCTGGATTTGATTCGCTGCCTGTGGTTCGCTAGCCACTGGGATCTATGTTGACGACTTTATGTCATCTCCATTGACTGTGCAAGAAACCATGGAAGAACATGTCCCCACCAGACAAAGTAATGATAGGGATCAGCCACCTGGTGAGGAGGCCAACTATGATATGGAGATGTTGTTAGGACTAGAGGGTTCTGCAGATGGTGATATAGGTACAACCAATATGGAGCACAAAGAGTGCGGTGACCGGGACAATCAGGCACACTATGAGGAGAAGCTCGTGCTGGACAGGTAAAACAGGGATTTTTTTTCAGCTCCTTGCGTTTGGAGGTTACAGTCATAAAGAATTGTATTACACGGTATTGTTATCTTATCGTGCGATCCGTGTGTTTTTAGTGTAAAAGTTTAGCTGTCCCATAGCAACGTACGGGCACGCTACCTAGTATTCTATATATGTATTTATTTATTCATACGTACGTACATATATAAAAAGGATTCTTTATTTGGAAGATGTCTCTAGTACAGTAGTACATCGACACATGTTCAGCAGGCAAAAATGAAACTAGTTGACTAGTAGCTAGTACTATCGGCTATCCGCTGGCCGATACGTCCGCCGTCCTCGGAGGGGCGCTTCCGCTTGCCGCTGATGACGAGCACGTTGCCCTCCTCCACCTGGACCTCGACGTCGGAGAGGCTGACCCCGGGCATGCCGACAGCTAGGACGATCGGCCCGGACGGCAGCTCCTTGACGTCCATGGGCGTACGTGTTGGCCATGGCCCGGCGGTAGCGCACGTAGGCCCGCATCGTCGTGTTCAGCTGTCGCTCCAGCTCGTCGGTCAGGTCCATCAGCTGCTGCACTACCGCCAAGAACGCCGGGTTGCCGAAGCCGCCGAGCATGAGCTCCATTGCTTGCTCCTCGCTTAAGCTTGGGTTTGCTGATCAACAATGGCTGGTGACTTGAGAGCGGGCGGCGGCCCGCCGTCCACGGCCGCTGCGCCGTCATGTGAAGGCACCTCGTTCCCGTCCTGGCTATCCGAGCACGACAAGAAGCTCCTGGAGTCACCGTCCCGGGCGACCACCAACGACATCGTCGTCACGCCGAACGGCAGCGGAACGTACACGATCATCAAACGAGCACGTACTATACATGGCACATGCACTGATGCACGCAGGCATGCATGCATCACAACATTAGCCCTTTGCACGAGCACATACCGCGCTCCGCATCCAAGTGCCCGCGACGGCTTCAATCTGCTAGACCCGATCGTCATCGTCGTCCTATGCACCACCTCCGCGCTCGCCGTGTCTGGCGCGCGCACCATCAACTCGATAGCATTCGTGGTCGGCATCGCCATCATCTCGTTCATGCTGGTCGCGGGGTTCTCGCACTTCGAGCCCGCCAACCTCGCGTCGTCTTCTTCCCCTTTGGCTCTGCTGGCGCCTTCCGCGCCACGGCCATCATGTACTGGTCCTACACGGGGTTCGACATGGTGGCCACCATGACCGAGGAGGCCAAGAACCCCGGCCGCGACGTGCCGCTGGGCCTCATCTCGTCCATGTTGGTTATCACCCTCGTCTACTGTGCCATGCCCCCTGGTGCTCGTGGGGATGCAGCGGTACAACGACATTGACGCCAACGCTGCAACGCGGCCAACTCGGTGGCATTTTTTAGCGTCCGGGATGAAGTGGGCGCGTACGTGCTCCTGGGCCTCCTACACGCGGTGCTCGCTGTGGCCGCCACGGACGTGAACTCCCCTCCGCACGGCGATGGCGGTGCACAGCGGCTCTGGCAGCGCGCAGACAGCGGCGTTCGGGTGCTACGCGGACCTGCTGTTCAACACGGTGATGGGGCTCAGGGGCTGGGCCTATCGCTACACTGGCAGGTGGCAGCGGGCGCGTAGCATCTGACCCCGTTCGTAGTTGCCCGCGGGCGCAGCGGCTTATGAGGTGTGCGTGGTCAGTCAGGCCTTGCGCAGTTGAACTGAGGAGACACGTGTGCAAAAACAGGGATCTAAAATCGGTTTGGACCTTGGTGATACATTTAGCAAGTTTAAAATCCGATCCGAAAATCTGATCTTATAAATACATTGACTTATTTGAAAATATCGAATAAGTTCAAGCACCCACGGTGGATTTTACTCTAATAATTATTATGGCAATGAACTACTCCATCCATTCTCTTTTATAGGAGGTGCACACCTATCAAGAGTTAGTAAACTTTAAAAATTTTGATCATAACAATTTTAATTATTATACCATACATTTAATAAGGTTAGATTGGTAATGAAACGTACTATGTGACTATAAAAAAATTATAACAAATATACAAATAATATAATATAAATAAATGGTAAAAAACTCAAAATGTAGTTTGGGTTGCTCATAAAAAATATTCAAGCTGGCCCAACGGACAAATATGAAGATTTTTTTTAAATAATATTTTTTAATGATTAATTATAAATGTAGCATTGATTAAAAAAACTGCAGATGCAGCAACCTAGACCAGAAGCCGACAAGTCTCGGAGCGGACAGACTCGGACGGCAACCAACCATAAGTACTACTAGTAGTAGAGTAGCACGCAGCAGCTGGCTACCCAATCTATGTATGTATCCTTAGTTACACTAGTCCTTCTGCTTCCTCCTCTGATCGATCCATCCATGTTTATTTTATATATGTATTTATTTATTCATACGTACGTACATATATAAAATGCATTCTTTATTTGGAAGATGTATCTATGTAGTAGCTTCTGTCCGTGTCGCCGTACCGGGCCGATAGGCCTATCGGCTATCCGATGGCCGATAGGTCCATTACCGACGGCCCAACCTGCCCGTGCGCGCCGCCGCCGTCGGCTCCATTAATCCCGTTCTTCCCGTCGCCATCGCCAGACGTCTCGTCGGCCAGGACGAAGACGCTTGTCTCCTTGTCGGGCACCCACGCGCCCTCAGCGTCAGCGGCGTCACTGTCGCCCACGCCGCGCAGCGCTTCGGCCGCGACCAGCGTCGCGGAGCGATTCCCCTGGACCGCCTCCACGTTCTTGCGATTCAGCGCCGCCTCCACGTTCGCGTCGGCATCGGATCCCGCAGCCACAGTCTTCTTTTCTCGTCTTTTTTACTTTTCCATATCATCTGGTTGCTTTTGTAAAACTTTTCCGTATCATCTTTATCGATACAAGCCAGTTTTCGTATCATCTCTATCATAAATACAAGCTGACAGTTTCGAAATAAAATACTATTATTTCTTTTGCCTTCTTAGCTTTGGAGATATCTTTTATAACTTTAGTTTTTTCTACCGGCAGTTTTGAAAGAAAAAAAACTTTTTCATATCATCTCTATCTATACAAGCTGGCAGCTTTGAAAAAAAAAAGTGTACTGCATGTCTGCATAAAAATGGGAGGTACAGCTTGGATGACTGATCTGTGCCACCAGGACATCGGAAGCGTACGCGACCGCGTAGGAAGCAGCTAGACCGGTGATGATGTACTTGGCCGACATTGCTGAAGCTGCATAGTTTCGTAGGTTCCTGTCGGCTGCTCGAGAGCCGACAAGCCTGTTGGCATTCCAAAACCCCCGCCACGATACGGAGACCTATCGGCCCTCCAGCTCCCGACATGAGAGGAGGATGCTGGGTGCTTTGGCACCGCAGATAGAGATGCCCTGTGTGCTGTGATGCAAATTCATGGAGCTCTGCACTTGCACAAAGAGGAGCCTCGGAATTTAATTTATTCCATCCATGAAGATTCAGGAAGCTTTAAAGCTTGTTTAGATTGCTTCAAAGTTTCAAGTTTTTTCACTCTCTCTCTATCACATCGAATCTAGGGACACATGCATGTAGCAATAAATGTAGATAAAAAAATAACTAATTACATAGTTTGATTGTAAATTACGAGACGAATTTTATGAGCCTAATTAATCCATGATTGAACAATAATTATCAAATACAAACGAAACTATTACGATGCCAATTTTTTCTAACTCTTGCAATCTAAACAAGGCTAATTAAGGCCTTAGCCTACGACTACTCTCCCTGCCAGTCGCAGCAGTGGGCCAGAGGACACAGCAAGCCACACGGCCACCGCGCTCATCACTTGGCGCTGGCGTCAGCGTCGGCCACGTCCACGGTGCCGACGGCGGGCCTCTCGACGTCCTCCATGTCCTCCTCGCGGACGAACACCGCCTGGTCCAGCACCGACGGCCCGGCCTGCCCGCGCGCGCCGCCGCCGTCGGCTCCGTTAATCCTGTTCTTCCCGTCGCCGTCGCCGGACGTCTCGTCGGCCGGGACGAAGACGCCAGTCTCCTGGTCGGGCACCCACGCGTCCTCGGCGCCGGCTCCACGTTCTTGCGGTTCAGCGCCGCCTCCACCTGCGCCGCGGTGGTGGCCGTCGCGTCGGCACCGGCATCTGTGTCAGCGTCGCCGTGGCCCTCCCGCTCCAGCTCGGCAGTGCTGTGGGAGAAGCTCTGCACTGCTCCTCCGCGCCTGCAAAAGATCGACGCGGACATGTCTGTCACTTGGCGACGGCGGCGGCGAGAGCTCTCGTGGCCATGGACAAGCAGCTGCTGTGTACGCACTGAACACAGACTTTTGATCGACAGAGGAACGGACCGGGGAGCACGGAGGGGTTGTCCGTACAGTCCTTTAAACTTTTAACCCTGCTCTCGGCGGATGCCTTTTGTTTTCTGCTCTCGATGCTGCGTGAGGGAGGGCGGCGACGTGTGCAGACTGCAGAGTGCCGCGGGTGGTGGGCAATGGCGTGGCAGTTTTATAGGGCGCGGGCGGCGGCGCAGCCGCGCAGGCTTCTGCTGCTCTGCTCGGTCGGTGCAAGAAACAGAGAGGGGCGAGGGAAAGAGGCCGGCTACGGCTGCCTAGGCGACGCCGCTGGCTGCGTGCCACCGCTCACCCGCTCTCTGCAAATCAAGTCAGCGAATCTGCGCTGCTTTATCTCTCTCTCTCTCCCAGGGCTTCTTGTTCCACTAGCAGAGAGACCAGTGCGCTGCACACCTATATAAAATCAATTCTATAAAAAGTACTAACATGTATAACGCTAAAAGGCTATTCAATTGCTTATAGTATTTTTTATATTTTTTGTTCCAAAACAAAAAAATCATATTATGTTATAGATGAGCAAAACTTTTAATTTAATTAGATAATAAAACATAAGTATCATTGATTGTAAAATATATTTAGGTAAATCCTTGATCCGAGCGCTAGCCCTACAGCTTGTGCCATTGCTCCTGCTCCACTACCCGTCCCGCCTGACGACATCACCGGCGCAAGAAGCGTTGGGCCTTGGTGTGGAAGCCCTCCGGCCTCGCCTCCTGCCACAGCTGGGGTGCCCCGATGCAGACGGCGGAAGAGACCGCACCAGGACATGATGCATGTTGCAAGAGTACATTTGAAATGTTTCAGATGCTTTAGATATATGTTTCGACTGTTTTACATGGATGTTGCAAAAGTAGATCGGGATGTTGCATATGTTGCAATGGTTGTATACGTACGTTGCAAGTTTATGTGTCCAATGTTTCATTTGTTTTTTCAGAGGTATGTTGCAAGTGTGTTTATCTGGATGTTGCATATGTTTCACACATATGTTGCAAGTGTTTTATCTGGATGTTTGCAATGGTTTTCAATTGTTTTTGTAAGTGTTTCAGATGCATGTTTTAAGTGTTTCATCTGTCTTTTTTTGTATGTTGCAAGTGTTGCATCTGAATGTTTTAAAAGTAGATCGGGTGTTGCACATGGGATATGTGTGGGAAGCGAGAGGGGGCGCGAGCAGTCCTCGAGCGAGCGACGTTTGGGCGGTGTGGGTCCCCCGTGGGCGCGGGTGACACAAGCACGGTCGAGAAAAGTTTGAGCTACGCGGGCTCACGCGTGGCTGCACGAAACGAAGGAGAAACCGACCCACGGGCGTCCAGACGCGAGCGCCTGTCCGGACGTCCGAGCGCTAGAGTGACGAATATATTTTTATAACAAACTTATTTAGAGATTGATACTACTTTCTACATATTCTAGATAGATTCTTCGAAAACCAAGATAAGCAATATGTGTATTTATTTTGAATGCAATGAATAGTAGTAAATATATGGAAGACATAATATGGATATTTTTTTGTATAAACCTGTCTAAACCTAATAAAATTTGATTCATTGCTGCTTAGTTGAAGAAAGTTTGACTTGTCTTAACCTAGCATTGTATTTTTTTTTTCTTTTTGGGAGTAAATTCTTTCTCGGATACGACGAATATCATATGATTTTCCAGTCACGCACGCCTCCTGGCTGACGACAATTTTACAGCCGTGTCATCCCCCTCGTCACCTAGTAGCAGATCACCGAATCTTGAGTTCGAGAAAGCAGCGTGCGTTTCTGAATGACTCAATGACACGCTGACATGCGTGTGCGTCACTGAAGAAGCGCATCAAGAAAACGCAGTGTTGTTGCAACGCAAAAGAGGTGGCTACTGCCTACTGAAACACTCAGTAGCTTCTTCACGTAACGCGTGCTCTCTCTACTTACAATAGAACGGCGTCTGGAAGCTTGAGTTTCCAAGAGACGGGCCCAGACTAATTTGCTTCACTAGACAAGGCACATATTCCAGTCATTCAGCGCGACACAGATCACTGGAATGAGCAGTAAATACATATTGGACACAAAAATATTGTTTTTTATAAACTTGTCTAACTTAATAAACTTTGATTTACTGGCTCACTGCTGCTAAGTTTAAGAAAGTTTGACTTGTCCCATCTAGCATAGTTTTTTTTTGGGGAAGTAGTAATTTCCTTCTGGATATGACGAATATCAGATGATTTTTTGCAGTCACCCACGCCTCTAGCTTGACTGACAATTTTTCGGTAATGCTCACGAGTCACGACCGGCCGTTCAGACGCCGCGTTTTTTTGGGTCCGGCCCAAGACGCAACCGACGTGCTCCCTTTTACGCTCTATCGATCTCTCTACTTTCTACTGAGCACGCTACGATAGAAAATTATTCAATAGTTTTCTGTTGTAGAATGGTATGCTTCTAATGTACCCAATGTGTTTGTGCTTGTGCCTGAGAAATCTTAATTTGAGATTCTCACAAATTTAATCTTTTCTGAAAAAAAGCTCATGGCCATCCTTATATAAATGGAATTGATGCGCACAAATGTTGATAATCAGAATATGCTTTCTATAGATTCATTGTAATGTACGTTATAGTGTCCTCTGCTTATGCAATTTGCTTGGGATGTGATACTGCATTTTTACGTGCCTCTTAACTGCACTGTACTGTATTTGTTTGTTTGCCAGGTAGAATTTGTCATCAAAAGTAGTTTGCATGTATCTGGATCTTGTCGTGCTCACATTATGGGAATTGCAAGCTCCTCTGCATGATAATTCTGGTTACTTCATTAGAACACATAATTGTATGTACCTGGTTATCTTTGCATTTGAATTCTGTTGGTATCCAGTTGTGCTGGGGAGACCAAGAGCAAAGCATCTGTGAAATGCAATGCTCATTAGCCACCCTCTACTGTAGGGTTAAACTAAATTGTGTTCAACTTACCATTGTGCCCATGCACCATGCAAATATCTAGATGTAACATGTGAGATTTTACTCCTATTGCTAAGTTCGGTGCTTGTTTGCTTTTTTTTATTGATTGGCTGCTATCGGTCCTGATTTGCATTTTTTTTCTGAATGGCAATGGCAGAAGCTGTCTTTCAATTAAGAGGAAAATAGTTTATATACAATAATTTGGCATTAAGTTTCGCCAAACAAGACGGGGCACAGCTCCTTTTCTGAAAGGAGCAACCTAGGATACCCAAGTTCACATGCACGCCTGATGGCTGGGCAGCCTTCCTTCAAGTTCAATCTTTGTGCTCGTACTGTACTGCAACTAGTAGATGCCAATTCATTCTGGGTTTTAAAGCTCGGGGGAGGACTGAACAACCTAACACGGCCTGCCCCAAATATAATCTCATTTACATTTTCCTGAAGTCAAGCTCTGTGATAATCTGACTACTTTCGTTATAAATAAAAGATAATTTCATAATACGTTTCTATTTGAAAATGCTGTTTGTCTAATTGTGTCATACTGTCATATTAAGAACCATGACCATGATGTGTTCTATCTAATGTGCTTATATATCTAGAACAAGAGGGACAACAGGAAGGTGTTGTCCTAGTCTAACTTTAAGGTGAAGCATGAGGCGTGCATGTATGTCCAGCCTGCCAAAGCCAAACAGCAACAAATAAAGGCCAAGGGGCCAAAGCGTCCTTTTGGTTAACTGCATTGCACGGCAGATCCATGGGAGGTAGAGCTACACTGAACTATTATAGGGGAAAAATGATAGCCAGAGATTAGTTTCGTATACAGTCAAACAAGGGCTACACTCAAGGATTATTAATTTGGGCTATTGAAAGTTCCTAATATGGCTAGAGGGGGTTGAATAGCCTATTTAAAATCTACAAATCAACTAGAACAATTTGATTAGTATAACAAATAGCGTAATGCAAACTTGCTCTAGCACTACGAGGGTTGCAAGCCGCCTATCCAACAATTCTAGTTGCTATGATCACTAAACACACAATTTGCTATGTCACTACTCACTAAGAGCTCTCACACTTGCTACACTAAAGAGCTCCACTAGATGAACTTAAACTACAAAGCAAGCTCTCAATTCTAGTTACACTAAAGAGCTTGCTATAGCTAGTTTGCGGGAATGCAATTGAGTAAATGAGGTGATTATACCGCCACGTAGAGGAGTGAACCAATCACAAGATGTATACTTAATCAATCACTGGGAGAATACCAAAGGGCATGAGACAAATAATTTTTTTCTGAGGTTCACGTGCTTGCCAACACGCTACGTCCCCGTTGTGTCGACCAAAACTTGGTGGTTCAGCGGCTAAGAGGTGTTGCACAAACCTCGTCCACACAATTGGACACCGCAAGAACCAACCCACAAGTGAGGTAACTCAATGACACGAGCACTCCACTAGAGTTACCTTTCGGCGCTCCACCGGGGAAGGTACAAATCCCCTCACAATCACCGGAGATGGCCACGAACAATCACCAACTCGTTCCAATCCTCCTCCGCTGCACCAAGCCGTCTAGGTGGTGGCAACCACCAAGAGCAACAAGTGAATCTCACAGCAAAACATAAATACCAAGTGCCTCTAGATGCAAACACTCAAGCAATGCACTTGGATTCTCTCCCAATCTCACAATGATGATGGATCAATGATGGAGATGAGTGGAGGGCTTTGGCTAAGCTCACAAGGTTGCTATATCAATGCAAATGGCCAAGAGAGTGAGCTTGAGCCGGCCATGGGGCTTAAATAGAAGCCCCCACGAAATAGAGCCGTTGTACCCCTTCACTGGGCACAACACGGGGTGACCGGACGCTTCGGTCAGTTCGACCGGACGCAGGACCCCAGCGTCCGGTCGCCCGATGCTTGCCACGTGTCATCGGCTTCAAACGCCGATCGCCTGATCTCAACGGTCAAGTGATGACCGGACGCGTTAGTTAGAAAGTGACCGGACGCTAGACCTCAATGTCCGGTCGTTTCCAGTAAGGTTCCAAACGCGAAATTTCACGACCGGACGCGTCCGGTCATGCTCGACCGGACTCACCCAGCGTCCGGTTACTCAATCTCTCCTCTGTGCGTCCCACGTCAGCGTACGTCAGCACTGACCGGACGCACCCTACCAGTGTTCGGTCACTTTTAGCGCCAGCGTCCGGTCTAAGACCGAGACCACGCGCTCACTGCTGCTACTGACCGGACGCGCCGGTCCAACTGAGACCAGCGTCTAGTCACTTACAGTGACCTTCGTCTTTTCTGTCTAGGGCACCGGTGGCACCGTTGGACTGTCCGCACTCTATGAGCGGACACTCCGCCGGTGAAGTTTCTAACCCTTGCTCAAATATGCCAACCACCAAGTGTATCACCTTGTGCACATGTGTTAACATATTTTCACAAATATTTTCAAGGGTGTTAGCACTCCACTAGATCCTAAATGCATATGCAATGAGTTAGAGCATCTAGTGGCACTTTGATAACCGCATTTCGATACGAGTTTCACCCCTCTTAATAGTACGACTATCGATCCTAAATGTGATCACACTCACTAAGTGTCTCGATCACTAAAATAAAATGGCTCCTACTATTTATACCTTTGCCTCGAGCCTTTTGTTTTTCTCTTTCTTCTTTTTCCAAATTCAAGCATTTGATCATCACCATGCCATCACCATCATCATGATCTTCACCATTGCTTCATCACTTGGAGTAGTGCTACCTATCTCATGATTACTTTGATAAACTAGGTTAGCACTTAGGGTTTCATCAATTAACCAAAACCAAACTAGAGCTTTCAATCTCCCCCTTTTTGGTAATTGATGACAACCCTTACACAAAGATATGAATTGAGATTTAATTGAATCCACGTTGCTTGCCCAAGCATATTTACCATGTGTAAAAGAATATGGATAAGTTTCATGAACTTCAAATGGTAGCAATTACTCCCCCTACATATATGCTAAGAGTTTGGATTGTAGCTTGCACATATGCTTAGATAGAAAATATAGGAGGCAATGTCTACCAAATGATGCTAAGGTATAAGAGATGGACCTTTGAGGCGTGATACCAATCGAAGTGCACCAATATACCATCCTTAGCACCATTAGTAACTAGACATACACAAAAACTAGAATACCCCATGAGATCAACATTTAGACGTAAGGGTCTAGTTTTCATAATGTGAGCATGAGTCTAGTTACTTAACCTACGCATGCTAGTTTTTCATTTCATCATTCAAACCTACAACTAGCATACACCACACAAGCATGGATATTGAAATTTAAAACTTGTGCCATGCAAGCAAATATATGAAATGCACATTTGAATGCAACATACAAGTTTATGAGCTTGCTCCTCCTACTTGTGTGCAATTTTGATTGATCCCCTCAATGTCATTTCATTTGTTTGCTCCCCCTATCTTACTATCTTTGTGCATTTCTCTCCCCCTTTGTCAACAATTAGCACAAAAGGCAAGCTCAAATTATAGATAGGTTGGGGTGAAACCATGTGAAATGAGGATCATTTTCTCAAATTGGTTCAATCTAAATTACTTGCAAAAGTTATTTAACTCGGTTTGATCCAAGGACAAGCTTCTTCATAGCTCCAAATAAGGGTTATCTTATACCATGTTGAGTTAAACACTTATAGCTCATTTGATAGATCAAACACTGGGTTTACAAGCCCACAAACATGTCATATACTACCACTACATCATTTCAAACATACAAGCAATAGTGGTACCATACAAGCATCAAATTCATTTGATTTTCATGAATGAGCCTATCCAAATGTGAAATATGTCTAGATGCACTAAACATGTCCTTAGCAAGGATGTATGCCATGCCAATCAACTTTTACCTTGGATTGCTCGAAGGAGAGGCATGTCATATAAGTGTGGGTGCATCAACACATATTGGAGAAGTCAAGTATGTTCAATTCATTCCTTAGCTTGCAAAACCTCTTCTCATCAAGTGGCTTGATGAAGATATCGGCAAGTTGATCTTCGGTGCCCACACTCTCAATGCAAATGTCCCCTTTTTGTTGATGATCTCTTATGAAATGATGGCGGCCATCAATGTGCTTTGTTCTTGAATGTTGAACTGGGTTGTTGGTGAGCTTTACGGCACTCTCATTGTCACATAGCAATGGCAGTTGCTTGAATTTGATTCCAAAATCACTCAAAGTAGCCTTCATCTAAAGTAATTGAGCACAACAACTACCGGTCGAAATGTACTCCGCTTCGGCGGTTGAAAGTGCCACACTATTTTGCTTCTTTGATGACCAAGACACAAGTGATCTTCCCAATAGTTGACATGTGCCCAATGTGCTCTTTCTCTCAACTTTGCATCCCGCATAATCGGAGTCTGAATATCCAATCAATTCAAATCTTGCTCCTTTGGGATACCATAATCCAATATTTTATGTATGCTTCAAGTACCTTAATATTCTCTTTGTTGCCTTCAAATGACTTTCTCTTGGTGAGGCTTGGAATCTAGCACACATGCATACATTAAACATCACATCTGGCCTTGATGCAGTCACATAGAGTAGGCTTTCAATCATAGACTGATACATCTTTTGATCCACCATGTTGCCACTAGCATCACTATCCAAGCTTCCACTTGTCCCCATTGGTGTACTAATAGCTTTAGCATCAGTCATTCCAAACTTCTTGAGTATGTCCTTGATATACTTGCCTTGACTAAAAAATATGCCATTTTTCATTTGCTTGATTTGAAGACCAAGGAAGTAACTAAGTTCTCTAATCATGGACATCTCAAACTCACTTGCCATCATCTTGCCAAACTCCTCACAAAAATCTTAATTTGTTGACCCAAATATGATATCATCAACATAGATTTGCATTACAAACAAGTCATTTCCAAGCTTCTTGGTGAAGAGAGTGGTGTCAACCTTTCCCATCTTGAATCTCTTAGAGAGTAGGAAATCCCTCAATCTCTCATACCATGCTCTAGGTGCTTGTTTTAATCAATACAAATCCTTTCTCAACTTGTAAACATGGTTGGGTTTCTTTTCATCTTCAAAACCGAGAGGTTGCTCAACATACACAAGCTCATTGATGTACCCATTGAGAAATGCACTCTTCACATCCATTTGGTACAACTTGATGTTGTGGGCACAAGCATAGGCTAACAAGATCCTAATTGCTTCCAATCTTGCAACCGGGGTATATGTTTCTCCAAAGTCAAGACCTTCAACTTGAGTGTAACCTTGAGCCACTAATCTTGCTTTGTTCCTTATTACTATCCCATCTTGATCTTACTTGTTCTGAAAGACCCACTTGGTTCCAATCACATTATGATCCTTAGGCCTCTCAACCAACTCCCATACTTGGTTTCTAGTGAAGTTGTTTAGCTCTTCATGCATAGCATTGACCCAATCAACATCCTTTAAAGCTTTATCTATCTTCTTAGGTTCAATGGATGACACAAATGAGAAATGCTCACAAAATGAAGCCAATCTTGATCTAGTTTGCACACCTCTAGAAATATCACCAATGATAGTGTCTAATGGATGATCTCTTGCAATATTGGTTGGTTGAAGCACTTGCACTTGATTGCTTGCATTTGATTGATCACTTGGTTGAGATGATGAACTAGCCACTTGTTGTTGATCTTGCACTTCGTCATCACTAGTTCTTGCTTGAACTTGATCATGAGAACCACTAGCTTACACATTTGAGTTTGAGAGCACTTGATTCTTGTCATCTTCAACATCAATCACCTCTCTAGGTCTTATATCACCAATGTATATGTTCTTCATTGCATTGACCAATTGAGTGCCTCTTACATCATCTAGATTCTCATCTTCCTCTTGGGAACCATTTGTTTCATCAAACTCCACATCATGAACCTCCTCAAGAGTACCGCTAGCCAAATTCCAAACTCTATAAGCCTTACTAGTAGTGGAGTAACCAAGCAAGAAACCTTCATCATATTTCTTTTCAAACTTACTCAATCTAGTTCCTTTCTTCAATATGTAGCATTTACAACCAAAGACCTAAAAGTTTGCTATATTGGGCTTTCTTCCATTCAATACCTCATAAGGTGTCTTCTCCATCATGGGGTGACAATAGAGTCGGTTGCTATAATAGCAAGCCGTGTTGATTGCTTTGGCCCAAAATGAATGACTCACATTGTACTCACTCAACATTGATCTTGCCATATCAATTAAAGTTCTATTCTTTTTTTCAACTAGACCATTTGATTGTGGAGTGTACTTGACCGAGAATTGATGTCTAATTCTAAATTCATCACACAACTCATTAATTCTTGTGTTCTTGAACTCACTTCTATTGTCACTTCTAACTTTCTTGATAGTTGTTTCAAACTCATTGTGAATGCCCTTGACAAATGATTTGAATGTTGCAAACACATCATTCTTGTCAACAAGAAAGAACACCCATGTGTATCTAGTGAAATCATCCACAATTACAAATCCATATTTGTTTCCACCAATGCTAGTGTATGTGGTTGGTCCAAACAAGTCCATGTGCATCAACTCAAATGCCTTAGATGTGCTCATCATGCTCTTCTTAGGATGTGTGTTACCAACTTGCTTTCTGGCTTGACATGCACTACATAGCTTATCCTTTTCAAATGTGACATCTTTCAACCCTCTAACTAAATTATGCTTGATCAACTTATTCAATTGTTTCATTCCAATATGACCAAGCCTTCTATGTCATAACCAACCCATGCTAGACTTAGTGATCAAACATGTTGTCAATTGAGCTTCTCTAGCATTGAAATCAACCAAGTATAGATTCTCATATCTAAATCCTTTGAATATCAAGTTAGAGCCATCTACACTTATGATCTCTACACCATCCATACCAAATATACACTTGAAACCAAGATCACACAATTGAGCTACCGATAATAGATTGAATTTCAAGCTCTCTACTAGTAGCACATTAGAAATGCTCAAGTCATTGGATATCGCAATCTTACCAAGACCTTTGACCTTGCATTTGCCATTATCACCAAATGTGATACTATCAATCCCATTGCTCTTGTTTTCATTGATTGAATTGAACATTCTTGGATCATCGGTCATGTGTTGTGTGCACCCACTATCAAGTACCCAGTGCCTCCTCCGGCTTTATAATTAACCTACAAAAGAAGATCAATTCCTTTTAGGTATCCAAACTTGCTTGGGTCCTTGAAGGTTAGTTACCAAGGTCTTTGGTACCCAAATGGCCTTCTTCTTTGGGCCCATAATTGGTGTACCAATGAACTTAGCCTCCACACCATTTGCACCCTTAACAAGCATGTAACAAGAATCAAATTTAATTGAAGATACATTAGGTTGCTTGTTCTTGTTAGTCTTGCAATATTGCTCTATATGCCCAACTTGCTTGCATCTATTGCAAAATCGACCATTGCCCTTCACAAAGCTAACTTTGGGAGTGACAAAGGCTGCCTTACCTTTCTTGGGGGTATAGCCTAATTCCTTTTTGTTGAGAGAAAACCTTTGGCTACCCAAGCATTTTAGCAAGCGGGCATCTCCACCATAGGCATTGCCTAAGACACGAGTGAGCTCATTCACCTCCTTCTTGAGGGTCTCATTTTCCACCATTAGTGAGGCATCACAAGTGAGACCATCACTCAAAGGTGAAGTATAAGTAGTAGTGCTATAAGAAGTGTTAGTGGGAGCAACTACAACGGGCTTATAAAAAGATTCATTAATAAGATCACATGTTAGTCCCACATCACATGATACAATCACTTGCTCCTTCTTGGCTTCCTCCACTTTGACTTGCTCCATGAGAGAGGAGTGAGCCTTTTCAAGCTTAGAGTGAGCTTTGCCAAGCTTCTCATGGGCTTCCATTAGCCTCTCATGAGTGGCATTGAGCTCATCAAAGGATTGCTCAAGAGATTTTACTTTCTTGCGTAATTCTTTGCACTCCTTTCTCTTCATCTCATTGCAAGTGTGCACTTGCTCACACATGGTGTACTCCTCCTCATCATCATTATCGTCATCCCTACAAGCATCACTTTCATATTCATCATCATCACTCTCATTATATTTTACCTTGGTAGGCTTTGCCATGAGGCATGTCGATGGAGTGTCGAAGATGGAGAGCTTGTCGTTGATGGCGATGCTTGCTAGTGCTCTCTTGATAGATTTCTTATCATCATTACTAGAGCTATCACTATCCGAAGAGCCATCACTATCCCATGTGACCACATAGCCTCCACCTTTCTTCTTCTTTTGGAAGGTCATTCTCTTCTCCTTCTTCTCTTTCTTTTCTTTCTTATCCTTTTCGAGCTTCTTCTTCTCATCCTCATCATTGTCACTATTGTAGGGATAATTTGCTACAACATGATCGGGGCTCTTGTAATTGTAGCATCTTCTCACATATTCTTTGCTTTTGGTGTGATCTCTTCTCTTTCTTACACCATAGCCCTTCTTCTTCATGAATTTTCCCATCTTGCGGACAAAGAGGGCCATAGCTTCATCATCAATATCACTAAGATCATCATCATCACTTGATTCTTTTTTGGACTTGCCCTTGTTCTTGGATGATGATGAGCTAGCCTTGAATGCTATACTCTTCTTCTTGTCTTCTTCTTCCTTCTTGTCATCCTTGTCATCCCCCTCCCTTTCCACACGGTATGTCTCTTGGGTTATGACATCACCTAGCACTTGGTTGGGGGTAACCTCCTTCAATCCTCCTCTTATGATGAGCAAACTCAACATCTCAAATCTTGGAGGTAGGCACATCAAGAACCGATGAGAGACATCATCATCCTTGATCTTCTCTCCCAATGCCTTCAGATCATTGACAATCACTTGCAAACGATGGAATATCTCCGGAATGCTCTCATCTTCCTTCATCTTGAATCTTGTCAATTTATCCTTGAGGATATACAACTTGGCACTCTTCACCACCGGTGTGCCCTCATATGTTTCCTCCAATCTCCTCCACACCTCATTTGCTCTTTCACAATCCTTGATTTGCTCAAACACCTTGGAATCAATAGCATTGTATATGGTGTTGAGAGCCATTGTATTGCATTTCTTGTTGATCTTGTCTTGGTTGGTGGGATCATCGGGATCAATGGTAGCATAGTCATTCTTGGTCACCTCCCATACTTGATCATTGATTGAACCAAGATACATCATCATCTTTCTCTTCCAATAATAATAGCATGTGCCATCAAAGAACGGTGGTTTGCCCCCCACATGGTTGAACACAACTTGAGCCATAATTTGACACCGAGGTTGTTAAGCCTTCAATCAACCGGTGACCACGGCTCCGATACCACTTGAAAGGTCCTAATATGGCTAGAGGGGTGAATATCCTATTTAAAAATCTACAAATCAACAAGAGCAATTTGATTAGTATAACAAATATCGTAATGCAAACTTGCTCTAGCACTACAAGGGTTGCAAGCCACCTATCCAACAATTCTAGTTGCTATGATCACTAAACACACAATTTGCTATGTCACTACTCACTAAGAGCTCTCACACTTGCTACACTAAAGAGCTCCACTAGATGAACTTAAACTACAAAGTAAGCTCTCAATTCTAGTTACACTAAAGAGCTTACTATAGCTAGTTTGCGGGAATGTAATTGAGTAAGTGAGTTGATTATACCGCCACGTAGAGGAGTGAACCAATCACAAGATGTATACTTAATCAATCACCGAGAGAATACCAAAGGGCAAGAGACAACCAATTTTTTCTAGAGGTTCACGTGCTTGCCAACACGCTATGTCCCCGTTGTGTCGACCAACACTTGGTGGTTCGGTGGCTAAGAGGTGTTGCATGGACCTTGTCAACATAATTGGACACCGCAAGAACCAACCCACAAGTGAGGTAACTCAATGACACGAGCACTCCACTAGAGTTACCTTTCGGCGCTCTGCCGGGGAAGGTACAAATCCCCTCACAATCACCGGAGATGGCCATGAACAATCACCAACTCGTGCCAATCCTCCTCCACTGCACCAAGCCATCTAGGTGGTGGCAACCACCAAGAGCAACAAGTGAATCTCACAGCAAAACACGAATACCAAGTGCCTCTAGATGCAAACACTCAAGCAATGCACTTGGATTCTCTCCCAATCTCACAATGATGATGGATCAATGATGGAGATGAGTGGGAGGGCTTTGGATAAGCTCACAAGGTTGCTATGTCAATGCAAATGGCCAAGAGAGTGAGCTTGAGACGGCCATGGGGCTTAAATAGAAGCCCCCACGAAATAGAGTCGTTGTACCCCTTCACTGGGCACAACACGGGGTGACCGGACGCTCCGGTCAGTTCGACCGGACGTAGGACCCCAGCGTCCGGTCGCCCGATGCTTGCCACGTGTCATCGGCTTCAAACGCCGATCGCCCGATCTCAACGGTCAAGTGATGACCGGACGCGTCAGTTAGAAAGTGATCGGACGCTGGACCTTAGCGTCCGGTCGTTTCCAGTAAGGTTCCAAACACGAAATTTCACGACCGGACGCGTCCGGTCATGCTCGACCGGACTCACCCAGCGTTCGGTTACTCAATGTCTCCTCTGTGCGTCCCACGTCAGCATATGTCAGCACTGACCGGACACACCCTACCAGCATCCAGTCACTTTTAGCGCCAGCGTCCGGTCAAAGACCGAGACCACGCGCTCACTACTACTACTGACCGGACACGACGGTCCAACTGAGACCAGCGTCCGGTCACTTACAGTGACCTTCGTCTTTTCTATCTAGGGCACCGTCGGACTATCCGTACTCTATGGGCGGACACTCCACCGATGAAGTTTCTAACCCTTGCTCAAATATGCCAACCACCAAGTGTATCACCTTGTGCACATGTGTTAGCATATTTTCACAAATGTTTTCAAGGGTGTTAGCACTCCACTAGATCCTAAATGAATATGCAATGAGTTAGAGCATCTAGTGGCACTTTGATAACCGCATTTCGATACGAGTTTCACACCTCTTAATAGTACAACTATCGATCCTAAATGTGATCACACTCACTAAGTGTCTCGACCACTAAAACAAAATGGCTCCTACTATTTATACTTTTGCCTTGAGCCTTTTGTTTTTCTCTTTCTTCTTTTTCCAAGTTCAAGCATTTGATCATCATCATGCCATCACCATCATCATGATCTCCACAATTGCTTCATCACTTGGAGTAGTGCTACCTATCTCATGATTACTTTGATAAACTAGGTTAGCACTTAGGGTTTCATCAATTAACCAAAACCAAACTAGAGCTTTCAGCTATGTGTCTATGTCGCTAGTGTTGTGCTGCAAAATGAGGAGGCTAGGTACATACACCAAGGATTGCTTGTTTGTATGTGTTTTCGTGTGTTAGTGAGAGAGCCACGGATGGAAATATGTTTTGTTTTTATGTCTGGATCTGAACAAATTAAGTAAATAGCTTGCACATGTAGTTTCTATATTCTCTGTACTCTACTATTCTTCTCTCTATGTTTGTTAACAGTGAGCATATATATGTTTGTTAAGCAGCTACTGTTTGGTGGATCTGCAGGGGTCTTCCAACCATGTGGCTTTTTTGCCAAATCTCCCCTCTCCTCTCCTCTCCTTTGTTTTACCGATGATGAAATTGTCCAAGTCCATACATTATATGGAATATGAGCTGATGATTAGGAACTTGTGAGGAACTTGGCATCATTAGCAGTCGCCCCTATATTACCTTCTCCTGTCTTCTCTGTTATGATGCCATGATGCTCTAAGTTCATGATCAATGATGATTGGCATGATTGACATGATCCAAGAGAAAGAAATGAAAAGAGACCCATACAAGGATGACCAACTCTTAAAGCTCGTCGGTGACCTTTTTAACTTCATATTGGACCAGATTGTACATGTCAAAGGCACCAACCATGACCGAGATTCTGACTTAGGTAGAAATCCTCAGTACCAACACCTTCGTTGATAACAATGTGTATGGATTTTGACATTGGTCTTACCTTATGGGACACCTACGCCGAGCGCCATAGCCACCAAGGTGACACCCTTGGCCCACCGGTGAACTCGTTGTGAGCGCATGAAGCCATAGAGCCTCGTAGCAGCCCTGCCCATCCTCCCTAGCGCGAGAACACGCGAGCTCGCCGCCGACAAGGAGCACCGCCGCGAGACAGAGAGGAGAGAGAGAGCTGTTGCGCCACTGTCGCCCCGTTCACCCAGTGCACCGTGTGCCAAAGAGAGGTGAGGGAGAAGTGGAACGAATTAGACTTGTGAATTATGTCTATTTAATGATGGATTATATATATTCTTGTGAATTGGACTTGTAATTGTAGTTTATATAATACTCTTGTGCTTGTGGTCAGATTTGAATTATATATGTTCTGGTCAAATTTGAATTATATATGCATATATATATATATATATGTTCTGATCGAATTTGAATTATAAATTTGAATTTTTTTGGTAGAAAAATATACTGTAGGGGCGGTTCTAGACTGAATCGCCCCCTATAAACAGATATTATAGGGGTGGCTGGTACTACAGCCGCCCCTACAAATCAATTTTGTAGGCGTGGCTGGTGTTACCAGCCGCCCCTACAAATCGATTTATAGGGGCGGTCTAGGAACAACACCTACAAATCGGCGATTTGTAGCCATGCTTTGGTAGGGGCGGCTACCCAAACCACCCCTACAAATGCCCATGAGCTGCCCCTACAAAGCCTATATGTAGTAAGGGGGAGCCAATGTCTAGAGCAGGTCGGGCCTCCACGGCGAGGTAGGACATCGAGGAGGAGCAGAGCTCGAAAAGGAGCAGCTTTGTCAGAGATGCAGCTGACGGCGGCCTCGTTGCCTATTCTGGCGATCGAGGCGGTGAAGCTTCGGCGGGGGTGCGAGATGAAGAGGCGGCGAGGCGTGGAGGGAGGAGATCGAGCCATGGGGCATTGAGGCGAGCAACCAGCGGCGCATAGACGAGATGAGGCGAGGTGGTGGCATGCCACGGTGGGAGTGGGACACGGGATGGTTGCTATGAGATCTGATGCCAAAGTGGAGGATGTGGGATGGAGGAGGCTCGCTGCTGTGAAACCCTAGCTACTCTACCATGGCTTTGAGCGAGCCATGAGGGAGGGGGCAAGAAAGAACATTGACTATTAGCACAATTAAATAAATAAGATAAAATTATTATTATTATTCGCTCATATTCTATCCACGTCATGTGTGTGAAGTCCGAGGGAGCCTGATCTCAAAAAGAAGTTAATTCTATAAATCAGAGACTTAATATTGCTATTGAAAAGGTTAAAAAAAACTTATAGACAACAAGCTAGTATTTTTGCGGAATATATAGCTTTTCAATTAAAAAATAGAGTTCCATTTCGAAAAGCAATGGAAAAAAAGCCATTGAACTAACTAAAAAATCAGATATATATATAAAGGAAATAGAATCCAAATTATGGGTCATCTAGCGGAAAAAGAAATTGCACATCTCAAATGTCGAATGCATAAAAAGAGTAGAATGGGGTGGGCCCACCGCCCACACGACCCCCAAATTTGATTAGAAGACGTTGCTCAAGGCGAACATGCCTCCGCGTGCAGCGATTCTTCTAGGACTATGGTAGAACCGCCTAATCTAATGCCTTCCAGGAGCACTCGTCTTCCATTAGACACTAAGTACCCAAGGGAGGACACCAAATTACTCAGTTCCGTCGGGCACACCCCAGGAGAGAACCTAAAAATCCACATTTTTCCATCAGGATCACAAATGAGAGAATAAAGCTTACATCATTATTACATTTCTTACATCACTTTTAGTGTAACATCATAGTGTAATATTTATTGTTATAACAGCGGAATGCAATCATGTTATCAGACTTATGAACAATTTAATTTAACAGCGGAATATAAACATGCGATTAGAATTACAACGGAAATAAAGATCTATTCATGAAATGCTAAAGCATGGATATATAAATTATGACAACAGATTATAAAACTTCCATTTAATAAAATATTTGGTGAGGGTTATAAATAAAAACTATGATCGCAGCGTAAAGGACATCCTCATTGAGCCCACCAGGAGGAATCCACACACAAAGGTCAGCTCTAGCCTCCACCTGTCACCTACAATAGGGGGAAATAAAACCATGAGTACTCAATTGTACTCAGCAAGACTTACCCGATAGGAGGAAAGAAAAGGCTCTAAGGATATGCAAAGCTATCTGGCTTGTGGGTTTATTGCATCTACAGGAAGCATTACTAAGCGTGCGCCCTTATATTGGATTTTTATTAGTAAGCCGTATTAGTTCATTAACTAATCATTCTATGTAAGCACATGTGCTACTTTCAAGCAGGTGGTAAGCAAACATATTTTCTTTTTCCATCTTTCAGATCTTACTACGGTGCTAGAGTTTAGACAAGCCGTACCGGATTTCCTAGCGATTCGCGAATCAATGCCCCCAGCTGGGTACCCCGAAAATATACGCCCTGCTTGTACCCTAGGCATAAGTAGGACCAACCCATCACCCTCCTGTTCTGGGTGTCTAGGTCCCCGTCCAAACTGGGACTCCAAGCCCCCGCCCCTGAGTCCGGACCCTGTGCGGTGCAAGGACCTCCTAACCCAAAAACCACCATGACAGTCGGTCCGGAAAGAGACGGATCCACGACAAGAAAGCAACAAGTCTTCCAAGCGCCCATACCCAAGTATGTGCTCAGGATAACAAGTTTATGACTTGCCTAAAGTCTTATGCAACGGCCGGTCCTTAACCGACATAGACAAAGAAAGCAGTGTAACCAAGCTATGCCTCGTGGCCCAGCGACACAACCTCTTACACCCACCAATACCCAAACCATATCCCTGCCCGGTCACCATTTTTCCTTTCCACCATTTATATTTTCCAAGTGATAATAATACAGTAATATATTTCTTATCTCTCGCGAGTGACAGGCAATCACTCGACTTCTACCGGAGTCCTGTAGTATAGCAATCTACACGATTATGTCATACTAGTAAGACTCATAGGATAAAGATATATATATGCAAGTGGGTTCCATTCAACTCCTTAAAACTTAATGCACAAATATAATTTAAAGTATAGAAAAGTAGGGGTTATGCACCGGGGCTTGCCTGGGTAAGATATATATTAAAAAGTTAGTATCTGCATCTTCAGATCATCCACCATCAACTAAGTAGAAAGCCCATTACATCATCTCCTAGAGAGAATACCATTACACCATCTTTGGATTACCTATCATCCTTCAATTGATTCGTTGATCCATCATTGTACCTATATGATATGCATTGATGCAAATGCATAGATGTAAATAACCAACGACAGCCGAAACGCTTAGAAATCCGATCACGCCTCACAAGCTAACAAGATAGCTCTAACGCTGGTCTATGTATCCATGTTGTCGAATAAGGTGTTACTTCCCAACCAATGTTTTAGTTATACAAAACCCAAGGTGTTTCTTTATTCCATTCTATCAATTTAATCTTTATTCGAAATAGGGCGTCATTATTAATCTACTAAACTAATTATTCTAGAGCTACAAAAATTACAGTGAGCAGCTAATAATATTAGTAATTTACTGTAAAATTTTTAGAGTCAACCCTATCACAGATTTATCACGAAAATTCCTACAAGTTCACATTTTAATAATATTAAGCATTTTAAAATAATTAGAGCAATCCTAAAAACATACCGAATCTATGTGAACAAAATATATTATTAGATAGATCATGATTTTAGGAACTCAACAAAACTAGTTTCACCAGTTTGTTTCCAAAACTAATTTAACAAGTGCTTAGAAAACTAAAGGCCAACGGCCACCAATTCAGCCCAGCAGGGCGCGGCGCGCGAGCGGCCCAGCAAGCCAAACACGGGCACGTGGCCCAGAAGGCACAGGCCGGATCAGGGAAGCCTGCCCGCGCGAGCCATGGAGGCGGGCACACCAGCCGTGGCGGGGGAGGCGGTCACGGCGGCGCTAGTGGAGGTGCTGGCTCGGCGGCGTGGAGCGGATGAGCAGCGTGCTCGAGGACTACAGTCCCGGGCGGGGAAGGAAAAGCGGCACCGGCGGGCGCACTGCGACGCGCAGCGACACCGGTGCAAGGGAGGCTCGAGGCAAACGGCCACGGCAGTGAAGCCGCACCGGCACGGACGGGGAATGATGAAGCGCGAGGCCATGGTGGGTGTGACGGGGCAGCGTGGGACCCGGTGTGCTTGCGAGTGCGGTGGCTGAGGCAAGGGCATGGACGACGGTGGGACGCTACGGCTCGGGAGGAGCAGCGTAGCTGCGGGGGAGCGGGGACCAGCGCGAGGTAGCAGGGAGCTTCGTAGGGCTCGGCGTCAGGGCCGGGCAATGGCGGGCGTAGCCATGGAGGGTACGCGGACGCACAGGCATGGGGGAAGCGGCATTGAAAGCTACGGCAACGACGCGGCAATGGAGCTCACGACGATGAAAGCTCTAGTTTGATTTTGGTGAATTGATGAAACCCTAAGTGCTAACCTAGTTTATCAAGTGATCATGATATAGGTAGCACACTCCAAATGGTGAAGCAAATGAAGATCATGACATGACGATGGTGATGCCATGGTGATGATCAAGTGCTTGGACTTAAAAAGAAGAAAGAGAAAAATAAAAGGCTCAAGGCAAAGGTATAAATGGTAGGAGCTATTTTGTTTTGGTGATCAAGACTCTTAGAGAGTGTGATCACATTTAGGTTTGATAGCCGTACTATTAACATGGGTGAAACTCGTATCGGAATGAGGTTATCAAAGTGCCACTAGATGCTCTAACTCATTGCATATGCATTTAAGATCTAGTGGAGTGCTAACACCCTTGAAAATGTTTGTGAAAATATGCTAACACATGTGCACAAGGTGATACACTTGGTGGTTGGCACATTTGATCAAGAGTGGTGAAGTTTGTGAGCAAGGGTAAGGAACTCCACCGACGGAGTGTCCGCCCATAGAGTGCGGACAGTCCGACGGTGCCACCGGCGCCCTAGACAGAAAAGACGGAGGTCACTGTAAGTGACCGAACGCTGGCCTCGGTTGGACTGGCACGTCCAGTCAGTAGAAGCAGCGAAGACACTGGCGTCGGTCTTCGACCGGACGCTGGGTCACTATGTGACCGGACGCTAGTAGGGTGCGTCCGGTCAGTGCTGACGTACGCTGATGTGAGGCACACAGAGGAGACACTATGTGACCGGACGCTAGCTGTGTTCGGTCAAGCATGACCGGACGCGTCCGGTCGGGAAAAATCGCGTTTGGAACCTTACTAGAAACGACCGGACGCTGAGGTCCAGCGTCCGGTCACTTTCTAACTGACGCGTCCGGTCAACAGACGACCGTTGAAATCTGACGAACAGTATTTGAAGCAGGGGACACGTGGCGTGAATCACATGACCGAACGCTGAGGGCCAGCGTCCGGTTGATCGGACCGGAGCGTCCGGTCACCCCGCGCTGTGCCCAGTGAAGAGGTACAACAGCTCTATTTCATTGGGGCTTCTATTTAAGCCCCATGGCCGGCTCAAGCTCACTCTCTTGGCCATTTTCATTGACATAGCAACCATGTGAGCTTAGCCAAAGCCCTCCCACTCATCTCCATCATAGATTAAACATCTTTGTGAGATTGGGAGAGAATCCAAGTGCATTGCTTGAGTGTTTGCATCTAGAGGCACTTGGTGTTCGTGTTTCGCTGCGGGATTCGCTTGTTACTCTTGGTGGTTGCCATCACCTAGACAGCTTGGAGCAGCAAGGATCGTTGAGCGGAGGGTGGTGATTGTCTCCGGCTCCGATCGTGGTGATTGTGAGGGGTTCTTGACCTTTCCCTGGCGGAGAGCCAAAAGGTACTCTAGTGGATTACTCGTGGCTTGTGTGATCCTCATCTTGTGTTGGTTGTGCGGCACCCTATTGAGGGTTTCGCGTGTGATGCCAATTAGCGCATGAACCTCCAAGTGGGTGAATCACCACAACGAGGACTAGCTTGCCGGCAAGCAAGTGAACCTCGATAAAAAATTATTGTGTTCATCATTGATTCTGAGGTGATTGGTTTTCATTGTTATTCACTCTTGTGATTGATTGGTTCCATCATCTACACGGCGGTATAACTTTCTTGTTCACTCTCTTTACATTACCGTAAACTAGTTGTCAAGCTCTTTAGTGTAGCTAGTTGTGAGAGCTTGCTTGCTTGGTTGGTGTGGCTCTTTAGTTAGCCTTTGAGAGCACACTAACATAGGATTGTGTCATAGCTTTTGCGTGAATAGATACTATCTAAACTAGAATTGTGGTAGGTGGCTTGCATTTTGAGTAGGCTAGCGCAACACTTGCTTCGCCTCATAATTATCTAACCATTTGGTTAAGTGTTGTTGTAGAAATTTTATTAGGCTATTCACCCCTCTCTAGCCATTAGGACCTTTCAAGTGGTATCAGAGCCGAGGTCACCGTGATTTGAGGCTTAACAACATTCGGTGTAAAAATGGCTCAAATCAACAACACCAAGAAGCCACCCCAATTTGATGGCACAAATTATCCTTATTGGAAGTCAAAGATGACCACACATATCAAGTCAATCAATAGAAAGGTGCGGAAAGTAGTAGAAACCAAAATTGAGATTGAAGATCCAGAGAATCCCATCGCCGCCGAAGAAGTGCTTCTCCAAAACGATGACATTGCTCTAAGTGCCATTCATGATGCAATTGATGAAAGAACATTTGAGCAAATCAAAAATATTGAGATGACTCATGAGGCTTGAAAGAAGTTGGAAGAATCATTTGAGGGCACTCAAGCCGTAAAGGGTGCAAAGGCATACATTCTCAAAGAGAAGTTTGCAAGCTTCAAGATGAAGAAGGATGAGAGTGTGCCGGAGATATTTCATAGGCTTCAAGTGCTTGTCAATGATCTCAAAGCACTTGGAGAAGAGGTGAAGGACAAGGACTTTTCCCATAAGTTCTTGAGATGCTTACCTTTAAGATTTTATACATTGGTCACTATTCTAGTGAGGAGTGGTTTGGACACCATGACACCAAACCAAGTGTTGGGAGACATAATGACCGATGATATATATAGAGATGATGATGAGAAGGAAGAAAGGAAGGAGAAGAAAGATGAGAAGAAGAAGAGTGTGGCATTCAAGGCCACATCATCTAAGGGCAAGGCAAAGCAAGAAACATCAAGTGAAGATGATAGTTCATTTGATGAGATGGATGATGAGAAGATGGCTCTCTTTGTCAAGAAATTTGGCAAGTTTATGATGAAGAAAGGGTACCGTGCTAGAAGAAAGAAGTCTTCATCCAAGAACAAAGAAGAGTCAAGAAGGTGCTTCAAGTGTGGAAGCAAAGATCATCTTGTTGCTCAATGTCCATACAATAGCGACAATGATGATGACAAGAAGAAGAACAAGAAGAAGGACAAGAAGGAAAAGGACAAGATGACCTTCAAGAAGAAGAAGGGTGGTTCATATGTAGTCACTTGGGATAGTGATGCTTCCTCAAGTGATGATGATGACGATAGTGATGATAACAAGACCACCAAGAAGAAGGTTCTAACAAGCATTGCTATCAATGAGAAGCCTTCCCTCTTCGACTCTTCATCATGCTTCATGGCTAAGGCCACTAAGGTACAAACTTGTGATGATGAAAGTGATGAAGAACATGATGATGATAATGAAAATGAAAATAAAAATGATAGTGATAGTGATGATGATGAACCTACTAACAATGAATTAATTGACATGCTAGAAGATGCTAGAGAACATTTTGACATCAAAAGAAGGGAATGCAAAAGCTTACGTAAGGAACTAAAAGCCCTTAAGCAAGCCTTTGATGAGCTCAATGCATCTCATGAGAGGCTAGAGGAAGCCAATGAGAAGCTTGGCAAAGCTCACAAAAATCTTGAAAAGGCTCATTCCTCTTTGCTTAATGAGCAAAATAAAAAGAAGCATGTTGAAACTTGCAATGTAGGTTTAACTTGTGATATAATTGATGAATCACTATCTATGCCTATCATTGTTCTTTCTACTAACCCTTCTTGTAGTACTTCCACTTCCACCTCATCTAGTAGTGATGGTCTCACTTGTGATGCCTCACTAATGGTTGAGAATGAGAATCTTAAGGAGGTTAACAAGCTCACTCACACTTTGCCTAAGGCCTATGGTGGTGAGGACCGCTTGCTTATGTGCTTGGGTAGCCAAAGAGCTTCTCTCTACAAAGAGGGATTGGGTTATACCTCCAAGAAAGGGAAGGCGGCCTTTGCTCCTCACAAGACTAGTTTTGTGAAGAACAATGGTTGGTTTTGCATTAGTTGCAAGCAAGTGGGTCATAAAGAGCATGAATGCACCAACAAGAGAAAAAATGCTAATGTATCCTCCATTAAGTTTGATTCTTCCTATATGCTTACTAAGGGTACAAATGGTGTAAAGGCTAAGTTTATTGGTAAACCATGGATGGGCTCAAAGAAGAAAGCCATTTGGGTACCAAAGAGCTTAGTGACTAACCTTCAAGGATCCAAGCAAGTTTGAGTACCTAAAAGGAATTAATCTTCTTTTGTAAGTAAATTACAAAGCCGAAGGAAGGCATTGGGTTCTTGATAGTGGGTGCACTCAACACATGACCGGTGATGCAAGAATATTCAACTCAATCAACACCAATGTCAATGATGGTTATGATAGTATCACATTTGGTGACAATGGTAAAGGCATGGTCAAAGGGTTTGGTAAGATTGCAATATCCAATGACATGAGCATATCCAATGTGTTACTAGTAGAGAGCTTAAATTTCAATTTGCTATCCATGGCTCAATTGTGTGATCTTGGATTCAAATGCATATTTGGGGTAGATGATGTAGAGATCATAAGTGTAGATGGCTCTAATTTGATCTTCAAAGGCTTTAGATATGAGAATCTATACTTGGTTGATTTCAATGCTAGTGAAGCTAAATTATCTACATGCTTGTTCACTAAGTCTAGCATGGGTTAGTTATGGCATAGAAGGCTTGGTCATGTTGGAATGAAACAATTGAATAGATTGGTTAAGCATAACTTGGTTAGAGGCTTAAAAGATGTTGTGTTTGAAAAGGATAAACTTTGTAGCTCTTGTCAAGCCGGCAAACAAGTTGGAAACACCCATCCTAAGAAAAGCATGATGAGCACTAGTAAAACATTTGAGTTATTGCACATGGATTTGTTTGGGTCAACACAATACACTAGCATTGGTGGTAACAAATATGGCTTTGTGATAATGGATGATTACACTAGATACACATGGGTATTCTTTCTAGTGGATAAAAGTGATGTGTTTGCAACATTCAAATCATTTGTCAAGGGAATTCACAATGAGTTTGAAACAACCATCAAGAGAGGGAGAGTTAGAAGTGACAATGGTAGTGAGTTCAAGAACACTAGAATTGATGAGTTGTGTGATGAATTTGGAATTAGACATTAATTCTCGGCCAAGTACACTCCACAATCAAATGGGTTTGTTGAGAGGAAGAATAGAACACTCATTGATATGGCAAGGTCTATGCTTAGTGAGTACAATGTGAGTCAATCTTTTTGCGCCGAAGCTATCAATACGGCTTGCTATTGTAGCAACCGTCTCTATTGTCACCCATTGAAAGAGAAGACAACATATGAGCTCTTGAATGGTAGAAAGCCCAACATTGCATATTTTTGAGTTTTTGGTTGCAAATGCTATATCTTGAAGAAAGGCACTAGATTGGGCAAGTTTGACAAGAAATGTGATGAAGGATTCCTACTTGGTTATTCCACTACAAGCAAAGCATAGAGTTTGGAATTTGGATAGTGGTACTCTTGAGGAAGTTCATGATGTTGAATTTGATGAAACCAATGGTTCACAAGTAGAGAATGAGAACTTGGAAGATGTTAGAGGCATTCAACTTTCAAATGCCATGAGGAACATGGATGTTGGTGAATTGAGGCCTAGGCAAGTGAATGATGATGAAGATGATCAAGTACAAGTGCTCTCTAACTCAAATGTGCAAGATGATACAAATCAAGCTAGTACAAGTGGCTCTCATGACAATGAACAAGATCAAGTGGCTAGTACATCATCTCAACCCAATGATCATGCAAGAACAAGCAATCAAGTTCCTATCCTCCAACCAACCAATATTGCAAGAGATCATCCATTGGATACTATCATTGGTGATATTTCTAGAGGTGTACAAACAAGATCAAGGTTGGCATCATTTTGTGAGCATTTCTCGTTTATGTCATCCATTGAACCAAAGAAGCTAGATGAAGCATTGAAGGATGTTGATTGGGTGAATGCTATGCTCGTGGCTTGTGTGATCCTCATCTTGTGTTGGTTGTGCGACACCCTATTGAGGGTTTGACGTGTGATGCCAATTAGCGCGTAAACCTTCAAGTGGGTGAATCGCCACAGCGAGGACTAGCTTGCCGGCAAGCAATTGAACCTCGGTAAAAAATCATTGTGTTCATCATTGATTCCGAGGTGAATGATTTTCATTGTTATTCACTCTTGTGATTGATTGGTTCCATCATCTACACGGCGGTATAACTTTCTTGTTTACTCTCTTTACATTACCGTAAACTAGTTGTCAAGCTCTTTAGTGTAGCTAGTTGTGAGAGCTTGCTTGCTTGGTTGGTGTGACTCTTTAGTTAGCCTTTGAGAACACACTAACATAGGATTGTGTCATAGCTTTTGCGTGAATAGATACTATCTAAACTAGAATTGTGGTAGGTAGCTTGTATTTTGAGTAGGTTAGCGCAACACTTGCTTTCCTTCATAATTGTCTAACCATTTGGTTAAGTGTTGTTGTAGAAATTTTATTAGGCTATTCACCCCCCTCTAGCCATTAGGACCTTTCAGACGGACGGCATGAGGCACGGCGACGGCGACTGCATCGGAGAGAGCAACGTAGCCAGAAGAAAAGGGAAGAGTATGGGGCTTGGCGGCGATGCTGCGAGGGCTCGATGCAGCTGAGGAAAAAGGGAGGGAGGGAGAGACAAGTCTGGCACGAATTGACCTGCGACGTGACTGAGTGACAGTGGCACACATGCAGGCGCAGGCACATCGGTTGCTCGGCTCGGCACAGAGGCAGACAACAGAGAGCAGAGAGTACGCCAAGAGGCACAGGGTGAAGCGACGGAACTGGCGGCGAGGAAGGGAAAACAAGCAAAGCAGTACACGGCAGTAGGAGCCCGGCCAACTCATCCATCAACACGCGCGTCGTACCGGCGAGGTAGGTGAGGCGAGTGGCCAGCGGCACTCTCGTCATTATTTCAGCTCTCAAATCTTCATTTAACAAGCCGACTATTTATATTTTCAAACACGGCTAAAGCACTAAACCTTGTTACTCGATATTTTAAATGCAACCAAAATCATGCTCTGAATTTTACTTAAGTACTATATACCAGTCATATCGTATTTTTGTTTATAAAAATTGTTTTTCATACTTAATCAATTAAATAAGGCGTTCGCTATTTATTTGCTAGAACCGTTATCAGACATTCCTAAATATTTCTACGCACTAAGTAATTTAACTTTGACGTTTATTTGAGTCCACAAAACTAAGTCACACAGGATTCACTTATCACATCAAGTATATTTTAAATCAAAAATTCTGAGAAATTCGTTTCGGAAATTTTTCTTAGACCTAAATCGCGGTGCTAAGCAAGCTCGTAACACCATGGGTGTTACAAGTGGGTGTTACAAGGACACACTTGTCTTTTTCTGTCTTTTTCAGCATGATACTTAGTTGAAGCACGTCGTCCACTTCTTCTATAGAGGCTACACATGGAATATCGGGATGTCTGCCACGTAGTGTCTGATAGTTTTCGTTTATTTTATTCTTTCTTTTTCTTTTTTCAATTTTTTGTTTTCTTTTTTTGTTTTCATTTTCATGTTTTCATATTAACCTCACCATTTTTCTTCTTATTTGCTAAAAAAACCATTTTTTCTTATTTTTAGATTGAAAAGTTGTGGTGACAAATTGTCACATAAAAAGTTAGGTACACAAGTTATGAGTATAACTTTGTAACTTTCTACAAAAAGAGTTTTGAAAATATTATTTTTTAGAAAAAAAGAAAAGTAAAAATGTTATGTTGAGAAGCTGTGGCCATAAGTGTTGTTCCGTAAAAGGATATACATAAAAGTTATGTGTATAATTTTGTAACTTCTAAAAAAATTCTAAAAAAAATTCAAAAAAGTTATGATAATAATTATAGTGATAACCTGTGACGTAAAAAAGTTATAAGTATAACTTTGTACCATTTCAAAAATAAAAAGTTATGAAAATATTTAAAAAAAATAAAAGTTAAAAAGCCATGACAAGTTATGCTAATAAGTTCATAAGTTATGTGTATAACTTCGTAACTTTCCAAATAAAAAAATTATAAAAATACTTTTTTGTAAAAAATAGTTATGGGGTTGTGGGAACGACCACAGGTTTTAAAACCAGCACATTTGTAACTTTTTTAAAAGAAGAAATTTGTACAAAAAATTAAAAAAGGAAAGTCACGGAGCTGTGGGATTAGAACCAGCAGTTGTTCGCTGATTAGTGGAGCCAGTTGAAGTATAACGTGAATTGCCCGTCCTTTCCATCAACTTAAATATTTAAGTTGAATTGGTTGGTTCCATCAACTTAAACATTTAAGTTGATTTGAATTGGTTGGTGCATGGGAGTATGGGACTAAATAACAAAACATATATGTCACGCATTCAGCCCGACACAGAGCTCACTAGACACCAGAGACAGAGTGAGCACGGGCATCTCAAAAAGTTCAGGCTACACAGCAAGGTTCAGTTCAGGGTACCGTTGATGACACTTCTCAGGCGAGCAAATATGCTGGTGCTTCAGGCTCTCTCTCTTCTTCCGGACAGGGGAAATTAAACCAGACTTGAACTAGACAAAAGTTACGAAGGACTGTTTTACTCAGACCAGGCAGTGACGGCTCAGGTGTTGGGGCTACAAAAGTTACCAAGATTTTATAGCCGTGTCATCCCATCCTCACCTCACCTCACCTCGTTGCGGATCGTGAGCTCGAGAAAAGCAGCGTGCGTTTCTGAATGACGACACGCAGACATGCGTGAGTATCTCTGAAGAAGCGCATCGAGAAAATCGCAGTGTTCTTTCTTCACATAGAGAAAGGGCATCTGGAAGCCTGTGGCTGAAAAAGGTGTCCCCAAATCTCTTGCGTCAGTAGACAAGGCACATATTCCTCTCATTCAGCGCCAACAGCCCGACACAGAGCACGGGACACCAGAGACAGAGTGAGCACGGGCAAAAAGTTCAGGCTACCGTTACCATCCCGGTTCCAGGACGACACTGTCTCAAGCAAATTTGCATTGGGCAAAAGTTGTTTTATTCAGACTAGGCAGTGGTTCAGGAGCTGGGGTACATCACACTTCATGCTTACACAGCCTGTTCGGTTGGCTTGTGCTTGTCGTAAACGATCGTAAATTTCCAGCCGGAACAATATTTTTCTCTCACACCAAATCAGCCAGCAGTACTTCTTCACGAACCAGCAACGAACAAGCCCAGCCAAACGAACAGGCTCACAGTAGCTTGCAGCTACAAGCCTACAGGACTACAACTGCAGCCAACGCCACGTTCAGTCTGGTCCATAAGTCGGAGCATGAGCCTGCCAGCGGAGACTTCAGAGTTACCAAGATTGAACCAACCAGCAGCTATGATATTGCGACAACAGAACGGCAACGCTGTGCATGCGTTTGAAACTTTGAACACCATGCCATACGCGATCGCGAAGGAAGCAGCTAGACCGGCGATGATGTACTTGGCCGACATTGCTGAAACTACATAGTTTCGTTTCGTACATACAGGGAAGAAAGGTCGCAGGTTCAGGGAACGGAAGTGCTCAAAACTACTAGTAGATGCTTAAATAACAACTGTATTCATCCCGGTATGCGCAATGCAAGATAGAAAAAAGAGGCAAGTATCACATATGAGGCATGGTTTATATTATAAGGAAACATCGAGACATATTTATCATTTGCAAAGTGTGCCATACTACGATTCAATTAAGAAAGCAGTCAACAGCAAGCTTAACACAAAGTGGCTGTAGTTTAGTGGTGAGAATTCCACGTTGTGGCCGTGGAGACCTGGGCTCGAATCCCAGCAGCCACACTCTTCTTTTGTTTTCTTTTTTACTTTTCCATATCATCTCGTTGCTTTTGTAAAACTTTTCCATATCATCTCTATCGATATAACCCAGTTTTCGTATCATCTCTATCATAAATACAAGCTGGCAGTTTCGAAATAAAAGACTATTATTTCTTTTGCCTTCTTAGCTTTCGAGATATCTTTTATAGCTTGAGTTTTTTCTACCGGTAGTTTTGAAAAAAAAACCTTTTTCATATCATCTCTATCTATACAAGCTGGCAGCTTTGAAAAAAAAAAGTGTACTGCATGTCTGCATCAAAATGGGAGGTACAGCTTGGATGAAATTGTGGTTGTGTCCACGTTGATATCCAGTAACTCGTGGGCTGTACTCTAAGGCCCCCAATTAAAATAGTAAGCCCAACAAATTTCTGAGCCAATAGGGCAACACACGAGACAATTACAATTTGGCCACTATCTATCAACAGGTCAAATGCCACTGCCAATGTCCATGCATGACCGTCGGCACGAAATTTCGTCCCGTGCCGGGGTACACGAGCAAGCCAGAAGGGTTTGCTCGATGGAGCTGGAGATCTACCTAGCTTCAACGCAGGGACTATCGATCCTGCGCACTCCTCCCGATACGTGCCAGTCAATTTGACCCTGCAATTGACAAGGAGAGAAAGCTAATCAGTAATTTAAGGCGGAACATGCCGGTGTTGCCAGACAGTCCCGAATGTGTGGCTCTGAGAGCCGATGTGGAAGGAGATCGACTAAATAGCCGATTCCAGCATACTCATAAAAATAAATCAGTTAAAACTCATGGTGTTATGGAAGGAAAATCGGTTATAATTCAGGATGAATATCGTTATTTAGACAAATACTGGTCAATGGCAACAGGATGTCAACAATAATCAGTTTATGCTAAGCCAATGACTGTAAGTAACCGAATCTCTTTTTATATAAAAGAAAATAGTTCATCATCATTTAACCATTTAATAGAGATAAATCTAATGAACATATTAGATCTCATCTATCGTTATGACCAGTGGGGCATGAGGCAGAATCATGCAGTCCGTAGAAACAGCTATAAATTCGACGACCCTAACTTATTACTAATATCAGTGGGGCATGAGGCAGAATCATGCAGACTGTAATACAATAATAAAATCATGGGACTAACACATCTTTCAACCTATCTTTACTTCAACGGTCTCGTGACGTGAACTGCATATGTGAAAACACTCGATATCGGCTAAAACAGCCGATTCAGGCATAGCGTACAATTAAAGTCATGCCCTATCAGGAACAGATCTACCAAATAACGATCTCCACTCCACGGTGCTAACAGTGAGGTGTGAAGCAGAATCACACAGGCCGTGATAACGGGCCATGGAACGGTTCTCATTAGCCAATAGATCTATTCAAGACCAAACATGCCTTAACCGCACACTATGCACGATCAAGATTGACATAAAACAACCGATAAAACATAACTCATCGTTTAAGATGCAGATTACATCAATTTTAGATTAATAAACGATGTGTTAAACAGGATATAAGGCCGATCTAGATCAATCCCAATCGAGCGAAGTGATATTGCTGTAATTAAATAAATAATGAAAGCAATAAGTAATATCGGTAACTTAATGAATCTATCCGAAGGACGCCACCCTTAGATAGAGCCGATAACTTAACCTTAATCTAGTTCGAGCAGTGGAGGTCGATCGGATCGATACAGCCGTACTTGAACTAAACAAGAGTTGATAACTAGCTTATACCAGAGTCACAGTGGAGGTCGATCGGATCGATGCAGCCGTACGAACAAAAGTATAACCCATGACGGTACTTATAGACAAGCCGGAGGTCGGCCGAACCGATGCAGCCCTGCTCACTGAAGAACTCACCGAGGTCTACTCTACTCCTACTCCTAAGGGGTGGCCGGAGCAGAAAAAAAGTAAGTAATTTGTATTTGATTGAGTGTGTGTCTTTACAAATAGTCGGGGTTCAATATTTATACCCGGAGCCTAAACACGAATCCTATTCAAGTACGACTCGGTACAATCTTTGGTATGGAGAAAACATTCCTATCTGAAGATAACTTGGACCCTAATCTTTCCCTTTTTGTAGAGTCCGATATGTATTCTCTCCGACGCCAATTATAGCTCATCATCGTTATCTACTGACGTCATTCAAAGAGAGCCGATTCTAGTGTCGCATCCGAACCGGCTGATATCGATCCTCATGCAATCGATCCCTTAATTGGCACAATCTTGGAAGTCTGCGAGTTCCCGCGTTCTTCTCCAAATTTTGATGTAAATAATGACACACCACACCACCTCCACCCTCCGTGCTACTATTTCGGATTGGATGCCCAGGCGAGGTTACGCATAGCGCCTTCTCGCGGTCCGATGGAATGGAGCGACAGATGACCTTTCCTTTGCTGCTCTGCTATGGGTGGTTGGGAGGCAGGGGTGGATCTGCAAGGGGGGGCTGGGGTCCAACCTCCCCTATAGATGGTGTATCAATGGAAATATGGGGAGGGTGAGGGAGAAGAAGAGGTGGAGGAAAGAAGAAAAATAAAGAGAGAGGAAGAAGAAGAGACCAGCCTCCTTCAATCATGTTCTGCATTCGCCACTGTTGGGAGGGGAGGAGAGGGGAGGGGAGGAGGGTTCTTGGGGAGAGGGTGAGATGAAGGACGAGACACGAGAGGGATGAGCTAGGGGCCCACGTTGACGTGGAGGTGAGCTGTCTGGAACCACACGACACGTGGAGGAGGAAGCCGGAGACCAGACAAATCACACAGGGGAAGTAATCGGGCCCAAACGTAGGCCCTGTTTGGGAGAGCGTTTGCTCAGCCTCTGAGCCAGATAAGCCAATAATCCCGCACAAATGTCTTGCGATACGGGCCTGGTCGCGAACGCGCTTCCGCGACTGACGGTCGCTCGCAACGTTTCCCAAATCATGAGCTCGACCCCGCTTTTCTAAAATCGCACATGCTTTTCCTCTCCCTGCCCCTCAGACCCGAGCGGTCCCATGCTCGCTCCCTCCCCCCATTCGCTCCCTCTCGGCGCCGCCTGCCTCTCCACCGCTGCCTCACATTCCCCTCCGACCCGGCTCTCCCTCATCTCGGCAGATCCGCCACCGCCTCCCATTCCCCAACGCTGGGCCTCCCCTCCCCCTCCGCGTGGTGCTCTAGCCAGTGCACCGCCGGCCATCCCCTTCCCTCCTTCGGATCTCCAGCCAGGGCGCGCCTCCATTGCGGCTCCCCTTTCGTGTTGCCGATTCTATCAGGTAAGCAGCCACGGCGCTCGCCGTTCTCCGTTCCTCCTTTTCTCGAATCCTCTTCCGAGGTACTGCAGCTGATGCATTTCTTCTCCGTGCAGAGCGGCGCGCTTGGCCTGTAGGTGCTAGAGGGGGTGAAAGGTCCTAATGGCTAGAGGGGGGTGAATAGCCTAATAAAATTTCTACAACAACACTTAACAAAAGGATTAGACAATTATGAGGCGAAGCGAGTTTTGCGCTAGCCTACCAAAATGCAAGCCACCTACCACAATTCTAGTTTAGATGAAGTATATCCACACAATAGCTATATCACTACACTAAGTTAGTGTGCTCTCAAAAGCTAACTAAACAGCCACACTAACCAAACTAACAAGCTCTCACAACTAGTTACACTAAAGAGCTTGACAACTAGTTTGCGGTAATGTAAAGAGTAGGCAAGAAGGTTATATCGCCGTGTAGATGTATGAACCAATTAATCACAAGTGTGGATAACAATGAAGACCAATCACCTCGGAATCAATGATGAACACAATGATTTTTTACCGAGGTTCACTTGCTTGCCGGCAAGCTAGTCCTCGTTGTGGCGATTCACTCACTTGGAGGTTCACACGCTAATTGGCTTTACACGCCAAATCCTCAATAGGGTGCCGCACAACCAACACAAGATGAGGATCACACAAGCCACGAGCAATCCACTAGAGTACCTTTTGGCGCTCCGCCGGAGAAAGGTCAAGAACCCCTCACAATCACCACGATCGGAGCCGGAGACAATCACCACCCTCCGCTCGACGATCCTCGCTGCTCTAAGCCGTCTAGGTGGCGGCAACCACCAAGAGTAACAAGCGAATCTCGCAGCAAAACATGAACACCAAGTGCCTCTAGATGCAAACACTCAAGCAATACACTTGGATTTTCTCCCAATCTCACAAAGATATTTAATCTGTGATGGAAATGAGTGGGAGGGCTTTGGCTAAGCTCACAAGGTTGCTATGTCAATGCAAATCACCAAGAGAGTGAACTTGAGCCGGCCATGGGGCTTAAATAGAAGCCCCCACGAAATAGCGCCGTTGTACCCCTTCACTGGGCGCAACGCGGGGTGACCGGACGCTCCGGTCCGATCGACCGGACGCTGGCCCTCAGCGTCCGGTCACGTGATTCACGCCACGTGTCCCCTGCTTCAAATACTGTTCGTCAAATTTCAACGGTCGTCTGCTGACCGGACGCGTCAGTTAGAAAGTGACCGGACGCTGGACCTCAGCGTCCGGTCGTTTCCAGTAAGGTTCCAAACACGATTTTTCCCGACCGGACGCGTCCGGTCACACAGTGTCTCCTCTATGTGCCCCATGTCAGCGTACGTCAGCACTGACCAGACGCACCCAGCCAGCGTCCGATCACAGAGTGACCCAGCATTCGGTCGTTTGACCGATGCCAGCGTCTTCGCCGTTACACCTGACCGGACGCGCCGGTCCAACCGAGGCCAGCGTCCGGTCACTTCCAGTGACCTCCGTCTTTACTGTCTAGGGCGCCGGTGGCACTGTTGGACTGTCCGCACTCTACGGGCGGACACTCCGCCGGTGGAGTTTCTTACCCTTGCACCCAAATTTCACCACCCTTGATCAAATGTGCCAACCACCAAGTGTATCACCTTGTGCACATGTGTTAGCATATTTCCACAAATATTTTCAAGGGTGTTAGCACTCCACTAGATCCTAAAATGCATATGCAATGAGTTAGAGCATCTAGTGGCACTTTGATAACCGTATTCCGATACGAGTTTCACCCCTCTTAATAGTACGGCTATCGATCCTAAATGTGATCACACTCACTAAGTGCCTTGATCACCAAAACAAAATGGCTCCTACAAAATATACCTTTGCCTTGAGCTTTTTGTTTTTCTCTTTCTTCTTTCCAAGTCCAAGCACTTGATCATCACCATGGCATCACCATCATCATGTTATGATCTTCATTTGCTTCACCACTTGGAGTGTGCTACCTATCTCATGATCACTTGATAAACTAGGTTAGCACTTAGGGTTTCATCAATTCACCAAAACCAAACTAGAGCTTTCAGGGGGGGTTCGAGCTCAGCGAATCTGTGTTGCGAGGGAGCGGAGCCTACGCCGACGGTGGAGCTCAGAAGCCCTACGTCGGAGCTGCGCCGGAACAGCGAGGGATCGCCGTCTGCTGCCTCCTACTGATGGCCGTCACGTAGGTATGTCTCTTCGCCAGTGTCGCTGTTACAGCTCGTACCTCAGAGTGGGATTAGAGTTCCATGGATGTCTGACACCCTGAAATTTTTTTCTCAATTTTCCTCCAATTGGGGGCTATTGTGCTGGTTGTTTGTCATTTTCCTTTTTTTCCTTTAGATTTTTTCTGTTTCCTACCCTATACGCAGTGTCTTTGGACTGGGATTTGTGCCATCCTAGGCTCCTAACACAGTTGGTTGGCTGGAATGATGAATCAATTTGTGCTGTCTTCGCATAATGTTGTAGTACTACTGGGTTTTAAAATTACCAGGGTTTATTGACAATATAGGAGGATTGACACTGTTGTTTTTTTTCTTTCATGTACATAGACATCCCAGTTCCACCGTCTGCTGCCCTCCCATCCCCACCGCCGGCTGCCGTCCAGCAAGGTGAGCACGCAAGCTCTTCTGGTAGTTGCAGAGCATGTCATTTTTTTCTTCGTCATAGCGCAATTAGGCAGTAGTGTTGCTATAAATTTAGATTTGTCGCACTTTATAGATGGAAAAAGCAGCAAAACCTCAAGCAAAATGGGATACTTTTGTCGCCAAAGTTTTCAATGAAATATGCGTAGAAGAAGTGCTTGCCCATAACAGGCCACACAATTGCTTGAATAGTGTGTGTTATGCTAATTTGGTGAAGAGGTTCTTTGAGCGAACAAAGAGGCCATATGACAAAGAGCAAATGAAGAACAGATGGGATGTACTAAAGAAGAAATATGCACAGTGGAAGACCTTGAACATGAGAGCCACTGGGTTGGGAAGGGATCCTGTGACCGGATGTATTTCTGCCAGTGATGAATGGTGGACAGAACAGAATGCGGTGAGTAGTTGTGATGTCGTCTTTTGTATTTTAGTACTCATCGGCATGCCATCCTCTAATTGTTATCATTTAATGTTTCAGGCTATGCCAGGATGTATAAGTTTCAAAACTGCAGTTCTTGAGCACGAGGACATGATGCGGATAATGTTTGATGCTATTAGTGTGACTAACGAGACATCCTATGTTCCTAGAAGTGGTCCTGATGATGGAGAGTGTGAGGAGCATGAGGCCGGTCATGGTGATGGTGATAGTGAGAGAGTCGAAGGGAGAGGTTCACCACATGTCACACCAAATGCTAACAAAAGGCCAGCTCAAGGTTCCCCCTCTGGAAAGAAAAAGAAGACATATAGCGATCAACTTATGAAGAGGTTGGTCGACACATATGAGAAGAAGGCCCAAAGTAGTAAAAATTCAGCAACTTCTCATGTGGTTGATCATGTTAGAGATGAGATTGGGGCTATGTTGGAGCAAGTCATTAACGATGGTGCTGAAGAAGGGAGTGATGAACACTACTATGCCACCCAATTGCTTAAGAAAAAGGAAAACCGTGATGTGTTCGTTACTTTGAAGACACCGAATGGGAGGCTTAATTGGCTGAGGCGGGCATGGGAGGACCGGAAAATTTAGTGTTGTTATGTAGTAGTAAAATAAATTGTTTAGTTCCAGACATTATTTGATGTTTTATGTAATGGGTACATTATTTGATGATTTATGTCATGACTTTGCTTGTGCGAATAATTATTTCGTGTATATGCTTCCTCTGTTCCTTTGCTCATGCTTCATAATGTGTACCTATTTTAGGTGCTGAAATCAATATGAGCATCTCCAGTGATGAGAATGCAAGTCAGGATGAATCAGGTACTGATGAGGATTTCATGGTTGCATATATTGCATTGAAATTGATGGGCTCAACTAGCAGTGTTGCAAAGAACAAGGAGGTGGCATAGTAAGGAGGTGGTTTCGGATGTACCAGTCATGACAGTGATACAGTGGGGTTGAAATCCAACTAAATGATAGAGTGCAGTGCTACAACATGTTTAGAATGACAAGGTCAGTGTTCCATCGCCTCCATCGGACTTTGGTTTAGAATTATGGCTTGAGATCAACTAATGATATTTGTACCAAGGAAGCCTTAGGCATGTTTTTGTGGACATGTGGTGCACCTCAATCATTTAGGCAAGTTGAAAATAGGTTTGGTCATTCATTAGAAACTGTCAGTAGAAAGTTTAGTGAGGTATTTGACTCAATTTGTAGACTGTCTATTGACATCATAAGACCTAAGGATCCACACTTTGGTACAGTTCATCCAAAACTGCAGCAAGCTAGGTTCTGGCATCATTTCAACGATTGCATAGGTGCCATTGATGGTACACACATACCTGTAACTGTACCAAAAAGTGAACAGGCAAAATACATTGGACGACATGGTTATGCTTCACAAAATGTCATGCCGGTTTGTGACTTCGATATGCGGTTCACATTTGTTGTCACGGGTTGGGCTGGATTTGCTCATGACACTCGGGTATTTTTGGATACTTTAGTCACCTACAAGGATAATTTTTCACATCCACCTGAAGGCAAGTATTACCTTGTTGATTCTGGGTATCCTAATAGAAAAGGATATCTAGCACCTTACAAGGGACAAATGTATCATGTGCCCGAATGGCAACATGGTCGTCATGCAGTGGGATCAAAGGAGGTGTTCAATTATGCTCATGCATCCCTCTGAAATGTGATTGAGTGATCATTTAGAGTTCTCAAGATGAAGTGGCGCACTCTCTTGCAGTTATCTAGCTATCCAATTGGCAAGCAATCAAAGATTATCGTTGCTTGCATGGCTCTTCATAATTTCATTAGAGACAATGCCATATATGATGAACATTTTGAAACCTATGTGGAAGACAGTAGTGGTGTTGGGTCCCAAGTTCCTTGAGCTGGTGGTGGTGGTTCGGCGGATGATATGAATATGTGTGCTTTCCGTGATGCTATTGCTAATGCGTTGGTTGGATGATTCATTGTTAGAAACTTGAGTATTTTGTAGCAATTACAATACCCAAATAGATGTTATTTTCGACTATTATTGTACATCGCAACTTAATGGAACCATATTGCTATCTCAAACTTTAAAAATATTCCCACCATTGCTCTCAGATCATTGTGACGAATCAAAAGAGGTATCATCAGCCTCAGGGGTACATAGGTCAATTTACATCCAGAACAGATAATCTACCAGAAATAATCAGGATAGTCAAACATCCAGCTTATTCAGACAGCAGATTCTTCAGATCGTGACTTATCAGATAAGCCTGCTCAGCTTATAAGCGAGACTCGTAAAAGCTGAAACAAACAGGGCCGTAGTGCGTGCGTGCGTGGGCCAAAGAGACAACAGACCGAAAGAAAATTCAGCCCATTAACAGGCCCATAATATTCTTTTTCTCCTCCATGGGGGGAGAGGGACCCGACGCTTTGCTACTGCTACTGGAGCAGAGCGCAACGCCCCACTTGCCCACGCCCGAGGCACCATGGCCGCCGGACCTTCGCCGCTCGCCGGCGGCGTCGGCGACCGGGGCTCCTCCTCCTCGCACCACCAGCACCCGCCTCCCCCGCCGCCGCCCAAGATCCTCCTCGCCAAGCCGCCGCTGCCGCACGCCGCCTCCGCGGGCGCCGACGACGACGGCGGCGGGGGTGCGGGGGGCCGCGCGCGCCAGGCGCCGCAGCCGGGGTCGCTCAGCCTCGTCTCCGACGCGTGGGAGGCCCACACCGACAAGATCCTCCCGGTGCGTGCGTGCGTGCGTGCCGCTCGCCCTTGCTCGCCGTCACAGCAGTTGGGGTCTCGATGCTAGGAAGTTGTTAGGGTGCACTGGTCGATGGAAACACTGGATTTGGTGATCCGTGTGAACTGTAGCTAGCTTTAGGTCTCGTCAGTCTATTTGTTAGCTTAATCCATTATTATTGTGGGTACTTCTTTCTGAATGTTGCATTTGTTGGTTTTAGTTCTCAATCAAGTAAGCCTCCCTCTGAGCGCTGGGTTGTTTCTAATTTGTTAGTGCTTCATCGTTCCGTAGATGCCCTTCCTACACATATGACGACTGATTGACTGTGATATGTTATTTGGCTTCTACTGATCATACTTTATATATGCATATGTTAATGTGAAATTGTGATCCATTGAGCCACACGGGGGGTGCTGCATTTAGAAGGGATGGGGTTTAGATAGTGAAAGTTAGTGAGAAGTGTTATTTTTTTAATAATGAGATATATAGATATTATTCCTCAAACCTTACTAACCCAACCATGCTTTTGCAGTATTTGACCGAGAACAATGATTTCATGGTGATTGGGGTAATTGGCCCACCTGGTGTAGGCAAGTCAACCATCATGAATGAACTATATGGACATGATGCAAGCTCACCTGGTAAGATGCAACTTCACTTTGTTATGCTCTTTTTTGCGTCGTTCCATCACTTAGATTCATTGGTTCTTATACTGAGAAGCACTTCTAATGATTATTCTGTTGACGCACTTTGCGATTGATCACATGGACATTGTTCTTAATGTTTCCACCATGCAATATCTAGCTGTCCTCAGATTTTTAGCTACCACAGTATGCACATTATAAAGCCTCTTTAGCGTAACAAATGCTGCTTAGAAGTTAAACAAAGAGCACTCCTATTTTGGTTCAAATTTTGTTCAATACCAAAATCTTAGATTCCTAAAAACTCATTTCCTTTGAACATTCTGTGTAGGAATGCTTCCTCCTTTTCCTACACAAACTGAGGAAACAAGATTGATGGGGAAACACTGTACTACTGGTATTGACATCAGGATATCTAATGAGCGAGTTATACTCCTTGACGCTCAGGTGAGATGACATTAATTTTATTCTGTTTTTTGCAATCGGAATGCTAGAACCGGTTATCAGTGTCTTGCTTACCAATTTGTGAAAGGAAACCTCTTTTGCCCTGCAGCCAGTGTATAGTCCCTCTGTTCTAATCGATATGATGAGGCCAGATGGTTCATCCACAATTCCTGTCCTTAATGGTGAACCCTTATCAGCAGACTTAGCTCATGAACTAATGGGAATCCAGGTAAAGACTGTATTTACAATTATTAAACTCACTTGTGCTACTGCTGGTTCGTTGGAAATACCTAATAATTGATCGGTATTTTCTGTTATTCTGCAAGGAATTGCTGTAGCTTGGTGTTTTCTTGGCATCTGTTTGTAATATAGTGTTGGTCGTGTCAGAAGGGATGAATGATTTGTCCATGTGGGAGCTCATGCTTACAGTAAGTTATCTCTTCTAAATTTGTACCTTCCGTCATTCTTTCATTAGCCCATCTGGAAGACAGAGGAAGTTATAATTTCCAAGAAAATTGAGCTGTTGTTCTAGCGTTCTAATGTTCCTATCCCATCACACCTGTTTCTCCCATCACATTTTTCTTCCATATCCCAAATAGTTTACAATAACTTGGCTTTTGGGACCTGGTAGTAATACAGAAGGCTGAATGGATGTTCAAATACATTTTCACAGGTTGATTTATTGAAGCACAACATACCTGATCCGTCCGTGTTAACGTCATCAGCATCCCAAGACAAGGAAAACAAAAATGAAGACCAATTGGGCAGTGAAGACTATATTTCTGATCTCTGTTTTGTGCATTCTAGGTGAGAATTAGCCATTGACATGATCATTGTTTTGTTACTTAAGGGAAATTATATGCTCATTTCTATGTTGCTGAACAAAGAGATGTATGGCATTTTCTATCTTGGTAAAAGCATTTACTATTTCCTTTTAAAAATAGCATTTATTTTGCTGTGTTACAAGAATGTAATACTTCCACACCTAAATCGGCCCTGTACTCTTTTGCTCTAAATAATCTAAGAACCTTACATTGTTGTGCCTTTCTAATTGAACAGGTTGCAGGGACAAGATTTTTCTCCTTCAAAGCTCATGCTTCTAAGGAAAACTCTCGAGAAGCACTTCAACTCATCCTCTTTTAGAATCGGGAGCTCTAATGCAACAGTTCAAGCTTCTGATTCGCTGGTTTCTTCAAGCATCAAAGTTGAAGATTTAACCTCCGGTCGGCAGGACATATTTCTCCTTCCCCTGAGAGGACATGATAACTCGACAAAGTTTGAGTATGGAACATACTCGTGCATGCTAGGGATGCTTCGTGATCAGGTATGGTTGCTACACTGAGGAGTTTGCATAATAGGAAGGGAATATTCAATAGACTTACAAACCCTAGCTTGTGATTCGCAAATGTGTCAGTTACATGGGACTGACTGATTAAGATTCTATTAAAATCTAACACAACATTTTCTTATGTAAATAAGTCTGGGCAAGCCATTCCTTCCTAAACCCTAGAGTTTCATCTAATCATCCTTGACACCTGTACTCTAGCAAATCATGAGAAGCATTACTTGGTTTGCTGCTTTTAACTGGACTGGTTTCGTTAATTCTGAGAAGCTAAGGTTACATTAAAAATCCAATCAATTGGAACTCATTCCAATAAAGATATTTGTTGCTGAACATTAAACTTCCTTTGTAATATCTGTTTGGCACATTTCTTCAAGGCCTGGTCGAGTCAGTCTGACGTGAACACTCGTGTGGCTACAGATCCTGTCATGGCCAGCGAGGTCATTCTCGAAGAACCTCTCGGAGCGCGACTGGCTGAGAAGCTCAGCAAAGATCTGGGACATGGTGAAGAAGTCCCCTGTCATCTCGGAGTACTGCAAGGCGCTCCAGAGCTCAGGGTTGTTTAGGAAGTAGCCGTAGTCTGGCAGCTACTTTGTTGGTATGCGCCCGCTTTGGCTTGGCTGGATTGGAAAAATAAACCAAAGAATCGTCATTAGATCAGATGGACCTGCTCTCTCATGCAACGTTGATATGTTTCTTGGTAGGGCGCCGTATGTTCTGTTTATAATTGACTTTGAGATACCCCTGTATGTTTTGTTAGCACCAGATTAGTTGTTGGACAAGCTGTGTGTGATAAGCTCTGAGTCAGCGACAGCAGATGGCAATCGCCAGTATTCAGTTTCATGTACGGCTCATGCTTCTCTGCTAGTCGTATGATACTTTGAGACAATTATCATTAAACCAAATTGATGAGGACATCGCCACGCTGGACACACCGACGCCATGGTCTTCCCTAAGTTGCAATTCGTTCCCAACTCAGCTGCCACGTCACCCTCGGATTCAGCAGACACGTCGTCACTGTTTCGGTCATAACTTCCTCATACGACTTCGAAACGGGCCGTTCTTGGATGCCGTTCTTGGATGCGTTGGAAAGGGAACGACGACGCCGTCGTTTTGGATCTGGTCCCAGCTCCAGAAGGTCCGTGGATCATTCTGTGTGACCACGACAAGGTGCTGCGTCACCTATTTGGGCCAACTTGGCCATGTATCGTGTCGGGCCTTAAGCCCAAGTTGTGGGCGCCCAACCCCTGGCCGTCCCCAACCCTAGGTCGAGTCTTAGACTATAAACATAGCCGCCACCACTGCTACACAATTGGGTTTTGTTTAGAGTTTAGTTTTCCATCGAGAAACTGAATCGTTCATTGTAACTGTGGTGACAAATCCTTTTACAGTGATCCAGGGCCCCCGTTCTTGATCTCCTCCACTGTGTCGATTAGTCCTTTGGAACCGAGTTCTTGAACCCTTTATTGATATTCGCGTCATTCATATTTGCAATTTCAGATTGCGTGTTTTACCTTCTTGCTTGTGCTCTTCGATTCGCTTGCAGGAAAAGCCTTCTTGGCGAGGTCAATCAAGTTGTGCTTGGTTGATAACCAACGGAGCGGTGGTGTAACGGTTACAGGGTTCGAATCGTGTCTGATTTGAAGCCGGATCGCCAACGTCGAGATCTCCACAAATCGAACTTACCGGCTACCTCTCGGAAGATCGGGCCTGTATTCATCACAAATTACAAAGGTAAAGGTCTTTTTCAAAGGAAACAAAATACAATTGTTCGCTTGTTGGTTTTAGCCAGCCCAAACCAGCCAGCCAACAGTATTTTTCTCTCACAAAAAACCAGCACCAGCCAGCCCAAACCAATACCAGCACCAACCAGCGAACAGGCCGAATGTCTGTCAAACCAAACTACAAAAAGTTTGTGATCTTTTTCAAAGAAAAGAAAATAAAACTGCAGGCTGGTGGATTTGTACGCCTTCCTCCGTCATGCATTCTAGCTGACGTCAGCGACTTGGGCATCCCGGACCTGGAAATAAGAATATGGACCCGTTCAACCTGACGAAAATGTTGTTGATCGTCGGCTTCTTCGCCTGGTCATTCCCTAGTCCTCCACTCGAGAATCCATAGGATAGGAGGAGGAGGTGGAGCGCCCGCCATGGCCGGCTCCGATCCCCTCGCGTATCAAGGTCAGTAGCACAGCACAGCCTCCACGCCTGCTCCTTACAGAGCCGGCAGGCTGCATCCTCCATGCGTGCTCCAAGTAAAAATAGCAACCAAGATTCAGTCTGGAATTTGCTCGTTGCTCGCGTAGCGGCTGTTCGTGCGTACGTACTAGGCAAGCTCGCGATCTGAATCCTGTGCTGACAGTACCTGCTGCGATGAACAGCCAAGAGCCGGATAGGTTGCAATTGGGTGACTGCTAACGCTAACTGATCTTCTCTCTGGGGAAAATTTGGGTTGCAGGGCTAGCGATCGTGGTCATGGGAGTCAGCGGCTGCGGCAAATCGTAAGATCCTTCATCCTCCTCTCTCTGTTCTGCGCTCATGCTTCAAGAATTCGGTCGAGATTGCTTAAAGATAGCACAAATCGGCAAGATTCATCCGGCGTTCTGCCAGTGACAGTCCTTATAAACTAAATCTCTCTTTCCTTTTCTTGCCTGCGAACTCGCAGAACCGTCGCGGCAATGCTCGCCGAAGCCTTGGGCTGCAGCTTCATCGAAGCAGACGACTACCATTCCCAGGCAAACAAAGGTACACCACCCCACCCCACCACGCAATTCACATCATCACATTTCTGAAACCTGAAACCTCTGGCATTCTGCCATTTTTGCCATCTCTGAACTTCTGCTGAACTGAAACGCCTCTACTCTCAACTTGTGCACAAACCCAGCCAAGATGAGCGAGGGCATCCCGCTCTCCGACGCGGACCGCGCGCCGTGGCTGGAGTCGCTCCGGGACGCCATCCGGGAGCAGCTGGACGGCGGTGAGGACGTGGCCGTGAGCTGCTCGGCGCTTCAGCTCAGGTACCGGGACGTGCTCCGCGCCGCCGACCGCGGCTACGATCCGGGGGAGTACGCCACCTGCAGGGTGAGGTTCGTGTGCCTGCGGGCGTCGACGGAGGTGATCGCCGAGAGGATGCTGCGGAGGTCGACGGAAGGGAAGCACTTCATGCCGGCGAGCCTGCTGCGGAGCCAGCTCGACCTGCTGCAGATCGACGCCACGGAGGGGGTCACGGAGTTCGACGCCACGACGGTGCGTCCCGGCGACATCGTCCGCGACACCGTTGCTCTGTTCAGGGAGGAGCTGGCGTCGACAGTCCCTTCTTAGACTTGTTTCTGAATGCGAATGCGATGCAATTTCATTCATGATTCAGTATTCATTCATCCCATCATAAAGAAACTCCACGTTTACAGACAAACTCTGAACATGATGCAAAGCTCTCTTCAACATTACCCAGTTCATTCAGAATCAAACATCCATAGCGATGAAACAGGCACGCTCGATCAACAAGCTCGATAAACAAGAGGGTAGAAAGAAAGAAAAAAAACTGAGTCTACCTAACAGCAATAGCCTGTTCAGTTGGCTGGTTCGTATCATTGCTGGTTCGTGAAGAAGTACTGCTGGCTGGTTTGTGTGAGAGAAAAATATTATTCCGACTAGAAATTTACGATCGTATACGACAAGCACAAGCCAAACAAACAGGCTACACTGCTATTGTTCTAACCTGCAACCTATACAGACCAAGCACAACTGCATCAGGTACCCTGGTTAGGGTGACCTGTTGAACCAACCACAGATTGTGGTCACGAGACCTGCTGCCGCCGATTGTAAGTGTCCTCGTGGACAAACACCGGTTCACTGCTCTGCTGCGGGATCACAGGCTGACCCATCGCGATGCCATGGTTCTGTGGGGTTGCGAACGTCGGCGGAGGACCCTTGGACGATGACAGAGCGACGTAGTAGACTATGGCCAGCGCCACGCTGGCAAGGGCTAGCACCGCTCCCCCGGAGAAGACCCCTGGCTTCACGACGTAGCAGAAGCTACCAAAGTACATGTTCTCCTCGCCTCTCTGGTCGTTCAGGGCAGCTCCAGTCAGCAGGAGAAGGAATGCGATAATGAAAGTACACCTGCGGAATTTAGCAATACTTAGGTTAGCACATTAGCGAAATCTGGTATTCAGAAAACTAGTAGAAACACATATATCACCGGTTACTAAATCCAACAAGTTAATGAGATCCTTGTCTAGGAAGACGTAGAATTTCACTGCAGGTACTATAAGCTTGGGATCTATGCAAAAGCTATTATATGGATCCAGCATGTAGACTACTCATATTCGTGGCTTACAAGGAATATAATAAACATCAGTCAATTAACAGTGTGCAGCTACTAGATCAAAGAATGTATTTAAGAAAATGATGTGACTCTTTATATGTCAATGCTACGCTATTTCTTTATAATGGTTGCTTCACTAATGCAAAATAAAAATAACGAAACGAGTCAAATGCAGCCAAGAACTCAGGTGTAGTTTGACGTTCAACATAACATAACAACATTCAACATCCATTATTACTGGTAAACCAATTCACTAAAAGGCTATGTAAGGTTTACAAAATATGAGAAAAGAACAAAACAGATCATAAACTTCTAGACCAGAATGTTACCAGGATATGATGAATGAAATCAGGGCTACACTCCAGTTAGTGTCTGAGGGAACAGGATGCCTCTTACAACAGAAGCAACCAGCGACTGTGTTTATGATGGACTGGGCGAGCATAAGAGAGACGGCAGATATTAAACCAAGCGCTAAGGCTGGGGTTCTTGGGTATATGCATTTACCAGGAGTACCGCTTGTTTGAACATCCGAAACCTGCATGATTCACATGATGAACGTTACATTTGGACATGGGCACAAATATAGGTACAATTTATTAGCAAAAGAATGACAACCATTTCCAGACCCTATATTTAGAGCATATAAAGTGAAACAGTCAATTATTAATAAATTTGCAGATTCTAAAATGGTAAGTTAGGTTGAAGACAAAATCAAATTGGCATAAACATACATGAATCTGTCCGATAGACGTGACAAAGAATGCATTTTAATCTAGAAGAATAGCACAAAGAAGCAAAAAAAAATGATAAACATATGTGTCTTAGGATTTGTATGCAGGGGTGACATGCAGCCTCATCGCCTATGATTTTAGCTATCTCATCAAGAGTGAGAAGGGCACGCCTGGTGCAGTGGTGAGAGCTGTCTCACTGAGTCACCAGGTTGCAGGCTCGAAGCAGCCTCTCTGCATATTTTGTGGGGGGAAGGCTTGCCTCGGTTTTTTCCTTCTAGACCCCACTCATGTGAGAGCCTCCGGCACTGGGTCTGCCCTTTATCTCATCAAGAGTGAGATAAGAAAAAACTTGGACAACTGTTCTATCAAGGTAGTATATGCAGCTAAACAAATATGCAAGAAAACCTAAGGCAATGTGGCGTCCTGACCCCAAAGGCCAAAGATGAAGAATGGTAACAAAAAGGCAATAAAAAATGACGGAAGATCCTGATTGATTCGAATCACTTGGGATGGATCAGTTGCAACTTGCAACCAAGATCAAACCAATGAAGCACTCTGAACCTCTCACACTATGGCAACCAACCATTTCTATTTCTACGACAAGGCCACTGGCTCACAGATTTCGTTCACCTCTCAGCATATATTACACCTAAAAGAAAGGAAGGTTTTATTCGAGTCCTTGTTGCATCATTAGGTCATACCGGCTAGGTACACTCAGGATCATTACCGTCCACTCCCTCGACGCGCAAGCGTGAAAATCACCTATTAATAGCCCCAAACAAGCATAATAATCTTTCTCCGGCACAGCAGGGCATTAGTAGTACAGTACTAGACTAGAGTACCGCAGCGGACTCAGCTCCCCGGCGCGCCCAGTCGCCGACCGCTCCTCCGCCGAGAAGTCCCGCGCTCAGGAGCGACCGAGATCTAACACTCGGAGGCAAGGCCATCGCCGTACCGGCGTACTGTACTCAAGAACGGAACGGAACGGAACGGGGCAGCGCATACCCGGCCGCCGCGCCGGTGCAGGAGAGAGGGGATGTGGCGAGACACACCTTGACGCGGGTGGCCTCCGCCGCGAATCCGAGCGCCGCCGAGAGGACGCCGAGGAAGCCGACCACCGCGCACACCGCCACGACCTTCCGCTCCATCTCCCACCCTACTCCCCTACCCGCTCGTCCACCAAACAACCACCAACCTCTCTCTCCCTCCCTCCCCCACGTCCTCCTTCCCCTAGGTCTCTCGCTGGTCGCTGCCCGCAACCGCAAGCAAGCAAAAGAGGACGAGAAAATCTAGCGGCTTTTTGTCCGACCGGGGGAGGAGAGGAGAGCCATAGCCCATAGGAGAGGAACTGGAATTATTTCCACCGAATTTTTCCCGGGGGCCGCGTCTATCCCGCGGCCTTTCGCGTCGCTTCGCCCACTGCGCGTGGGGGCCACTGGTTCGGTGGGGCCCACGCGCCAGCTGCGTCTGCACCGCCACGTCGTCCCGTTCGAGGCGCGCGGGTGTGCGGACGGTCCACGGTGGACGAGCACGAGCGCGCGGGGGACGGGGGACGGGGGAGGCGGCGCCCACCTGAGGAGGGGCGGTGCGCCGTGGACGCGGTGCACGGGCTTCTGCTTTGCTTTGTGTACGTAGACGTACTAGGCAGTTGTGCGTGTGTTCTTTTTGCCTCTTTTTTTTCGCTTTGGGCCACGTTTAGTTCATCCAAATTCCAGAATTTGACACTATGCAAAAAGAAGATTTTTCGTCACATCAAATTTGCGGTATATGTATGAAGTACTAAATGTTAACGAAATCAAAAATTAATTGCACAGTTTAGTTGTACTTTACGAGACGAACGTTTTGAGCCTAATTAGTCAACAATAGGACAATTATTACCAAATAAAAACAAAACGCTACAGTACATAACAGTGCCGCAACAGTGCCGCGAATTTGGGCGACGCCAAATCTGGGACCGAACTAAGGCCATGTTTAGTTCCCCCATTTTCCAGAATTTGGCACTATGCAAAAAGAAGATTCTCCGTCACATCAAACTTGCGGTACATGCATGGAGTACTAAATGTTGACGAAATCAAAAACTAATTGCACAGTTTGGTTGTACTCTACGAGACGAACGTTTTAAGCCTAATTAGTCAACGATTGGACAATTATTACCAAATAAAAACAAAACGCTACAGTGCATGAACAGTGTCGCCGAATCCGGCGGCGCCGAATCGGCCTCCAACTAAACACGGCCTAAACGCGGGCTTGCTTGCGGGACGGAGTTTCTATGCGAAACCAATGAAAAAGAAAGGGGGGAAAATGGCACGAGTATCAAAGCAAAGCAAGTGGAAGGTGGGCGAGCTGTGATGTGATTTGGAGTTGTCCTGGTGCTTTTTCTTCTTCTTCTTTCCCAAAGTGGACCGACCAATCAGAGAGACCAACAGCAATAGCTTTGAATTTGAAATTGTCCTACTCCGACGTTAAACTGTTCTTAGTTTGACCAAGAACTTAGTTATGGAATAAAAGTTTATAATATATAATAGGCCCTATTTGAATTTTAGGGTTCAAAGTTCGCCCATCTTATGATAATAAGTTTAATCATAGGCTTTTTTTATAAAAGCTAATGAATTTTAAATACGTCATCCATTCTAAATTATAAATAATTCTTAATTTTTTACATGATTTTTATTATATATCGACATACAATATATATTCAAATACGTAGCAAAAATATTATAGAGCTATGAAAGCCATTACGACATAATTTAGAATAGGAGGAGTATAGTTAATATCTTAAACTATTTATTACTACTACATTCAAAAAGCCACAAGATCACTATCAACCGAATGCTTCAAGTAGTAGCAAACAAAATAACGTATTAACGTTGAAATATGACCACTAGTTCATGCAAAGACAAAATGCAGAGATCAGAGTGTCCGAGGAATACTTTTATTTTACACCCGGCTATCGGCGCGGCAATACAGTCGGTCGACGTGAACCCTTCAAAGAGACAACCAGACAAAGCACACGTCACAAAACACCGCTAATACTCCCTCTATCCTAAATTATAAATTATTTTAACTCTATGATATAAAATTTATATAATAAAATAATAATATTTATTATATTAAATAAATATCATTAATTTTTTTATTAATTATATTTTTATGGTATACTTATTTAATGTGAAATATTTTTGACTTATAAAGAAAATTAAAATGACTTATAATTTAGACAGAAAAAGTACTTGTTTTTTTGTGATAAAGCGGCACCATCTTTCCTAGGAATAGTAAGGAATTAATCAAGGTTACACCAATACGGCTCTTGCGGTATGCACGCGTTGCCGAACCCCAGCCTCTCCATGTTCCACCCGAACACGCAGAACGTGGACGACAGCGAGAGGCACCCGGTCGCCGCCGCAGTCGAACATGCCGCCGGCCCACTCTGGCTCCACCACGACATGCCCAACAATGGGCGTGGTGAGCTGCGTCGTCTTTGTCGCCGCCGCCGATGCTGCCGAGGCTGGACCGGAGCAGGCGGCGAGCTCGTGGCACCGGTCGCCTTTGCCCAATGGACTGCACACGGTGTACACAGGCGGCGACCGGCGCGACGATGCCAAGCACGAAGAAGCTGTCCTCGAGGATCTCCGGGCGCGTGCTCCTGGTGTACCCCCAGTAGAGGCAGCAGAGAACGTACTGGGAGACCACGGTGACGTGCAGCAGCACGACGACGACGGCGACGTGCGCGCGGCTGGTCGATATAAGGGTGTATTTTCGTGTGATTGGTCGATTATCCCAAGTGCGGAAAGATTGGGAGCTTAGATAGGAGTTATTGGAGAGCGATTTCTTTCAATCTTGCCAAAGAAATCAAGATTCGGAGTGGGGTTTGAAAACTCTTGGAGATGCCCTTACCATGCCTCTTCCTTTTTCAATAATCACGCATACTCCTCGATGGCAACCGCCACTATGGTACCAACTTCTTAATTAAGAGCAACTCAAGTAATAAGACCTCTAAACAAGCCCCTAAACTAAATTTTATTGGTCTAACTAAAAATCCTTGTTCTATAAGGATTCGTATTCATGCCATTTAAGTAGGGAGGCCCTCAAATTGAGCTATGGTGAAAGTTTAATCTATGTCCCCGTGGCTAACGTGTGGTGCTACGTGATTCGCTCCGGGAAGTAAATGTGACAGTATCAAAAGTTGAAGAAGTATAAAAAATTAGTTTCCCCATTGCGACAAGCAAATTGGGTTTTCAAAATAGTTTTTTTTGTGACAAGGTTTACAAAAAAAGTTGATGGGTTCTCAAAATAGTTGAGTGAGGTTAGATGGACTTTTTTTCAATAATAATAAACAACTTATTCATTTGGGCCTACAGCAACCGACCATTTTGGGCCTCAAGGGCTAGAAGCAATCCCTGACCAAGGGCCCACGTGGCCTGTTCGGAAGCCATGACAGTAGTAATGCCCCTTTTGTTGTTTATCTCAGACATCTGATGGTCGACAAAATCATGTTTTTGTTGCCGCGAAAATTTGATCACAAGACACCACAATAACTATCATACTTTCGCGACGACGAGCGATTAGTTTCCAGGACAAACTAGCAGAGGGTTCCTCGCTTTCGTGGAGGAGAGCCGACCGTTTCAACACAAAATAACAAAGATTACCAATCCCTAATGGAGATTAGGGTTCGGCGTGTACTCCTGTCCTAAGGAAGAACAAAACATAATGCTGCAAAAATAATAGATTGATAATAATGTCGATTGGCTAGAGAGGAAAAAACAATCGGCCGCACCCCATAATATATATGGGTCTGCCTGGTCTTGGGCAGGGTTACAGGAGTCGGAGTCCTAATCACATACGAATACTAGAATAAAAATATCCCTCCTAATATAATCCTTGCTTGGCCCTGCACGCGAGACGTACCAGGTATCAGGTAATCCAAATAGAACTTGTATTCTCCAACCAAAGAATTCATCTACGTAAAATCTCATTCCGTGATCTCTCCTCCTTCTGAGTTCCTTCTTTGCTTTCTTTTCCTTCACTCGTACACTCCAGCATGCATGAAAGTAGTATCCGACCTCCATGCTGCATATACCCTTGACCTGTAGGAACTCTTTCCTCCATAATTAGCAGCTGAGTTTCTATTCACCAATCACGTACCGTACAAATCCTCATGATGAGTCCCGCTCCTCCAAACATGCATAGAACACCTATCTGGTCTGGCTCTTCAAGATGCAAAACCTCACACAAACATGCATGCACGTTTGGCTTGGCAAAAATAATCTAGCCGCCTGACGATCTCCATCATTGATATTGCTGCATCCTGCGCCACGCATCAGCCTGTCAAAATTCTTAAGTAGCGTGTGTTTCTGCTGATTAACATGAGTACTATTAGTTAAAGCAATTTGGCTGACCAAATAGACTAACTTGCAAAATTACAGTGTCAACAGTTTTATAGCAGCTGTTCACTTACAGTGCATTTGTTGAAGGTACGACCATTCTATGTGATATCCTCAAGCTCTCAAGCAGCCTTTCATTGTTTTTAATAAAAAATGAAATGAAATGGAGTTATTTCTGGATTTCAGTAGTACTGGGGAATTATAAGTCTTTACGTGTATGCGGAAGATGGTATGTGATATCCTCAAGCTCTCAAGCACCCTTTCATTTTTTAATAAAAAAATGGCATGAAATGGAGTTATTTCTGGATTTCAGTATTACTGGGGAATTATAAGTTTTTACGTGTATGCGGAAGATGGATACTTGTACCTGGATGGAGGGTGGGTCGTCAAGTGATTCTTGAATAATGAGTCAAATGTCAATGACCCTTTTTTCCCTTTTTGAAGGGTGATTTTCATGATGCCTTTGTTTCTCCGTTCCTGGATAGGATTTTGACTTGGGTCATGATTCAGCAGTCAAAGATCGTAATCTAGCCCTGCAGGGTGTTCATGTGGGATTTATTCAAGGGTGATTTTCATGATGCCTTTGTTTCTTCGTTCCTGGATAGGATTTTGACTTGGGTCATGATTCAGCAGTCAAAGATCGTAATCTAGCCTGCAGGGTGTTCATGTGGGATTTATTATTACTGAAAAAACAGATATTCGCGACGTAGACCAATGGATGAGGTGTTTTTCGGGCTATGTACTCTTTACTTTGATTAGTCACAGAAGTCCTGCTGTCCTTAGGGCTTTGTTTTTTTGCTGGTTGGTCCCATTATCACAAAGCCGCTCCCGAATTGGTCTGGTTCCAAGACGTAGAATTCATGTTGAATCACTACTTAAGCTTTATTTGGATGTAGTCGGATTGACATCAATCTACATAGGTTAGGGTGGATTGGAGTGGAACTTGAACTAAATTTCACCCAATCCACTTCAATACATGTGGATCGAGTCCAAACAAGGCCTTAGCGGGGTTATTAGGACCTAGGTCTCTTTCTTGGGCGGGCACCAAATCTCTGTATCTTTGCTGATTAACCAATCTCTCGACGTTGAGGTTGATCCTAAAGAGATACCACTTCCTCGTGAATTTATCTTCAATCGCGACGTTTTGGCTCAACTTTATCCTAGTTTTGCCAAAGGACTTGCCTAGCAAGGATGTGAATAGGTGCCATTTGTTTGGGTGTTTAGGCAAAGTGCCCCGGGGCTTGTGCATGCAAGATTTTTCTTGCTAGCAAAGGAGAGCCATTTTTTTGACAGAAGTGTTGGCTCTAGGACCTTGTTATTGGAACTATAGGCACCGACACAATCGCGAGTCACCACAACAAGAAACGGCTGATTTGCCGGGAGCAAAAAAATTTACCGGGTGCTTTTTATCGGGCACCCGGCAAAGGAATTCTTTGCCGGGTGCCAGGCCTGGCGACACCCGGCAAAGAAAGGCCACCGGCAAAGCAGCCTTTGTCGGTGCTTGCAGCACTCGGCAAATTCCAACCATCGGCAAAAATTGGTCTTCTTTGGGGGTGCGGTCACCACTTAAAAAATATGGCCGTCGCAAAAGGTGGTGGCTTGGCATTGATCATGACCGTCGTCAGCCTTTTGCCGGGTGCCACGCCGTTAGGCACCCGACAAAGAATTTTTTATTTTTTTTAAATTTTTTTTGCGGGTGCCCCATGACCGCACCCTAAGCAAAAGGCTTCTTTGGCGGGTGCCTGGTGGCACCCGAGAATTTTTTTTTTGTTTTTTGTTTTTTGACCCCATTTTTTTGTGGGGGACTTGCTACGATAAATATATCCCTATTTTAAAATTTGGGATAATTATGAGTTTTTAACTATATTTCCTTAATTTTTCCGTTTCATTGAATTTTTCCGACTATTCCAAATTTGAACTGCGGTACATGAAATAATGGAATTTGGTCATTCAAAAATAGTATTCATGATATTTAGGCTATGTCGAGGCCGTATGCAGGAAGTGGCATGAAATGTCGCGCATCATGTTGTCGCAACATGACGATGTACTCGCGGGGGAAGTTTATTTAAATTATATAAAATCCAAACGATGTCCGAAAATCACGAAACTTGTCGATGTGTCTTGTTATCACATGTGGAGGCCCTGGTAAAAAATTGAGAAAGTTTCAAGCAAGTTGCGACGTCGGCTGCCTAAAACCCAGACATCTCCACATGTGATAACAAGACACATCGACAAGTTGTGATCACATGTGGAGATGTCTGGGTTTTAGGCAGCCGACGTCGTAACTTGCTCGAAACTTTCTCAATTTTACCATAGAAATACACAATGACAGGTAGAAAAATATACATCATTACACACAAAGTGACAAGCAGAAACACATAGTTACACAGAATTTCATTTTACCAAAAATTACACACAATGATCAGACATGTTAATGACTAATGCTCTTACTGTAGATCTGTTGTTATTACAACTATATGTTATTCTTACTAGTTAACATGCATATATGTTGTATGTACTACTCCGATAGAAATACATCTTGATGCATTAGTAACATAACATATACACATTTTGATGCACCATACATCCCACTTGCTGCTGCACATGGTTCTCTTTGTTCATTTGATCCCATGTTAATGCTTGAGACCATGACACCTGCAATTAAATGTTAAAAGATTTAGAGTGTTGCAGCAATCAGATGTCATATAGCATATATATAAGCATCGAAAGTTGGTGTATGTAAATGCATTGAAACATGAGGCACAACATAGCATGTATTGAACAAAAATTGCATAACCTTGTAGGTTTTTTTTTGCCTAATTCATTACAGTATTATTGCCTAATGGGTTTGACTAAGTTGCCTACATGTCATGATAGAGATGACAACAAGGTTGACCTATGGCCAACTTTCTGGTGCAGCAAAGGTGGAGTGTGCAGCAGGCTAGATGAATCCTAAACATGCATTGGTGCATGTTCTAAGTGTAGACGAGCAGTAGAGAACCACCCAAAAATGTGCATGCAAAATTTAGTTAAGCAATTTAATATCATTAGTTTAGGCAAGTTATTAGTAATCTAGTAGCAATTATGTGTGTCCACCAAAAATGTGCCTAACCAGAGCAGAACTGGCTAACAGCAGTGTTGAGTACTTTTTCTGCAAAGGACAAAGGAAGAGGAAAAAACAAGTGTAAGCAATGGATGACCCCCCCCCACACACACACACACACACGCACGCACGCACCCAAAATTTAGACAACCCAAAAAGGAGTGAAACTGAACAAGTGGAACATGCCTCCACAAGATTCGTACAAGCTTGTGCAAGCCAACGGATTTTGGAAAAAAACAAGTAGAGTTAAACAATGAACAAAAGGTATGGCCCTTTTTTTTACTAGTAACAACAAGGAAAAATTGCATATTTAGGAGCAGATGGCCTGGTGCAAGCCGTAGAGTCTTACCGCCTGTGACCAGAAGATCCCGGGTTCGAGTCGCGGTCTCCTCGCATTGCATAGGCGAGGGTAAGGCTTGCCACTAACACCCTTCCCCAGACCCCGCACAGAGCGGGAGCTCTCTGCACTGGGTACGCCCTTTATGGTTGCCTAACAAATGACACTTAATTTGCCTAAGAAAATGCAAAGATGCTCACATGGGACTGCTAGGAAATAGGTGACACGAGATTCATGAAAGGCAAGGCCATTGCGCATAGGCAACATCGTTATCTATGCTGAACTCTAGGTAAAAGGATGAATCGACGTACTACACAAAAGAAGAGTAGGCGCGAAAGAAACTACAGAACAAAAGAATGAAGTATAGGATGAATCAAAATTTTATAATTTATTTTAAAAAAAAATCATGTAATGGGCTGAACTTTGAACTTAGTAAATAGGAAAGCCAAGGCACATTAACCTCAGCAGATACAGCAACTGCATCAAACAGCGCGGTCACATTTCAGTGCTTGTAAAAGTGGCCGAAGATGAGTGTGAAAGTTGGACACAATAGCTGTTTTGACACCAACCCTCCTCAATGCCTCAGAAACACGTCCATTATCTGGATCACAGAGATGCCAAGCCTAGCAAACATATCACATTTTATAAGCTTAGCAAATATATCTATACCAAAAGGTCAAACCCCATTTTGATTGCACACTGTATCTCACCTTTTCAGTTGTATAGTGCTGATACAGTACCCCAAAGTACTGTAGATCTGAGCAGCCAGTAGATGAACTCGCTATGTATTGCCAAAAGGGCCTTCCATCATTCGCATACCTGGAGAAACTCAAATGTATTAGGATTGGAATTTCAGTTGCAGTCCAAGCAGCAGCATGATTTTTATAATCTGGAGGGCTGCAAGGCTGGGCTGCAAGGCTCCCAGGCACAACTCTTTGTAGTAACACTAGTACAAAACGCACGCGATGAAAGCGTGGTCAATACAAAGTATCTAGATATATGCTGGGAATGTGTATATTACATTTGATGAAGTTTGGAACAAACCGAGGAGGGTACATAGGTATACACTACATGTGGCACCACTTGCAAACAGGTTTATTTGCAGATGTATGCATGATTCCTATTTGCAGAATAAAAGCAAGTCGACCTCAATGACATACAAATCGCTGCTGTATTTTTGAAGCCTTCTTTTTATCCTACTGTATGAGTAGCTGATCATATCTCAAATTACATCAATAATACTACAGCATAAAAGAATTGCCCAATTTTGAAGCACTCTCAAATGTGTTTTGAGATGTATAGACTGAAAAGAGCATATGAAAGATAAATGTTAGGTAAATGTATGAGCGCAGCAAAAAAGGTGATCAAAAGAAAGAACCGAGTCCAAACAGCCATGACAAAAACAGTACATCTAAAATTAAAATAAGGAACAACAGGCGTGAGCTTAAAATCTTTCAAGAAATATCCCCAAACACAGAAAAATCAGGCAAGCAAGGGGCCCATATCACAAGGGGTACGAACTAATCTGGAGCCTTAAGATCGAAAGAGAGGCCACAAAAACACTAAGTGGAAATTACTCCACAGGCAATCAATTTAGCAGGAAATGATTTCTAGAAAGCTATTCACAAAGATCATCAATAGAATGATCAACTGGTAGAAGCATGTATGATCGTTTTCCCTATAGGAAAACCACCAATTTTCTATAGCTTTGTGATCATGTGCAGGAATCCTCATCAATGTGAGATAGAATTGAATAAACAATTATCTCAAATAGAACCTCACCTGGTTGCCGAGGCAGCAGGCAGATGCATGCTGAACTCAAAGGTATTGTTGAAGTAACCTGCACAAACTTCGGTTTGAGAAAAACTATAAGCAGTACCATATATGTGCAGGTCATCTGAAATTAGAATTATAAAAAGAGGTTCTCGCGTTTCATCTGGCTGGTCTACCCTGTATGACTGGGTGACATAGAGACAAAAAATACTTGTTCCCAACCCATTTCAGCACAACATTCAGTATCATTCCATAGGCTTCCTTTGCTTCCATTTCTATGATATCCTTGCTTTTATCTTCAAAAGAGTTTTGCCTGAAACCAAAAATAAGAAATATGGGACTTCATGGCTACTACAGAAAGCAGGAAGGGGAATGAAAGGCAGGGGCGGACGAACCTGGTGGGTGCTCATCGCCGGCGAACACCTGGCGTACGGTTGGGGCGGCGGTCCCCAGTCTCCGGCGGATCCGCCATGGCCGACGCGCGTGGGGGCGAGGAAGAGCTCGGCGCGGACACGGGGAGACGGTGGGGCGCGGCCGTGAGGAGGAGGTCACCGGGGAGGAGCTCGCCGGTCCCCAGTCGCCAGTCGCCGGAGAGAGAGAGAGAGAGAGAGAGAGAGGTGGAAGACGACGCTGAAAGGTGCGTGCGGTGGGAATAAAAAACGGCCGGCTGATAAGGTGGCAAGGCTTGAATGCTTGATGAGGCAAGGTGAACAAGGCAAGGCTAATAAGAAACCAAGCATGCCATAATTCGCCCGGTCGTCGCAGGCACGAGATAATTATTTTTTCAATGGCTTTGGCTTAAACCGAGTGTAATATTATTGTGCTCATCGATCATCTAAACAATAAATTTTTTATTAGGTTGCAAAAACTTTAGGACATGTAATTTACATGGGTTTTAGGTTCTTTCGTCACAAAAAAAAAAAACCCCAGATTGGTTCATATATGATAATATAGAGTCATCGGGAAAAGTTACACATATCATTCAGGCATAGCATGCTTACATATACAACAATTGCACGGCGGCCGAAATAAATTCAGGCATAGCATGCTTACATATACAACAATTGCACGGCGGCCGAAATAAATCTGCTACACCTTCGCGGGAGAAGCCCGCACCTACGTGGTTTCCCTGGCTTCTTGACTAGTTGCAAAGAAGCCCTATCAAAGAGGACTTCAATTTACAAGGGGCGTTTTTATCATACTTCAGTTAAAATCAGCCACTTGCCCGGTATTTTGTCTTGGATAGCAATGTTCTGGTCCAGCTCCAGCATCTATCGTGTATTATACTTCAGTTAACTTCAAGCGTGGAACAACATTCATTGCATGCAATTCCTGAAATAGAAAATCAAACAAGTGAACATAATGAAATCAAATGCAGCATGGCATAGCTATACCCTACATGTACTAGCAGAATTAGTTAAGGTAACGCTGACAAAATTCCTCATAGTATGGCTTACTTTCCCCTACCAAGAAATGAGATTTATCATTTTGGGAATGGGACCGATACCAGGATAGTTCATTTGGGTTAAGTGGATTGTGGAATTTTCTGCAGGCAGATTTATAAAGAGAAATAGGCGGGGTGATAAAGAGCTCCAGCATCTCCATTAACGAAAATGCAAATAGCTCTAACATGTAATTGTCTAAAAAACTGCAAAAAAAAACCTATGCATGCGATCAGTCCATTTCCAAACGTATCACTTTAGACTTGTGAATAAGGCTTAAAACATCACTGCACTTCATTTGTGAGTAGTAGCATAATTTCAAGGTGGCAACGAAGTAAAGAGTCAAAAAAAAAAGTTCTAGGATGGTTTCATTTAGAGAGAAGGCTAAAACAACCTACATTCATTTTGGGAACTAAACTTAACAATCTTAACAAAAATTCAAACACAAATGATCTGTTAGCACATACACCAGATGGGTACTATACCTGAAAAAAAAACTGTTCCTAAATTTTTGTGGCAGTGAAGAAGTCTTAGAAAAACAATTACATTGCAGGGCCAAAATAAATCAGGTTCTATGATTAAAGCAATACATTACGCTCTTATGCAGTACCTGGAACAAAAGCTTGCAAGCATATGGCAGCCTCATCTTGGCCATATTTTCCCCATTTTTGCACATTGAACAGTATGATGTCTTCAGTTTATGATTGTAGTAGCCTAACAAGCCACATTTTCTGCAAACCTGAAAAATGTTCACATTCATACACGAGGTGAGGCCACAGCAATACCCATTGGGGAAAAAAAAGAGTGCTTCATGATACTGGTTGAAATAAGTAATGACATAAATAACAGAAATTGTCAACTGGCCTGGCCATTGGGCTAAGTTAGCTCCATTATTACAGTACTCTAATATGAATTAGATAACACCTGATACAACAGTTTGTCTCTAACACCCACCCGTAGATTTTGCTAGGTGCTGAAGAAAACAAACATTTTGGAGATCGGTTAAAAAGACCATTATGCCTTTCTCATTTTTCTTTCCTTTTTCTCCCCAAGCCGGCACTTATCATCTCAAAACCTACCAGCAGACTCAGGTTTGTCTCTCAAAGCCTAAACTATTTCTAGTTCCACATTTTTTTCTCAAAAACAAAATCAAATATGATATTGACAGAAACAAATGCAGAAACAGTATTATGGAATGTAAACAAAAACAAAAATCAATTGTCTCTAGTTTTTTTAATTTCTGTGTTCACTTTATTTGGTTACCATTTTTATTGTCACTTTATCCTAAAATACAACAAGAATTCAGAAACAAGCCCAAGTAGACGAGATTTTTGTTCTAGTGTAAATGGAAAGGAGTATGACGCTGCTGGCGTCCAAGAAGACCAAGACGCTGTATGCAGAGATGTAATGCTCTTTATCTGGTCTGTGTTGAGAGGTGATGTAATCAGGATAGACTGTCAAGGTGGTTTTGTCGCTGGTAGTTATGTCAGTTAAGTTCGAGTCCTCTCTTGCGCTGGTGGTTAAGCACACTCCTGTTAGCTGTCTGGTCTTTTTCTTTCTACTTTCTTAAAAACTCTTAACTGCTTGTATTTCCGTTCTAGTAATGGAAATGGGGAAGATCCTCGGTTCTAAAAAAAATGACAGGTGGGCCAAAAGGAGAAGGTCAAAATGTTCTTTTTATAACTCAACTGTATTATATGATAGTCCTAGGGGCAAACTACAAAACCACAATGTGCCTCAAACAAAATCAACTAGTGGTATGTCCTAGGGAGTAGGGATCAAACAACATTATGTGTCCTGAAAAAGTTCCACTTTCAAGACAAGAGGCCCAATGGTCAAGAGGCAAATTTATTCTTTGGCAAAACATATATGATAGAGTAACATGCACTAGTCACCTCAAAGTGATGATCGATTCATCATACTTTTTAAGTGGGTTAACAAGAGGTGATATTTCTCTTAGAGTGAACCACTTCAAAGGTTGAAGGACTTAGATCCTTGCTTTTCGAGTTTATGCACAAAGTGACAGTCTAGGAAATGCTCAAAGATCTAGTACATTTCACTCCATAATACTATTAGCATTTAGGCCACCCTGCATCATTCCAACGTCTAAAAAATATAAGTCACAAACTACTTCTGATATCACCTGGACTTGATAAGGATCACTTGACAACATTAGCCGTTCAAATATTAGCATGCTAGCACCATATGCAATCAAACAATCACGTTCCATTTCACCAAGACGCAAGCCTGTAAACAATATTATAGAATGAGAATAAGATAATCAACAGGTACTAGTAAATATAGCCGTATGACTACAGCACAAGAAGATATTGCCAACCTCCATCACGGCTTCGCCCCTCAGTTGGTTGCCTGGTCAGTAACACCCGTGGTCCACTAGCTCGAGCATGCATCTTATCAAGAACCTAGAGAATCCATGTTTTAAGAAAATTAGAATGGTACCAAAAAGAAATAATCCACTTTTAGACATCCAAATCTTGCCAAAGTCTGACACTGGTGTAACAAAGATTGCTGTGCTGCTTGGCTGGGCACTGTCGGGCGGATTAGTGTTCCATGAGCGTAGCAAACACATCAATGTGCGCTACCACTTCATTAGGGAGTGCTTGGATGATAGAAGGATTTAGGTAAGAACAGTGGCCCCACATGTTAATGAATTTGATCTACCCCTCACCTTATCCTTTCTTTTACCTGCTTGCCTCTCGTTCAATTTTTTTGGTAAGCTGTGTAATTTATTAACACTATCCATTATGTAGCCTCCTAATTTTAGCAAATTAGTTGGTGGACCAGACCATTAATGTGAGGCGTTGTCGAATCTGTCCTTGATCACAATGTTTTCCAGATCGTTGATTAGATCTTTTCCTAGAGTTTTGGACTCAGATCTTGCTATATGTGGATTCAGATTACTTAACATGTCATCTCCTATCACACTGAAGTTGCTCATTAAACACTTTATACTCATTCAACACTATTTCTTCTTAATGAAAAACGTGCTCAGCATGTTAAAAAAAACACTTTGGAGGTTTGACTGGTAAACTTTTGCTGCATCGATGAATATAGTCAATTCAAGTGAAAAACACTATTCTTCCATAATTTGGCCTTGTACCAATTGTTGGTAGAGAAAAGCTTGTTCATGATACACAACTGACACCAATTTATATGTAATGAATGCATTTAGAAACCTTGTGCAGTAATGTTATAGAGAGAGCCCAGCATAAAAATAAGGACACAGAAGCAATAGAAGACAAAGCCTAACCAAGTTAAAAGGAACAAAAGAATGGAACCATCATTACCATGTGCTTCAGTTTCTGATAGTAGATTGGCCCCATGAAGATGTATGCCTCAAGTGGCTGACCAAGAATTCCTGAGAGGAGAAATATTAAGACTGGAAAATTATGGCAGGAACATGAGTCGAGAACACATGTCAAGAAACAAGATATTTACATGACTAGAATAGTGTAGTACACTTGAAGCCATTAGCTTTTGTATATTATGAAGATTGTCCCCTTTTCCCAATGTAGCTTTTGTATATTATGTATTTCTATAAACACCAAATTTAATCGTAATATTTTTACATTAGCTTATTTCAAATTGGTGCACCAATGACTCGTTCAATCCACAAGTCCGCTACAGGACTATTGAGTTAAGTGCTTTCTAATTTTGTCGCATCTAATCAATAGATTTAACATGATAACTAAAGCTCAAGTATAAAGTAATTTGATATCAAGTATACCTGAGTACAAGAAATCTTTTCCACCATAGCTGAAGCCGTGCTTAATTAGAGAAGAGCTGGTATGCAAGAAATGGGTGTTAAAACTCGTAGTAATAAACACACCTACAGTCCCAAGATGACCAAACGCCAAAGTATACCTTATGTCTGCAACATTGTCAGCATTACCACTTGGCTCACCAAATGCACTGCCATAGTGAAAATAACGACCACAAGAAACACCAGCCTTTCCACCAAGAAGTTCGATCATTTTACCTATTGTCATACGACTAGCGAGCAAAATAAGAGTAAGGCAGCCTTGAAATAAGCATAAACACAGAAAATATAATAATACCAGCAAAACCAATTTAGTTATATAAAGCCTTGTAGCATTGATTATTTTGCATGCCCATGATCAATGGATCCTATAGGACAAATATACTCCTTGAGGATCCCTCTCTATAGCGGCATACTGTGGGCAGCCTTGTTTATCATACTGTTACCGGTCGTGGTATTGTTTTTGCAGTCCACATGTTGAGTCCATTTGTCAGTGCTCCTACTTAAGTCCATTTTGGGCATTGCTTCATGTGCTACGATCATATCAGTGCTTGTTCTATGCCCATGTCAGTCTGCTTCACCCTCATGCTTACTCAACAGGTCATCATTTGTTACAAATTATTGCATTTTTTCTGGGCTCTTGACCTCTTGTATGGAAGTCCAACAAGCATGAACTTCAAGCACTACCACTTCATTGATTGTATTGCTTCATTAGTTGTTAACTGATTTTGGCATTTCCTACCTCTTAATGTGATAATTCTAGAACCATACAGATTGCTAATGATCCCATGAAGCATGAACTTACAAAGCACATTAGTGCATGCCACTTTCACCCAGTCTCATTTTCATCAGAAAGCAATCTCTCCAGTATGTGCCTTCAAAATTGCAAGTGGCAATCTTATTCAATTATAAGCACAAACTTGAGAGCAACATTGGCTTCACTTGCTCAAACTCAGTGCTTCAGATGCTCCACTTCCACCTTGAGTTTGAAGGGAGTGTTAAGTCTATCAAGGTCCATATACTAGGCCCATATGGCTCATGAGGTTCTCTATATAATGTCATCTCCACTACTGGAAACATCAACTTCTAACACCCCCATAGTTAGTGACAGCAAAGAATGAACTAAAGAACCCAAATTCTATATTAATTTGGAGCTAAGCTAAATACCTCAGATGGTATACAGTTACAAAATAAAACTACAATTACAATATTCATATTAATGATCATGAGAGAAGAAACTTCCTCAGATAAAACGAGATAGGTGAGGAAAATAACAAAAATAAAACAAATAACAAGCAAAATAAAACCTTGGGAAACCATGTGGATTCATGATTAAATCAGGACAGATTCCTCTCTCAGAGAAGGGGAAGTCTTCTTGCTGAATAATAGTACCACAAACACCTTTCTGCCCATGTCTGCTACTGAATTTGTCACCAACCTGAAATACAAACATGAAAGAAAAATTTTATATCCATCCGTGCAAAAAAAAAGGTGCATGGAGCATACAAACCATACCTCTGGCCTTCTAGTGTGACGAATAATACACTTAATGGACAACTTATCATTTGTATCTGAGCACAGCATTACACGATCTACGACAGTAGTCTCACCATCAACACCTTTGTAAATGGCAGGGGAGTCTTTGTAGCACCTAGATGGTAAAATTACAGGAAAGGGAAACATATATAGCATTCATCAAGACCAAAACTTAATAACCCTAAAATTGAAGAGTGGACACATAAACAAGGAAAAGTACAAGGGGAAAGAATCCTTACCTGTCTGTCAATGGCCTACCTATACCTTTTGAAGTGTTCATGGGAGTTTGCTTGTTCACATAGATATCATGATTGCGAATAATTTGACCAGGTGCGACAATTCCATCATCATCCAATGCCTTTCAATAAGTAATCATATTGTTAGTGTTAACTAGAACATGCTTAGGTGAGAAAAATGAAACAGTTCTAAAAAATAGTCGCAGAATATGGGCAGTGATAACTCCATATCCTTACTCTCATATTCTGCTTCATCAAAACACCATCTTTATCTCTTTGGGGTTTAACAATCCTATCCGATACACCATCTACATAGTTGTCCTTTAAAACTGTGTACCTGTAAGTGGAAAATAACATATGTAAAAAAAACTAATAATATAATTTTCATTCAAAAAAAAAACAAAAAACCAATAATATAGGAGACCAACAGAACTAGAGACATGAAAGCAAAGCACTTCAATCAAACAATCAAAACAAACTACAAGCCACTGATTGGAAGTACAATATTACTTTTTCAATGCTATGCAACGGCCAAACCCTCGATCAAGGGATGACTTGTTCATCACAATTGCATCTTCAATATCATAACCACTATATCCCATGACAGCAACAGTGGCGTTCTGCCCAGCACCAAGTTTATCATACCCCACCTGAAAACAAATTGCAGTAAAATATCCACCATACTGATTCCAAGAACGAGTGTGGGTGAGATTTTAGACACAAACCAACTCAATAGTTTTCGTCGTTAGAAGTGGACGTTGTGCATACACTAGTAAGTACAGTAGTGAATCTGCTCTGAACAACTGCAGTGCATTACAAAAGAAAATAAAACATTACTTTTGCCATAAAAGGTAAAGAACCTGAGAAAGAAGATAGAACCAGATATCACAGCATCAGAAGATCAAACAAGTCATTAAATACAATATAAAAATTAACTTTAAGTTTCTGAATATTCTGAATACATGCAATAGTTACAACCAAACCAACCAATGTAGCATTTAAATCGAGAGTTTTTTCAACAACAAAAAAAATGCAACAATTAACTGGTACAAAAATTATGAGGTTCCTTGCCTGATTATATGCAATATTTCCCATCGCTTGCTTACCCATTGCACACTGAAATAAGTGAAATGTCAATAGAAAAATAAACCAAGAAACAATGAGATATATAATGATAATCTACATCCTTGCCTGATAAGTATTACGTGGAGATTGGTTGTGGTGTGGATATGGAATAAGTCCAGATACAACCCCTAAGATACTCAATGGCTCTATTTCAATGTGTGTGATGCTGCTTCTTTCGACATCATCTTGATCCATGTGCTCATACAACGCAATCTGTTTGAATCATATTAGTACACACCACCACAATTTGGATAACCATAAAAAAGGCAAAAGAATCATGATGTACCAGTGCATTGTTCTCTTCATTGACGTCAAGATATTCAATCAGCCCACCACTCAGAAAATCATCAAAATCATAAGTTCCATCCTGAGGGAAAACCAACTTATGAGAAAGAGAAAATAAAGGATAACAAGTCAAGAAATTATGGAACTCAAAATGCCGACCCTCAGTTTTGTCATGTGAGTCTCATCGATCCTTGATATCCCCATATCAGCAATTATAAGTGGGCGACAAACACGGCCGCCATCAGAGGCAATGTGAGCATAGCGCTATAAAAGCAGGTCCAAGGTTAGTATCTTGCAACTTATTCGTTGATAAAAAAAACATACAAAGCATTAAATTACAGATAACAAGTAAAAAAAGATTACATGTTTGACATGGAAAAAACACATTCAAGAAATGTCCCCCTAGACCTCCTTCCTTGGGACAGATATTGGTTCAGGTTAAGTTGTTATGACCTCAGCAGTGATCTATCTAGCTATAAGCCAATTAAGCACTAGACCTCCCTCCATGGGCCATCAAGGTCAAGGCTATAGAAAAATCTGCAAGTTTTCTTTGGAGGGAAGAAAAGAGACAAAGGTTGGACATTGTTTGATTGCTTAGACTAAAGTTTGTCGCCTCAAAGAGCTTGGAGGACTTGGTATTTCATGATCTTAAATCCTTTGGATAGGCATTGCGGATGTAATGACTTTGGCTTGCCAACACGCAACCCAGTCAGGGCCTTTTCCCAATTGACATGGTTACTAATGTGGGTAATGGAAACACAAGGAATATCAATTGCTGGTTTGGCCCCTAATCTTCTTGCTTTAATCCTAAAGTGAAGAGAGAACCAGCTTACTGTGAGAGAGCCCCTAATGGATCATCGATGGGTCCAGGATATAAGTGGTGGTAGTGGTATTGCCCTCTATGATTTTCTTGATGTCTGGGACTTGGACACAATCGTGCAGCTGCATCCAAATGCAGAGGATGACCATCATTGGAGATTCACAGAATCCAATCAGTATTCAGCAAAATCGGCTTATGTGGCCTTCTTCAATGGGGCTGTTAATTTTGAGCCATGGGAGTTTATTTGGAAATCTTGGGTACCTAAGAAGTATCAATTTTTCCTATGGCTAGCAGCACATGATAGGTGTTGGACTGCTGATACACTTGCTCGCAGAGGGCTGCCTCATCCAAATCAGTGCCCATTATGAGACCAAGAGCAGGAGACAATTCAACATATTTTGACAAATTGTCTTCTCTAGACGGCATTTACTCTTATGACGTTCTGGTTTACCAGACCTCCCTCCACGAGTTGAGGATGAGGTATTCTGTGTTTGGTGGCTTTGAATTGATACTTTAATTCCAGGACATTGGAATAGCGGAGTAAACTCAATGATCACCTTAGGAGCATGGACGATTGGGAGACACAGAAACGATTGTGTTTTAATGGTGCTGTACCAAATGTCCAGGTCGTTCTTAGAAGAATTTTTGAAGGGAACCGCTGGTGTAAGGCTGGTGCAAAAGGTTCGGCGCAGCTTTGGGCTGCTGCCTAATAAAGGTAATTTTTAGTTGTTCTGTTTGAGTGTTTTATGAGTTTCAGGCGTGTGTATTCTTTGAACAAGTAAGGTGTGTGAATTTTGTCTTGTAATGTAAATATTTTCTCCTTCTTAATGCAATGAGATGCAGTTCAGCCTATGCTTCGGAAAAAAAAAGTGTCCCCCTTATGAGAAACATAAATCATGGGACAACAAATTTGCAATATACAAGATTAAGGCATAACTTAAAAATATTAAACCAGTAGAAATGCTGATGCAACCATTTTTGTTCACTTTTGTTGAAAAATATGATATCATAGGTTTTCTTATCTGAAAGTATTAAAGGCTTAGCAAGATGTCATACAAAATGCAATTCAGAAAAACAAGGAAATCAGTTTCCAGATCTATGCTATACTTACCTCCCTAAGAAGTTCAAATGTTTCTAGCTCCTCTATATGACTATATCACAATCCCATTCACTCATGAACTCATGACCAAATGGTATCCAACAAGAGTTTCAGGAGTCAACAGATCCAAAGTTCAGTTACAAGTTACTTTCCATGTATTGATTTTCCGTTTGGATAATTGAACACGAAATGATGAGTTTGTCTTGAAAATCTTGAAAAAGTAATTTCATATTAGTATATTTTTGCTATATTTTAAAAAGTTTGTATTCAGAGTTGTGTTTTGGGGACGAAGGAACAACTGAAAATTAATTTCCAAGTTTTTTTAGGATAATATCAGCTAATAGGTACACAGCTTCTTTTGCGTGATGGTCAGATTCGTTATAACCTAATAGTTACAAAGAGAAAGGACATACCTGTTTCTCATTAATAAAAATGCTTACAAACTCGCCAATTACGTTAGATCGACGTAAATTCCTCAAATCAATAACAAGCCTCTGAAAGCATGAGACACAACTTTATAATGGAAGAAAAGTCAAATAAATAAACACGTATGTACGATCTGTAATGAATAAGACCTGAGGATCTTTGTGTTTCCCCAGTATTAATCCATTGAGCATGACCAAAAATGAACCCGGCGCATGAATTTCTTCAGACGATAGAAACAATAAATCCTCCACGCCTAGACTATAACACTACAGTAAAGAATGAACACAAATAAGAATAATAGATATATAATATTATAGATAAACTGATGCACTTGATTATAATAGAAGTAGAGAAACCAAGTGAAAAGAGAGTGAGAAAATTTTGAATCAGCGTACCAAGTTATAGGTACTAAAGCAAACAGACAAGTATCTTATGTAACTAAGGATCAGTTTGTGGTTGCTTTGCTGCTCTGTAAGGTCCGGCTAGTTACAGGAACTTTGTATTCAAGTACAGTTTTGCTGTTGTGGTGTCCAAAAGGTTGCTTTTGTGTAGTTATTACAATATTCAATACCGATCGTACTTGTATGCATTTTAAGCACTTCCAAAAGAAATTTAAAAGCACACCCAAAAAAGATTGAGAAAGCTTGTAGCTGAAAACATTTAGAAAAGTACAATGCAGTTTAAAATCTAATGCAACTCCTAGAAGAGCCTGAAGATGAAAATATTAGTTGATATACTTCTGCAATCAAGGTATTGCAGGATCTACTGTTGTATGCAACAGGTTCGAGATGGTAAACAACAAAGCGCACTTGATAGCAATTTGGGTATTAAAGATTTCGATGCTAGAGTTGTTACAGAGTATGAAACTGCTATAGAAAGTTAGCTATCTAATCATGGTCTTAAGGGCCTATCGGATCATTAATGCACTATTATAGGCACAAAACATCAACACCAAAAAATACAATTAAATGAACCAAAATATAACAAACCAGATCTATCAGTGGGCCCTCCTCTTGGTCTGTTGTGATATGAGAAAGCAAAGCTAAATTTTTTGTCAATCCACAAGCTTCTCCTTCAGGAGTATCACATGGGCAAAGCATACCCCACTGTTACAAATAAAATTATTACATTATTACACAGTATAGGAAGAACAGATGGGTTTTAACATTCTTGGTTTCCACGAAATTTTGTCTCTATGATGTAGCAACATTGTAAGATTTCTCTTCACCTGACTAGGCTGCAAAGCACGTGGACCACTTGTTTTACGAGTCTTCTCAAATTGGGGTGTTATCCGTGTCATGTAGCCTAAAGTTGCCATGTAGGATAGCCTTGAAAGAACCTTTAATCAGAAGAAAAAGAGGTTACATTTAAAAAAATAACTGGGGGATAAATAAAAATCAAAGGTATGGAGAACTTGGTACCTGAGATACACCTTTCCTATGCATCCTAAAACGTTTAATATCCCAATTTCCTGTGGAAATAGCCCTCTCCAAACCAAAGGTAATAGTATCTTGCATTATCAACTGCAAAAAGGGAACACATTTACATAAACAAGACACCATGTCTGAGCATCCTAAGTTAACAAATATGGTTAATGAGACAACACCCTCAGATATATTTCGGAAGGGGGGTAATTTGATGATAAATTTGAGAGGGATTTGAAGAAAGAAGAGAAGAAAAAGGAGTGGCTGCACATAGGCTAGCCATCTCTAACTATGAAAAGGAGGGGATGGCACACGCAGCAAGGACGCTACCAGCGTAGTGGTGGTGAAGGGCAGTAACATGAAAGCCAGGGCATGGGTTGGTTTAATTCTTACTCTATCCAAAAAAGGTATGGCTCCCTGTATATTTATAGACGATCCTGCATAATTTTAGAGAGGATCCCATGATTTGGCAACCCCTAGTATCTAAAATAACTACCAAAATTAACGTGTAGGTAACCACACTTTACAAGAGTGGGTCATTGTTAGTTGCTACTGTCCACACGTGCTACCGACCTACCGTGCACACTGCGATCAACAGTCAGCTTTTTTTAACTTTAAATAATCAAGAAATAGTTTTAAAAGCTCTGATATCTTCTTGTCAAACATGGTGTCGGTTTGGAAAAGAGTAACCAGTAATAAAACAGATTAAGCTCTGGTTTTGAAGTCAACAAATAGATCTTCCAAGAAGTATATGTTACCCAAACAAGCATATAATAATAGAAAAATATTAAAGCCCCAGCAAGGTCCTTAGATCTTCCACACAAATTGCCAACCAAAGATAACAATGTTATGCCATTAAAATGATAAAACTGAAGATATTACAGCTAGAAATGTAACCTGTCACATTGGGTTATTACAGCAATATTAGGTATTCAGAACTCAGGTGAACCTTTTTGGTGATTACAACATTGCAAGAGTAACAGGAGGCAAAATGGGAACAAATGAATATCCATAAATGTGCACTTGCATACTATTACCTGGCTAAAATCCAAAGGACTAGAGCGAGTCTTGTCACTATTTTTATTCATGCGCTCCACAGCTTGGGAATTCATTGTTTTGAATAAATCCTTCAAAAGAAACACCATAAGAAACAAAAAATGTAACATCTAATAAAAACTATGAGAAAAATATGCACCTCGAAAAGAAGAGATATTAGTTGGCCAGATAGCTCAAATCTCTTATTTCCAACATAATCCTGGAAAATGTAAGAAAATATGTCAACTAGATGATAAGCATGTGGTCAAAAAATCTTCACCCTTCTTTTCTAAGTAATATTCAAGGACAAATGTTGTAGTAAATCACCATCCATCACTCCATGTGTCCATCACTAACATTCAAGGTATATTTTATTTCATTAAGTCAATAAACATAAGGCACATTTGTTTCTTTGCAAGAAAGAGTAGACCATAAAGAAAGTACAAGACAATTTTTTTTTTGAAAGCCAACAGGAGGGACGAAGAGTCCCTACCTAATATATTTCCAAAGATTCCAGTGTGTTTCCGGTGGTAAAAGGTTAGGCATTGTAGCCTTGAATCATACAGATCTCAGCAAAGAGGGGGAGTAAGATTACATCTGAAACATGAGCCTCCAATATGAAACTTAACAGGCTTTTTGTATGGGTAGGCAGCACAGCCATAGCTTTGCTGTCTCTCTGCAGGCTGCAAGTGCTCAACATTTGGTGCTTGGGACTTGAACACCACGTCACTGTGTTTCCACAGTTCCCAGCAGCAGAGCAGAAGGGCTTCCTTGGGTCCTTGGGTACTCCTGGCGGGGCTGTGGAGGTCCACAGTTCTTGCACACGCGGCGATCATGTCCGGGTTCCATCCGATTCTCATCCAGAAGGCTCGAGTGAACGGACACTGAGAGATAATGGGGTCTGCGTCCTTACCGGTGAGCCTGCAAATGTCACAGGTGTCTATGTCAAGGACATTCTTCTTTCTCAGGTTGATCTTGCACTGGATGCAATTCTGAATCAGAAGCCAAGGAAAGAATTTGACCTTCGGTGGGGCATAGTTGCGCCAGACGAAGGTATACGACAGGTGCATATAGTTTCAATCTGGACAGAGGCCTTGTAGATGAGATTGGTGGAGTCAATGGTCTTCATCTTAGATGAGATTGGTGGAGTCGATGGTCTTCATCTTCAAAGAAGCATGAGCGCATGTCCAAGTTGTCACTCAGGTTCACACCTAACAGCATGGACTCCAGTTGGCGCAGCTCGATTGCCGCCTGCCGGCTCAAGCGTGGTTGGAATTGTGTTGCAAGTCCGGAAGACAACTTCCTCAACTGAAGCTCCTTCTCTCAGGAGGTGGCTGTGTAGAGCTGGCAGTTGCGAGGACAGCGGCTGGTCGCCAATCCACTGATCTTTCCAGAATGAGGTGTCTTGCCCATTGCCCACCTGAACATGTGAGATCTGACGGTAGGCCGGGAGGAGGCCCCAAAGGGCATCCCAATGGTTTCCAGTGAGCACTCCATGCAGGTCAGCAATGACAACTTGCTCTTTTGTCCATGCCACCCACGATGATTCTCCAGGGTGGTGCAGCCGGTGCAGCAGTTTCATCAGTAGACATGTGTTTTGTGTGTCTAAGAGCATCTGATGCCAAGCCCGCCATCTTCCTTCAGAGTACACACTTTCTCTCACGCCACTAAGCACTTGGCGTCGGAGTACAAGACAAATTTAGAACTCCGTATTAAGTCAATGATTGTTACGAATGTAATTTTCCTTTTCTTTGGGTCACTAGGTCAACCCAAAACACATAAACAAACTAGTCAGTGACCCAGAACCACCCATCGCATACCACTTGCATCAGAACTAACCTAATTCCCTATAAAAAAAGAACTAACCTAATTCTACCATATGGACACACAAGATTCTGCATGATTTTTTTTCAGTAAGAGTTGGTAAAGGAAAAAATAGCTTTAGCTGACAGAAAAATATTTTGAGTCCTTCACTGAAGTGATATATGGGTCATCATTGAACTTGCCTTATCATCAAAGGTGTCAGAATTTAAGATTGCGTCCATCATGCGCCTTAACATTACAGCAGTGTATATACACTTTGGTCGTAGGTTCCCATCTTTAACCTAAAATAGAGATTTGCAAGTGTATGAGCTATGACATTAACTTCAATTTTGGCTTGCAATAAGTAAAAACATTTATCTCACCGGCACATGGGCAATAAACACATCATGGAGGATTGAGTTTGACCGACCTTCCTGAAAGTGAGAAATCATGAACAACAAATATAGATGGTTTCACTACAAAAAAAAAAGGTGTGCATTTTGGATGCATACTTTTAGACAGGTACAAGCAACAGTAATTTTATTGATTAATAAGAAGCTGAGCTCTCAGCATCAGCCCCTCATCCTTAGCAATCAATTTCAGAATGGAAGAGCCAAGAAGAGAGGTGTGGTCAACAATTACCTTCTTATTTGTGGCACCAGGATACATCACCTGCACAAATTGTATACAGTAAACCAGTCTGTTTGGCATAATTCAAAACGAGACGAATGGCTAAACAGCATAACCGATCAATGATATTAAGTTAATGATTTTTATTTTGGTGTTTCACCTTCTCGTCCATGTACTGCAGGGCTTGCTGACGTGTATATATTCTCTCTGAAGCACATTCCTAAGCAATAATGAAACATTTAATTAGCCAGAGACATAAGATATAAATAAACTATTGAGAAAAATGAAAACAAAAATGGATGACGAAAAAATAATAAACACTTAGCACAGGTTTAAAATCAAATTCACAATTATTGAGGTAATATCCATTTTATCATGGCTATTTAAAAAATAGTTACCTGAATAGATGGAAATAGGAGATCTCCGTATCTTGGGTCCCTACCAACCATTTGTACAGCCTCCTGATCACTTTCCATTCCCATCGCTTTCATCACCACTATAATAGGAATCTGCAAAATTCAAAAGCTCAGAAATAGAGTGATAGCCCACCAACTTAGGCATTCAATATTATATTAGGATCCAAAGAACTCGCACACATTTATTACAGAGGCATCAAGTGTTAATCAAAAGATAGATAAGGCAACTAAGGTCAACTTGCTATATATGAAATGAGATGGCCAATCATTTCAATTTGAGAAGGTCAGCTCAATACATTACAAGCATTTATAAAATGTAAAAATAAACCGAAACTCATGACTAACAAGTGGGCTTGTGGCCATTGAACAGTGACACACTGATGCCATTGTCCAACTCAGGCAGTGCATGTAATATCATTAAGATCTATGACCCCTTAAATCTCTCTCAGATTTAGGAGGGTCAAATATATATAGTAACCAGATTTAATGTAGGAATGGAATAGGTTGAACCGTTGAAGCATGACATCCTGATTACATTAGGAGAGCGAACTTTTAGAAATTTAAGTAAGGCAATCAGCTAGTTGCTAAGATAGGGTTTATAGCTTAATCATGGAGGCACTCAGCTAGTTGCTAAGATAGGATTTATAGCTTAATCATGGAGGACTGTCCTATTCTGCCAATGCAAAGCAATTAAGAAAACAAAGGAAATTCCATTGCTCATAGGTGAACGGGTTCTCCTATCAAACAGCCATCCCATAGCTATTTCTACCATTTCGAAAGAATCAAACGAACCCCCAATTGTTACAAAATAATGGAACCAAAAGGCCTGCACAAACTAATGCTTTGTGTATTTGAGAATTGAGATTTAAGTTCAGCTCTGCACACATTTGTTTTAGGGTTGAGTGAGCTTGTGCATGTAGGAGCATGTTAGTATGGCCTTTGTTAACTTTGTGGTGTTCCCATTTGATCTTCTGTTCCTAATATACTGCATGTTTGAGAAAAATGGAAAAAATATCCAAAGCTTCAAATGAAGAATGTCACCAATCAACCCAGTATTTCAAAATGAATTAACACAATGAAGTATTCCAAAATGAATTGATACATAAAGTGGAAAAACTCATTAACAGGACAATGGAGTACATAAACCATACTGGCTTGGTGAACTGATTCAGCTGTAGATAAATCTTCCCCTTATCCATAAGAATCACCGTCTTGCTTTTTATTGCATGTGTGCTACTGGTAACAGATGCGATCACCCTAATTTGATGTGTATGACAGTAAGGAAAACAATAAATGTCTAATGTTACAGTTGCCAAACAAAAATAGTATATTCTGAAGTAATCAAATAACTTAATCAAACCTTCCTTTGCTATCAGTGTCAACAATAATACGATTCTTTGATAGCTGTTCTTGAATTAGAATGACCTGAAAATTAATATGTCACAAGATCATTAATACACACAAGAAGCAACTACAAGAGCATTGAGCAGTTAATGGCCATAACTATGGTTTGCAATCAATCGTAGCACACGGAACACGGACCACATCAAACCAGCAAGAAAAGAAGAAAATTACAGCACTGTTTTCTGTTACCTTCTCCGTTCCTTTGACAACAAAGTAGCCACCAGGATCAAGAGGGCACTCACCTGGCATAACATATTGATGAGACCATTAAAACAGCAAGTAAGACAAAAGGTTACAAAGTTTTAGTAATGAAAATATTTTTTTTGGGACAAGAATTTAATATACCATATTTTGCTAGTTCAGCTTCATCCATTTCATTCAGAATACAGGCACGACTTCTTAGCATAATAGGCATGTAGCCAATGATAAACTTATCCTGAAGAAAAAAGGAAAATAGAAGGCCAACTTAGTTACCAAATCAAACAAACAAAAGGGTTTTCAGTCAGATGGATAGGTACCCTTCTTTTCACTACATGCTGCTTTCCAACAGTGTATTGGATATCAACTTCTATAGGAGCAGAATAACTGAAACAATAAAGGAAATTTGAGCAAGCACGACAACTCGATAGGTCATATAGAATTTGAACATGCAGAAGCATGCGCTAGAAACATAAACCACCACAGTACCACCAAGATAGTCAAGCTATTGGTGTTCAACAGATCTACAAATGCCACCATTGATCAGCATGTCAAGCTTTCACGTTGCAAACCAAGAGCAATCCTCCCTTGGTGCTTCATGAAACATCTCCCACCACTATGCGCTATCATGCATAATGAAAAATTAACTGCCTACCTCTCTACCCATTCAAAAATTCCATCAAGTCAGATTGACTGAGTTTCCCACATCACTCTATCTTCAACAACCATCCTAGCATTCCACATGCCGTCCTGCCATGACTAAGGTTTGTGGCAGCCAAGTACTAGTGATTGTACCATCCTGGAACTTGGTGTAGAAGCGACCACTTAAAGATGGCAACGGGGAATTCCCCGTCGGGTTCAACCTCCCCATCCCCGTCCCCACGGGGTGAAAATTTCCCCATCCCGCTAAGACTCACGGGGACATTTTCTCCCCATCCCGTTCCCCAGCAGGGATTATTACGTACATGACGAGGATCCCCATCCCCGCTATAGGATAAAAGAACTGCTCAAATCGACAAAACAAAAGTGTACAAAATACTGAAAAAAAACTCATCTTACAACAACATCAAACAAGATTGTAGTTTACAGATCACAAATCGGATTTACGGATTCCAACAATCCAACTCACTCCCTAGGTGGCCAAAATCTAATGCAGATCTCACCAAAATCCAACTCACTCACGGAAATGAATTTACGTTCAAAATATGAGGAAATGAAAGGCTTACGTGCGGTCAGTAAGGCGACAAAGATGTGGTGTGATAGATTCAACGTTACAATTTTCATATATCGAGGGCATGCCAACACGCACATCAAGATACCTGCAATGTGACCAACAAAATACATACTTAATAACAATAGTTAAAAATATAGTTAGAATACATATTACACAAATTGACGAGCATACCTAAGGTAAATGGATGGATCATTGCGCGCTTCAATTCGATTGTTTGCCTCAACGATCTTCTTGATTCCTTTGTCGACAAAGTAGTTAAATGAGTCAATGTGCTCCTTCACAAGCCCTCTAACCTGGTGTTTCCATCAGAGAGAGAGAGAAAAAAAATAAATCAAAGCAACACGAGCTTCAAACTGAATAGTCGTTGGCATATAAAAAAAACATGTGCATGAGTTGATATTTGAGTCATGAATTAGACATAGATACAAGATAACCCAAGTATGGAACAGAGCAAGGAGCTAATTTAATCTGCGGCAAACAGAGCGAGGAGCTGAGATGTGCATATGACTGTAACAAACATGCATGGTAACAATAATCGGGTTAACACATGCCTACTGCTTGATCGCCCCGTGAATGCAGGGAGCATTAAAAACTGAGTGTGACAAAATTGTTGGACAATAAATCAACAGGCAGCACTGTTGAATGAGAACGTCATGCTGACCTTGAGGAAGGCCGGGAGGAGCGCAAACTTGTCGACAGGCTTCCTGACAGGCGCTGCCAACGAATGGTAGGTCGGTAATGGCATTGTATCGGCCACCTTGCCGCTGCACGAAGCAAAAAAAAAAAAGTGAGGCCGGCCCGCGAAGCACGGCGAAAACAGCAGGTCGTGCCGACCCGCGGCCCACAGAATGCCAACGCCCAACAGAGGGGAAGCAGACGCTCGAGGCAGCCGCCGGCGCGCTCGAATCCGGCCGCGCGGGGGGCGTCGAGGAGGAGGGCGGCCGCCGGCGCGCTCGAGGCCGGTGCTGGGGGCGTGAAGGAGGCGGACGGTAATGCGGGAGACGCGGAGGTGGTGGTCGCCGGCGAGAGCACGGAGGAGGTGCGGGACGGGGGAGGAGCGAGACGAGCGAGAGCACCAAGGGCTCGTGGCTCTCGTGCGGCGCGGGGAGGGAAGAGAAGGGAGCACGCGGTGCTCTCTCACCTGGCCGGCGAACGAAGAGAGGGAGCAAGGGAGAAGATAGATGCTGCGAGTGGGGAGCGGGGAGGGAGGGGAGCTGGGCGCGTCGCGAATCGTAATTCGTGAGTGCGGCTGTGCGGGTGCGTCCTCGGCGCCGGCGCAGAGGTGAGAGGAGGAGCGAGCACTGCGGCGTGGGGAGGCCGGGAGGGGGATGCGCGGGGGGATGGGAAGGGTGTTAAGGGTTCAGGGGATGGGGGCGGGCAGGCTACGGGAGCAGGCCGGCACTAACGGCCGCGGCTCTTAGCAGGTCGGCTGGCCGGGCCGCGCCCTGTGGAGCGGGCTGTGCCGTGCCGGCCCACGTGCCTGGAGTATGGCCCAGGCCCGCTCGCCACCGGGCCGGGACAAAAAACGGGCCTCGTGCTGGGCCTCTGAGGGCCACGGTGAGGAAGAGGAGGCGCTGCTTCACAAAGGGGCGAGAGGCGTGGACGAGGCGATGGTGGTGCCGTTCTCGGTGAAGACGCGGATGCGGCCGCCGGCGTCGCAGGAGAGCACGTAGCGCGCGCGTCCGGCGTGGTGGGCCTCGAGGTGGACGACGGGGGCGGCGTCGAGGCCGCAGACGAGGAGGCGGGAGGAGGCGGCGGCGAGGGTGAGCCAGTCGTCGCGCGGGGACGACTCGATGAAGCGGTCCGCGGCGATGGAGCCGTCAACGTGGCCCGTGAAGAGGAGGCAGTCGGTGCGGCGCGGCGAGAGGTAGGCGAGGAGCGCGGTGACCCGGGACTCGCCGCGTCCTCCGGCGGCGGCCTCGAGCTAGAGCAGCGCGTCGCCCGCAGTGGAGAAGACAAAGACGCGGCCGCGAGTCCCCGACGACGAAGTACTTGGTGAGCCGTCGGCGTCCTCGTACGGCAGCGCGGCTGCCGCCGCGGCGTACGCGCCCTCCTCGAGCCGCGCGGCCGCCGCGAAGTGTAAGCGCTCGGATCAGACGGGGCGGCGCTTGGTGACCGCCACGCCCTGCGGGGAGCGCTGGTCTCCGACGGCCACCGCGAATCTAGCGAGCGCGTGGACGGACCTCGCGAGCTGCGCCACGTGCCGCTCCAGCACGGGCCTTTTTTCAAGATAGCTGAGTGAGGTTAGATGGACCTTTTTTCAATAATAAACAACCTATTTATTTGGGCCTAAAACAACCGATCATTTTGGGCCTCAAGGGCTAGAAGCAATCCCTTAGCAAGGGCCCACATGGCCCCCGGAAGCTGGCGCGCAAGGCAACCCCACGTGTCGGTGTGGCGTCCCCAAAAGCCGGCCCCCCAAGGTCATCGCCACAAAAGCCCATTTGACACCGCCGCATCCGGGCGAGATCCTCTGCGGTCGGCGGCTGGTATTGCTTTTCTCGATCCATGAGTCTGTCGTCCATTTTTCATCCAACGGTGAGGCTTCAAAACTTCCGCATTTGGATAAGCTGCAGACAAAGCTTTTCGGTCCATCTCGGCCCAAGAGCGACTTCACCTTCGTCTTCCTCGTTTTCAACTTGACCCTTTGCGCGGGGCTTGTGGCATGGCAGCGGGTGGTGGATTAGGTCGGCACGAGGTCGCGGTTGCGTGAAGGAAGACGATGACTGTTCCTCGAGTCATCATGCGCGCTCGGTAGCGGTCTCACTAGTGTGCGTCTGGCGATTGCGGGCGAGCTCCGGTGCCCCGCGGCAATGGCGAGGACACCCGGGTCGATGGATTTTTTGGCGCGCGTCATTGTCGATGTCTGATGAAAGCGCTCGCCCTCGACCCACGGCATACGCATTGACAAGCTCTCCACAACCCGCACAGACAAGCTCAAAGCTCCGAGGAGGCTGCAGGTGGGGGCGGTGATCTACATTCACGTTTTTGTTGCTAGGCGTGCTTGTGCCATTATAAGAGGATGAGTAGATGTATTTATGTATTTTAGAAATTATTTTCAAGGGGAAAAGGGAGTATATGACATAGTCATTATGTCATGGTGATGTCATCAAGCTAAGCGGTATAACGAGCACGCAATGACCACGGTGAAGTCGCGCTCGTCCGACATCGATGCCTCTACAAAGCCACAAAGGCAACCAAACCACCCTCAACAAGTTGCAAAAGCAAGCGTCATTCTTTGGGAACATTGAATCACGAGGTAAGGCGACGAGGTGAGGGAAGGCGATCTTTGGAGCACGGAGCACCGTGGCGAGAGAGACATACTTCATGTCGGCATCGGGGCTCATCAGCGATGTGGGAGACAATGGCGGAGGGGAAAGAGATTGAAGACGAGTGCGATGTTTGGGCTGAGATGGGCCATCGGAACGGCCCGCTAGATGAGTTTAGTTGGGGTCACCGTTGGATCGTGAGGAACGTCTCCGATGCGCCGACTGCAGAGATAAGTCGCTCTGCGCGACTGCAGACGATCTCATTCCCCGCATCCCCTCGTCTCCGCCCCCATTCCTTCCGCGCCTCTCCTCCCCGCGCCGCCGCTCGCCGGAGCCCCTCGTCCCCGCCCCCGCCTCGCCGCGCCGCCCCCTGCAGGTAACGACTGCTCCGGACCCTGCTCCCGTTGGTTTCCGCTGGTTCGTCCCCTTCCCAGGCATCTGGGGTCTCCGATCTTGTGATCTGATTTAGTCTCCGGTAGCTGCGGACGATTCCTAGGTCGGGTATTGGCGTCTTGGGTCCGTGGGAATCGAGCTGCTAGATCTGTGCGAATCCGATCGATTGGGGCTAGGCGTGGGGTTCCAGAACTTCACCTCGCGTGCTTCTGCGGAGGCGGCGTCGTCGTCCACTGGGCTGGAGATCCGTCCACCCAACTTGAGTCGATTTATTTTTGTTTCCTTTTGTTGTTCGTCGATTTGGAAGCGCTGCATGTGCTGGTGGCTGAGTGGGAAAGTGACGAAAATTCGGGCGGAGAGAAATTTTCGCTCTTTGATCTTAGCTAGGTATATAGATGTTGTCGTGATTTGAATTGTACCGTGCACATTACACATGACACTGTTACTGTAAATCTGGTGAGATTCATATTGACGCATGTTTTGTGAACAAAAAAAATGCTGGTGTAATGTTAATTTGGCCTGATAAGTAGATGGAAGTATGGTGAGATTCATATTAACGCTGTCACTTTATGTCTGCTGAGATTCTTATTAACACTTATTTCATTGAAGTTTTTATGTTCATCATGGTTTGAATTGTTCCCTGTATGTGACACTGTCACTATAAGCCCTGGAAAATTATTAGTAACACTTGTTTCATAATGAAAATAGATGTTGGATACAATGATAAGGTAAACTTGTTAAGGATCAGGATTCACTTGTTTGTTGCTGGAAAAACTGCAAACCTTTCTGTTATCAAGGAAAAGTTACGCCTTCCCTTGGCTTTTGTGTTGGCTATTGGTCGACCAGTATGTGTTTGCTGGACTGTATGTTCTGTTTATTTGAGTTATTTGTGAGGAACAATCTTTAGGCTTGTCTTCTCTACAATGCATCTACACATGTGACTCATTTATTCATGATTCATGGTTTACCAGACCTAATAGTTTGTACCTCAATCCATCCTTTTGCAGCAAAAATGACAGCTGGCTACATTGTTGGCTCACTGGTCGGATCCTTTGCCATTGCATACCTGTGTGACACATTTGTTTCTGACAAGAAGGCATTTGGAGGTTAGTGTCATCCTTACTAGATTTATGTTGGAGATCTGTGCCAAATCCTTGTAGATTTTGGATTTAATCTGCTTCAATCTTTGTGGGCACACAGGTTCCACCCCCAAGACTGTTTCTGAGAAGGAGTGGTGGCAGGCCACAGACACCAAGTTCCAGGCCTGGCCTCGCACTGCTGGGCCACCGGTTGTCATGAACCCCATCAGCCGCCAGAACTTCATCGTCAAGTCCACTGAGTAGGCTGGAGAAGCTGGTTCAGCGACTTGTTGCCACCATGAAGCCAAAGTTCCTTTTCTAGGTCTTAATCAATTGTAATAAAACGAACTACAGTCAGGGTTTTGGTGATTTTCACTTCATCTGTGAGCAAACACTGGGGCTTTCAGTTTACTTGTCATTCAATGGGTTCTGTTCCTTGGTGAAATTTCCCACCAGGCAGGAAAGAATTGCACTGTTTTCTATAATATATATGCTTTTGCTATGCAGCCTCTGCTTTTGTATGAATTATGCTGATGAAATTATCCAGCACGCAGCAAGGAATTCCATTGTTATATAAGTGTATGGTGCTGATGGTGCTGTTTAACTAGTTTGTTGATGTTCCGTATCTGCTTGTGGTTTCCTGTAGACTGCTATGCCAATCAATCTCAGTTTCCTGTATTATCATAGCCAGTTTTAGTGTCCAGCACAAGGCGTTACAGGGACGAGGAACTCTTGAGGATTTGATGATATGTTAGCTCAATCAAGCTCTTTGCGGCGCAGAATCCGATGATGGTTACTTTCTTGAGGTTCAGATTGGGGGGAATTGTGGAATGCGCCTCATGTGTGATGAATCCATGTTGGAATTTTCAAGCATAATTGAGTCCTGCCTTACATCAAAATGTGGACCTGCCTGTAAAAGAATATCGGTCTCACTATCAACTATCCCGCGCACCTGCATCATCCACCGGTTCTGGGCTGGTAACAGGATCCTCATGTGCGGGTCCGGGTCGGCGGGGGAGACGCGCATGGAGACCGTGGGCACGTTCGGCTGGTCTGAAAGTTTCAGACCAGCCGGCTGGTTCGGCTTGTTCCCCTCATGTGCTACAGTGCATCTTTTAGCCGCTACAGTATTTTTCTCTCACAAAACCAGTTGCTACAGTATTTTGGTTTCTTTTTTCAGACAAACGAACAGGGCCGTGAGGTGGGCGAGGCGCGGAGACGCGCAGGAAAGCAAGCAAAGACGTGAGGTGGACTGGATACATAGAACGGCGCCAAAACAAAACACAAGTACGTATAATAAACTCCACGAATCCGATTGAAAGTTACACAACAATCCTACCCATGCAAAAACTGAGCACGAAATCGTTTCTTCATTGCAGTTTTCATAACACAAACAGCCGGGACACAAAACCAGAAAGCAGATCTTAGGAGAAATTATTGTAACAGTGAACACAATGTTGGAAAAGTAAATTGGGCATATATCCTAGAAGTGTATACCTTGACCACTAGCAATATTGTACGTGTATCTGAGCATTATGCTTTCTATCAATCCATGCAGAAAGATATCCATGTAGCAAAGTTTACTATCCATGCAGAAAGCTTGTGATTTCCATTTTTAGTACCCCTTCCACAAATCTACAAGGACAGAAAGGAATGATGATGCACTATATGTTAAATGCCGTAGTTTGACAACTCTTGACAAAACCCTTTCCATGATGCCAATACTACAGGATTGTGGATATCAGACAGCCAACTAACCATGGAGTAATAGTTTTAGTATATAAGAGCTCATGCGCAGTTCCAGATTTATTTCCTAGGCTATAAGTGGTAAACATCACAATTAAAGAAATTCTTAACACCAGAACTAAACAAAAAAAATCAGTTGCAACTTATGCATTGGCAACTGTTAGATCATCCAGGTAGCATCGCAGGCTCTATAACTTGAACATCTATGAATGATGATCTACTTGCGACTAGTGATGAACCGTATGCACTGCTTGAAACTAAAGCTGAAACACACTGCATCTAGGATTCATATGCCTTTTAACTAAACCCGTCATGTCCAAATCACGCAAGAGAAAGCTGCGAATCCACAGAGGTAGCAATGCATAGGGGATTTGAATCTGATGATCGTGATCGGAGAAGCCGAGTAAATTTATAGTTTTATACTGATTTCGGGCGGCACCATCCACGCACAGACGGAGGCAGAAGAGGGGTTGCTGCCGAGTCTGTGGCGCTCTCACCCCTCCATCGTCTTGGCGTGCCCGTCGACGCCGAAGATACAGTTGTCGAGATGAAAAATTACAGGACGTCGGGGTTCTCGGGATTGATGAGCGCGAAGGCAGGGTTCTTCGTCGGTAGTAATTCCTCCTCGTACCTGTTCGTGGCCCAGATCTCGGTGAACTTGAACTCGTAGTCGAGGGTGGTCAACACCTCCAGCAACGGGTCCGTGAGCGTGCGCCCGGTGACGACCACCAATGCTGCGGCGCAGTGGCCGGCGTGTGCGATTCGTTTGAGCTGGTTGGGCTGGCGGATGTTGATGTAGCGGAGCGACCCCTAACTGAGCCGCACGTAGTGGTGTACATACGTAGGTGTCGTCGTGGTCGTCGCCAGCAGCATGTTCCTCGCCGATGGCCTCACGATCCGAGAGGCGGATGTGGGATGTCTCTTATTCCTCGCCAGTAGACGAGCTCCTGGGAATTGTCTATCTACCACAACCTTCCATTGTGAGAGACGACGTCGTCTAGTGCCAGGCCTGCGTTAGGTGGAGGACATGGACAATGAACTCTAGTAGACGAACACCCTGACGACCGTGGTGTTGGGGAAGATGATGAGATCCTGGTCGACGATTCGGAGGTCGGCGACGATGAAGTGTCCCTTCCAGTTGGGGTTGGCGACGACGCTCAAAGGTCCTAAATAATCAGAGAGATGAATAGCCTATAAAAAATTCTATAGATATATTAGTATAAAGAGGTTAGTATAATAAATGCCGTAATGTAATTTTATTCTATCTCTACAAGGGTTGCAAGCCACCTACCCAACAATTCTAGTTACTATGATCACTAAGCACATAACAAGCTATGTCACTACTCACTAAGCTAGTGTGCTCTCAAAGACTAACTAAAGAGTCACACTAACCAAACTAACCAACTCTCAAAGACTAGCTACGCTAAAGAGCTTGACAACTAGTTTGCAAGAATGTAAAGAATGCGTAGGATGATTTATACCGTTGTATCGAGGAATGAATCAATCACAATATAATGACAACCAGTCACTGGGAGAAATCCAAACACAAGATGGATACCAAGATTTTTCTCCCAAGGTTCAAGTGCTTTCCGGCACACTAATCCCCGTTGTGTCGACCAACACTTGGTGGTTCGACGGCTAAGAGGTATTGCACGAACCTCGTCCATACAATTAGACAACACAAGAACCTACCCACAAGTGAGGTAACTCAATGACACAAGCAATCCACTAGAGTTATTTTTCGACGCTCCGCCGGGGAAGGTACAAGACCCCTCACAATCACCGGGAGACGGTCACGAACAATCACCAACCCGTGCCGATGCTCCACCGCCACTCCAAGCCATCTAGGTTGCGACAACTACCAAGAGTTACAAAGAACTCCGCTACCACAATGATCCCCAAGTGCCACTAGATGCAATCACTTAAGCAAATACACTAGAAATCACTCATAATCTCACTATGATGATGAATCAATGATGGAGATGAGTGTAAGGTGTTTACTTAGACTCACAAGGATGCTAGGAATGTCAAAGTGCCAAAAGAGTGAATCCCAAGCCGGCCATGCTCTATTTATAGAGCCCCAAAGACCAAAGAGTTGTTGGCTCTGCGCTGGCATGACCGGACACATCGATCGGACGCTGCCCCAGCGTTCGGTCGCCCAAGTTCGGTCAACCGATGCCGTCCTATGTCCTCCTTTGAATCTAGTACATTCGATTCCAACGGACACATAACGGTCAACGCTACAGTCAAAGGATGACCAGACGCGCCCCTCGAATCGACTTGACGCCACGCTGCCAGAATCCGGTCAACATCAGAAAGCATCTAGAGCACGTTTTTGTTCCAAACGCGCCCGCTCGTTAGTGACCGGACTCGGGCCAGAGTCCGGTCCTCACTGTCTCACACACGCGAGCTGCTGACGCCAGCGTACGTCGGCATGGCCCTGACGCACCCCTTGCGCGTCCGGTCACAAGTTGCCGCTAGCGTCCGATAGCGAAGCCGAGCGCTGCCCTCTCTAGAACCACTGACCAGACGCGCCCTCTGCATCCGGTCCAGCATCCGGTCGTCTCTGCACTACAGCCCGAAGGCTAGGGTTAGGTTTCGGACGCGCAGGTCCACTCCATGGCCAGCGTCTGGTCCTTCCCCAACTCCTCCTTTTCTTTTTCTAAGACCACAACCACTTCATTCTTGCTTCTATATTGCTAACCACAAAGTGTAGAACTTATATGCACGTGTGTTAGCATTTTTCCAAGCATTTTCAAGGGTTAATGTTAGCACACTAGGTCCCGAGTGTATATGCAAGAATCATGTCACCTAGCAGCACTCGATAAACCGCTTAGCCAAAGAATTCTTCTCTTTATAGCATGGCTATCGATCCTAAATCACTCACACCCTCTATGGTGTCTTGAGTGCAAAATAAAAATGGCTCCTATTAATATACCTTTGCTTTGAGTCCATTTTTTGTTTTTCTATTTTTTCTTTTCCAAATGTGAAGCACTTGATCATCTTTTAGGTCACCTTTATCTCGATGACCATCATCTAACTCCACCACTTGGATTGTACCAACCTTGCTCAAATCATCACTCATGACAAAGGTTAGTTCTAGGTTTTATCAATTATCCAAAACAAAACTAGGGCTTTGAATCTTTTTCTTTTTGGTAATTGATGACAACATTTTCACAAATATATTCAATTAAATCTTTTTGGATTCATGTTGCTTGCCCAAGCATTTTACCATGTGTAAAGGATATGGACAAGTTTCATAAACCCAAATTAGTAGCATTAGCTCCCTCTATATATGTGCTAAGAGTTTAGATTTGAAAGCTTGCACATATGCATGGATTGAAAGTGTGGGGAAGTAATGTCTACCAAATGATGCTAGGGTGTAAAGAATGGACCTTTGAAATGTGATACCAATCAAAGTTGCTATTTAAACACCATCTTTAGCACCATGGTTTGTTAGATACCACTTGGAAATTACATGAAAGTACAAACTAGATACCTTGTGAGATCAAAATTATAAGCAAGATTTTAGTACCACTTGTGAAACAAGCAATTCAAGTATCTAGTTATCCTATGCGTGCTAGTTCTTCATTTTATCATTCAAACCTACAACTAGCATACACCACACAAGCATGTATCGGAGAGTAAAAACTTATGCCATGTAAGCAAACATATGTAATGCACGTCCAAATGCAACATACAAGTTTATGAGCTTGCTCCCTCTACTTGTGTGCTTCAAATTTTAATTGATCCCTTTCTTTTAGCATATCTCTCCCTTTTGCACTTATCTTTGGTTTTCTCTCCTATCTTTGTGAATTTCTCTCCCCCTTTGTCATCGATGACCACAAAAGGTGAGCTCAAATTTTTAGATAGGTTGTGTGAAACCATTGTTAGTGAGGATCATTTTTCCAAATTTGATTCAATCTAGATTACTTGCGAAAGACATTTAACTCGGTTTGATCAAGGACAAACTTCTTCACACCTCCAAATAAGAGTTATCTTGTACCATGTTGAGTTAAACACTTTTAGCTCATTTTCTAGATCAGACACTAGGTTCATAAGCCCATAAACATGTCATATACTATCACTAGATCATTTCAAACATAGAAGCAATAGTGGTACCATACAAGCATCAAATTCATTTGATTTTCATGAATTAGCCTAAGACATGATAGAAATGACTAGATGCACTAAACAAGTCCTTAGCAAAGGATGAATGACATGTCAATCAATTTTACCTTGATTTGCTTGAAGGAGAGGCATGTCATATAAGTGGGGGTGCATCAACACATATTCTGAATTGAGAAATTCATTTGATAAATCTAATATGTTCAATTCATTCCTTAGCTTACAAAACCTCTTCTCATCAAGTGGTTTGGTGAAGATATCGGCAAGTTGATCTTCGGTACCCATATTCTGAATTGAAATGTCCCACTTTTATTGATGATCTCTTATGAAATGATGGCGGACATCTATATGCTTTGCTCTTAAGTGTTGAACTGGGTTGTTCGTGAGCTTCACGGCACTCTCATTATCACATAGCAATGGCACTTGCTTGTACTTGATTCTGAAATCATTCAATGTAGCCTTCATCCAAAGTATTTGTGCACAACAACTACCAGCGACTATGTATTCGGCTTCGGCAGTTGAAAGTGCAACACTATTTTGCTTCTTTGATGACCAAGAAATAAGTAATCTTCCCAATAGTTGAACATGTGCCCGAAGTGCTTCTTCTTTCAACCTTGCATCCTGCATAATCCGAGTCAGAATAACCAACTAGCTCAAACTTTGCTCTTTTGGGATACCACAATCCAACATTTTGTTTATGCCTCAAGTACCTCCATATTCTCTTGGTTGCCTTCAAATGACTTTCTCTTGGTGAGGCTTGAAATCTAGCACACATGCATACCCTAAACATCACATCTGGCCTTGATGCGGTCACATAGAGTAGGCTTCCAATCATAGACCGATACATCTTTTGATCTACCATATTTTCACTTGCATCACTATCCAAGCTTCTATTTGTCCCCATAGGTGTACTAATGGCCTTTGCATCTTCCATTTCAAATTTCTTGACCATGTCTTCGATGTACTTGTCTTGACTCACAAATGTACCATTCTTCATTTGCTTGATTTGGAGACCAAGAAAGTAACTAAGCTCTCCAATCATAAACATCTCAAACTCATTTGCTATCATCTTCCCAAACTCTTCATAATACTCTTGATTTTTGTTGATCCAAATATAATGTCATCCACATAGATTTGCAACACAAACAAGTCTTTGCCAATCTTTTTGATAAAAAGAGTTGTGTTAACCTTTCCCATCTTAAACCCTTTAGAGAGCCAGAAATCTCTCAATCTCTCATACCATGCTCTAGGTGCTTGTTTCAAACCATACAAAGCTTTCTTCAACTTGTACACATAGTTGGGCTTCTTGTCATCTTCAAAATCAGCAGGTTGCTCAACATAGACTTCTTCATTGATGTACCCATTGAGAAATACACTCTTCACATCTATTTGATATAGCTTGATGTTGTGGGCACAAGCATAGGCTAACAAGACCCTAATTGCTTCCAATCTTGCAACCGAGGCATATGTTTCACCAAAGTCAAGACCTTCAACTTGAGTATAGCCTTATTGAAAGGTCCTAATGGCTAGAGGCGGGTGAATAGCCTAATAAAAATTTTCTACAACAACACTTGTAAGCAGGTTAGACAATTATGAGGCGAAGCAAGTGTTGCGCTAGCCTACTAAAATTGCAAGCCACCTACCATAATTCTAGTTTATATAGTTTATATCCACACAATAGCTATGCCACTATACTAAGTTAGTGCGCTCTTAAAAGCTAACTAAAGAGCCACACTAACTAAAGCAACAAGCTCTCACAACTAGCTACACTAAAGAGCTTGACAACTAGTTTGCGGTAATTTAGAGAGAGTGAGCAAGATGGTTATACCGCCGTGTAGAGGAGTGAACCAATCAATCACAAAGATAAATACCAATGAAGACCAATCACCTCAGAATCAAATGATGAACACAATAAATTTTTACCGAGGTTCACTTGCTTGTCGGCAAGCTACTCCTTGTTGTGGCGATTCACTCACTTGGAGGTTCACGCGCTAATTGGCATCACACGCCAAACCCTCAATAGGGTGCCGCACAACCAACACAAGATGAGGATCATACAAGCCACGAGCAATCCACTAGAGTACCTTTTGGTGCTCCACCGGGAAAAGGTCAAGAACCCTCACAATCACCACGACGGAGCAGGGAGACAATCACCACCCTCCGCTCGACGATCCTCGCTGCTCCAAGCCGTCTAGGTGGCGGCAACCACCAAGAGTAACAAGTGAATCCTTGCATGAAAAACACGAACACCAAGTGCCTCTAGATGCAAACACTCAAGCAATGCACTTGGATTCACTCCCAATCTCACTAAGATGCTTAATCTATGATGAAGATGAGTGGGAGGGCTTTGGCTAAGCTCACAAGGTTGCTATGTCAATGCAAATGGCCAAGAGGGTGAGCTTGAGCCGCCATAGGGCTTAAATAGAAGCCCCCACGAAATAAAGCAGATTGTACTCCTTCTTTGGGCACGCGACGGGGTGACCGGACGCTCGGTCATATTGGCCGGGACTCTGGTCCCGGCGTTGATCGCGCCGATGTCGACCCACGTGTCATACTAGGTTCAACAGAGGTCGTCGATCTTAACGGTCATCTCATTGGACCGGACGCTGCGACAAACTAACGGACCACGAGCCTTTAGCGTTCGGTCATTTCGGTAAAGTTCTAGAAAGCGTTTATCTTCGACCGGACGCGTCCGGTCATGCTTAACCGGACCACCGCGAGTCCGATCACCTGTGATTTTCTTACGCACCGTCGACAACATAACCGGACCAGAGCCTCGGCGTCCGGTCTATCCATGACCCGATGTCCGGTCGATCCACCGACTTTGCCGTCTTCAGCACCGCTATACATGGCAGACGCCGCCGCGGTGAGAGGAGGTCCGGCGTTCGGTCACTGTATAGCTAGCGACACTAGCTCCTTTTCACCTCTAACTTCTTTACCCTTGCTCAAATGTGCCAACTACCAAGTGTATCACCTTGTGCACATGTGTTAGCATATTTTTACAAACATTTTCAAGGGTGTTAGCACTCCACTAGATCCTAAATGCATATGCAATGAGTTAGAGCATCTAGTGGCACTTTGATAACCGCATTCCGATACGAGTTTCACCCATCTTAATAGTACGGCTATCGATCCTAAACGTGATCACACTCACTAAGTGTCTTGATCACCAAAATAAAATGGCTCCTATAATTTATACATTTGCCTTGAGCCTTTTGTTTTTCTCTTTCTTCTTTCTAAGTCGAAGCACTTGATCATCACCATGCCATCATCATCATCATGCTATGATCTTCATTTGCTTCACCACTTGAAGTGTGCTACCTATCTCATGATCACTCGATAAACTAGGTTAGCACTTAGAGTTTCATCAATTCACCAAAATCAAACTAGAGCTTTCACTTATGCTACTAATCTTGCTTTGTTCCTTACTACTATCTCATCTTGATCTTGTTTGTTGCAAAAGACATATTTGGTACCAATCATATTATGTTCCTTAGGCCTCTCAACTAACTCCCATACTTGATTTCTCTTGAAGTTGTTTAGCTCTTCATGCATAGCATTGACCCAATCAACATCCTTCAAAGCTTCATCTATCTTCGTTGGCTCGATGAATGACACGAATGAGAAATGCTCACAAAATGATGCCAATCTTGATCTTATTTATACACCTCTAGAAATATCTCTAATTATAGTGTTCAAGGGATGATCTCTTGCAACATTGGTTGGTTGGAGCACTTGAACTTGATTGCTTGCACTTGGTTGGCCATTTGGTTTAGATGATGAACTAGCAACTTGTTGATCTTGCACATAAGAATCATTTGTACTAGCTTGATTTTGATCTTGAGAACCACTAGTTTGCACATTTGAGTTAGAGAGCACTTGATCTTAGTCATCTTCAACTTCAATCACTTCTCTAGGCCTTATGTCACCAATATCCATCTTCTTCATCATTTGCCAATTGAGTGCCTCTCACATCATCTAGATTCTCATATTTCTCTTGAAAACCATTGGTTTCATTAAATTCCATATCATGAACCTCCTCAAGAGTACCACTAGCCAAATTCTAAACTTTATAAGCCTTGCTAGTAGTGGAGTAACCAAGCAAGAAGCCTTCATCATATTTCTTCTCAAACTTGCTCAATCTAGTGCCTTTCTTCAAGATATAGCATTTACAACCAAAGACCGAAAGTATGCAATATTGGGCTTTCTACCATTCAAGATCTCATATGGTGTCTTCTCCAACAATTGATGGCAATAGAGGCAGTTGCTATAGTAGTAAGCCATGTTGATTGTTTCTGCATTAAAAATGAATAACTAACATTGTACTCACTTAGCATTGATCTTGCCATGTCAATCAAGGTTCTATTCTTTCTTTCAACTAGCCCATTTGATTGTAGAGTGTACTTGGCCAAGAATTGATGCCTAATCCCAAATTCATTACAAAGCTCATCAATTCTTGTATTCTTGAACTCACTTCTATTGTCACTTCTCACTTTCTTGATTGTGGTTTCAAACTCATTGTGAACTCTCTTGATGAAAGACTTGAATGTAGCAAACACATCACTCTTATCAACAAGAAAGACTGCCCATGTATATCTAGTGAAATCATCCATAGTCACAAACCCATATTTGTTTCCACCAATATTAGTGTATGTTGTTGGCCCAAATAAATCCATGTGCAATAACTCAAATGCCTTAGATGTGCTCATGATGCTCTTCTTAGAATGAGTGTTTCCAACTTGCTTTACGGCTTGACATGCACTACTACATAGCTTATCCTTCTCAAATGTGACATCCTTCAAGTCTCTAACTAAGTCATGCTTCACTAACTTGTTCAATTGTTTCATTCCAACATGACCAAGCATTCTATGCCATAACCAACATATGCTAAATTTGGTGAACAAACATGTTGACAATTGGGTTTCTCTAGCATTGAAATCAATCAAGTATAGATTCTCATATCTAAAGCCTTTCAAAATCAAGTTAGAGCCATCTACACTTATGATCTCTATATTATCCACACCAAATATGCACTTGAAACCAAGATCACAAAGTTGAGCTACCGACAATAGGTTAAAGTGCAAGCTCTCTACTAGTAGCACATTGAAAATACTCAAATCATTGGATATTACAATCTTACCAAGCCCCCTGACCTTGCCTTTGCCATTGTCACCAAATGTGATACTTTGAATACCATCACTATCATTTGACTTGATTGAATTGAATATTTTTGAATCATCGGTCATGTGTTGTGTGCATCCACTATCAAGCACCCAATGTCTTCCTCGGCTTTATAATTGATCTACAAAAGAAGATCAATTCTTTTTAGGTACCCAAACTTGCTTGGGTCCTTGAAGGTTAGTCACTAAGCTCTTTGATACCCAAATGGCCTTCTTCTTTGGGTCCAACAAGGATGTACCAATAAACTTAGCCTTCATACCATTGGCACTCTTAGTAAGCAAATAATAAGAATCAAACTTAATTGAGGATACATTAGCATGTGATTTCTTGTTCTTGCATTCTTGCTCTTTATAACCAACTTGCTTACAACTAGTGTGCAAAATGACCATTGTTCTTCACAAAATAAGTCTCTGCGAGGAGCAAAGGCCGCCTTGCCTTTCTTGAGGGTATAGCCCAATCCTTCTTTGTAGAGAGATGCTCTTTGGTTACTCAAGCACATAAGTAAGCGGTCCTCACCACCATAGACCTTGCCTAAGGCACGAGTGAGCTCATTGACCTCTTTGAGAGTCTCATTCTCAACCATTAGTGAGACATAACAAGTAAAACCATCACTAGTAGATGAGGTGGAAGTGAAAGCAACAATAATAGGCTCAAAGAAAGATTCATTAATCAAATCACATGTAGAGCCCTTGTCACAAGTCACAATTGCTTCCTTCTTCTTGGCTTGCTCGAGAGAAGAGAGGAGTGAGCTTTCAAGCTAAGTGTGAGCAATGCCAAGCTCCTCATGGTCTACCTTTAGACTCTCATGAAGGCTTGGAGCTCCTCAAAGGATCGCTCAAGAGATTTTACTTTCTTGCGCAATTATTTGCACTCCGTTCTCTTCATCTCAAAGCAAGTGTTGACTTGCTCCAACATGTCCATGAGCTCCTCCTTGGTGTACCCCTCCTCCTCCTCATCACTCCTACAATCATCACTTTCACATTCATCATTACTTTCATCATATTGTACTATCAGAGATATGGGCCAGGGGTACCTACACCGCCCGTATATTTGATCATCACCAAGCTACCAGGCCAACAACTGTCAAGGGTAAGGCCCGCAAGGGCTAACGTGGTCGACCAACATGGAGATCAAGGCAAACCGAGACAAGCATATCTGGACGATAGCTAGGATCAATCTGTTGTAACAAACTAGGAACACAATTTGTTAGCCCGCCCGTCCTCTCTGTAACCCTACCTCTCCTGCTTATATAAAGGAGGGTAGGGACCTCGGGTTCGGAATCCAATCTTCCACCAATTCTATCTACCTCGTAGCTAGGAGCAACAACCCATATAATTGAGCATACGAATACAAGAGCAGCTGTACCACTGGAGTAGGGATTAGCCTAAGAACTTCAAATGGAGGATCAGAAATCCTCCATTTATTGATAGGAGGGCCTTCTTCAACACCTTCGACACGAGGGCCTTCACCAACATCTTCAACGTCCATAACGACTCGCCTTCACCAACACTTTGGCATGAGGGCTTTGCTAACATGTTCAGCGTCTCCACCAACACTTCGGCACAAGGGGCTTCCCTATCATCTTTGGCTAGTACAATGGCTCAAGAGCCTTTGTCAATACATTTGGCATCAATGTTTACAACAACTAGCCTTCATCGTCATCCGAGTTTGAGGGCTACATCAACTCATTTGGCACCGAGGACTTCACCTTCCTCGACCACTTCCTCGAGGGCTCATCAATGACTTTGAAAGATCTGCACTTGCATCAAAAGGTCCCAAAGATGATCTATGCAAAGAGAAAGTCCTAGAGGCAAAGATCTGCATGAAGCTAACAATCCATGTCATAGAAGCACCGAGGAAGCCCAAGGCCAAATATGAAGATACCGAGGAGATTGGCATAGAGGTCGTCGACGAAAATATGGTCGTGATCTACCCAAGGGTATGCCCAAGGTAGTAGATTGTCGGCATGACGGATGCAAACCACAAACAAGATGGTGGACGCAAGACACACGAGGTTTTATCTAGGTTCGCCGCCGAGAAGGCGTAATACCTACGTCTGCGCCCCGATTGTATTCTTTGTATGTCAATGAGAGATGTTTTTAGAGGTCCCTGCCTGCCTTATGTAGTCCAGGGAGGCGAGGGTTACTGAGATCTGAAACTAATCCTAGTCGATTACAATTGTCATAGGTGACGAGATAAGGATTCCTATTCTAACCGACCGAGATCTTGCTTGATCGCCAAATCTGTCTCTTGACTCCTTGCGGGACTCGAGCAGGTTAGTCGGCCGCCACGTTGTCTTTTTGGTGGACCGGGACCCATTGATCCGGGCCGCCCAATCTTAGCCGTAAAGGGTATAGAGGTTAATACTCTACGGCTAGTCCCGAGCACCATGTGTTTTGCTGCGACACGCCACTTTAACCTTCTCTCGAATAGTAAAGCTTGAGTTTTTGACATTTCGACCACCGTTATTACTAGGAGAATAGGTTGTCCATGTATGGTGCTCTTAAGAAAAAAGAAAAGATTTCCATCCTATGAAGTGTGCCCACTTGTATTTCTAAAAAAGAAATGTAAGTGGATCACGAGTGTAACATCCTTGATCATCGAGGCGTAAGGGTTGAAAAACAAACACATTCACCGCAAAGTGAAGTGTGCCCACTTAGTCCCCGAGCACGGTAGTAGGTGGCGTAGGCACGTGGTGCCAGGTCTCCAAAAAAAATTCAGTTAAGTTGAAAACCCAATCGTCGTACATGCAAAGGCGATACGAGATGCACCGGCGAGGTGCATCGTCCGATAGTCCCCAGGAAGCTTGCTAGAAGGCAAAGTACAAGCCTTGTAGCAAGGTCAAAATAAATCTCTCAAGCTGTGTATGTGAGTACAAATCACATGTAGCGAGGAGAACAATCTCCAAGCGATAGTCGAGACAATTCCTCGAGCACATTGGTGGTCGGCAGTCCCCAAACGCACGGTAGTGGTATATGCGATCCCCGAGCGCAGCGATGGTCCAGCGATCCCGAAAGCACGGCGGTTGGTCATGCGATCCCCGAAACGCGGCGTGAAGTGCATGCGATCCCGAAACACGGCGGTGATCTGTGCCTACTTGAGCACAAGACATGTAGCGAAAAAACAAACGCCGCTTGTACTATTATTTGGTGTATTTATTTATCTTCTTACTCTGTCCAAGTCAATCATTACCGCGTCTGGTCAAAAAAGCGGTCTGACAAAGACGTCATATTGTCTTCTTGCCCTTTCTAGCAAGCAGTCGTTTGGCTTTGTATGAAGAGGTGCGTCGGTGTGGGCCCCTCACACTAGCAATGAAGAGGCGTACATGCATCGTAGCGAAGGGACGCATTTATTGGCGTAGATCTCGAGGTTGTGAAAACAACCGTCTACGACCCGTAGCACATCTCCCAAGAATCTCGGGCGAGATGAAACGACGGAAATCTTGGTTATTTATAATATAGAACTGGTAAGTTATTTTTTACCAACCCCCATTATCATTACGCCGCGTTTTCCTTCTTCCTCTTGCCAAACCCTATTCCTCGAAATCATCGCCCATCACCCTCCACCATAACCGCCCTTTTAGCAAGGATGAGTTAATGGCTAAGAAAAAACGTAAGAAAGCGGGAGTCATGGCGAAGGAGTGGTGGAAGTCAAGGAGCAATGATCGGACCATCGAAGACCTTGTCACCATGGGAGTGCTCCATAACAAGGCACTCGTGGGATGGCACGCAGCCGGAAGGAAAGCTACTACGATCCACAACCCGGGTGAGATTATGGTTTTGAGGATTTCTTCAAGCGGGTTTTGGGGTTCGATGCACCCCTTTCCTCGAGGCTCTGTTTGTACTACGAGATTGGGATTTGCAATCGCATCCCAACTCGATTCTTCTTTGTCTCCACCTTCATCCAT